>VXAU01005296.1:225137-273812 GCA_013399695.1 Formicarius rufipectus
TATCTCTGTGTCAACATTCTTACAGACACAATAAGGGAATCCTAACCCACCAAGAGCCTCCAGCTCTGGGGTTCCAGCACAGGAAGGACATGGACCTGTTGGAGCCAGTTCAGAGGAGGCCACCAAGGTAATTAAAGGGATGGAGCACCTCTGCTGTGAGGAAAGGCTGAGGGAATTGGGATTGTTCACCCTGGAAAAGAAAAGGCTTTGGAGTGAACCTAATTTTGGCCTTACAGTACCTGAAGGGAGCCCACAGGGAAGATGGAGACTATTGATAAAGGCCTGGAGTGACAGGACAAGGGGGAATGGCTTCAAATGGAAAGAGAGGAGGATTAGATTATATATTAGCAAAAAATTCCTTACTGTGAGGGTGGTGAGGTACTGGAATATGTTGCTCAGAGAAGCTGTGGCTACCCCATCCCTGGGAGTGTTCAAGGTCAGGTTGGATGGGGCTCTGAGCAACCTGGGATCGTTGAAGGTGTCCCTAACCATGGCAGGAAGGTTGAAACTGGATGATCTCTAAGATCCTTTCCAATCCAGGCCATTCTATGATAACATTTTTTTATAAGTGACCGTATGTCTTAGACCTAAAACTTTAAAAGGAGAATTAATATTTTCTTGCATTCAGAGTGGCTGGGTCTATTAAGAGTCAAAGTCCATAGCATTCTCACTAGTACATGACACAAAAGAGGAAGCTTTGGAACTGTATTCTAGGAACAGATAGATAGATTAAGGAAAATTCTCTCAAAATGCTCATTGTGTATTTCCCAAGTGTGATGTCATCGATGCAGGAAACACATTTGTAGGGGAAAATAGATGAGGGGTGAGGTTCTGATCAATGATGAATGTGTTGCATTATGCACACACAACTTCATTTCTTACCAAATCTGTATTACAGCTATTAATATAAGATAAATCTGTGTCATCTTACCAGTTGTGCAGTGAACTGTCCTTAGGAAAGAACAAGAGGAAAACATTGATAAGAGAAACATTGCACAAAATAAAAAGGTCTTATAAGCAGAAAGACAGCACATGCTGTATGTTGTTAGGAATTGATTTTTAGTGTGACTGATTGTTTAAGAGGACAATCAAATATTTAAAAGTTCCTATTGCTCATTGAGGCACAAGGATGCTCAAAGACCAAATCATTTGATTATTACAGAAAATTTTCATTATACACTTGAAATTCCCATAACAATGTTAATATTGCTATACATTAACTCTGTAATATCTTTACCTCCTTTTGGGTATTATGTTCATTCTTTGATGTTTCTCCAGATCCTAAGATTGACAATAGCCAGTTTTCTTCAATTATCTGAAAAAGAAAAGTACTTGGAAGCAGTTTACAGTGAGTCATCAAGAATCTCAGCATTTAGCTAAAAGTGTGATGTTAATGGTCTGAGGCTGACATGGACTTATTTTCCTATGGCTTCTTCTATACTTCATAAGTCTCTTATATCTTCATATGATTAATAATTCTCATATACCTATAATTTTCTTAAATGCTTGACTTTGACTTTCTTAATTAGTCTCTAATTCTATGTTTTGCATGTATTTTTTCCTCTTTTTCGAATTTCTAAAGCTGTTTTTACCTGACCCACAGGGTTAGATTCCTATTAAAACCATGTTGCTTTTTTCAGTTGGGGGCTTCTGTTGTCATGTTTTATTTGTATTTTTTATACCACAGAATAGAGCACTAGTCATAAAACTATCTGCTGATCTCAACCAAGTTCAATCTCTGTAAAAACAGGCTCTGCATTCCTTTATTGTCATGATTTAAATACATTTAGATTGAGTAGCCTGGTCTCAAGTAGTTCAAAACGTAGGTATGTGGTTCTGAGTAGAAGAGTGAGGACACTGAAAACAGCTTGGCAGGAAGAGGCCTCTCTGGAATGTCAGCTAAACCTTGGGAAAGTGTTGGGAGTGTGTCCCTGGTCTGATAAGACTCAATCCAGCCTGCAGACATCTGCTGCCACAGTATCTCCAAGCTGCCTGCAGCTGACAAGATTTGTGGTTTCTGTGTACTCCCTAGGCCACTTTATCAATCCCTTTGTTTCTTTTGTCTCGTGTTCATTAATCTTGCATTCCTGAGTTCCCTCATAGTAAGCATATTATATTCTTTTAATTGTAATATCTCCTCCTTTATTTTGCATAAAACCAGCCCCTGAAATGAATATTTACTCTCTGAACCTATATATTGTATCATGCAGCTTCAATAAACATCTGTTTGCCCCCCAAAATGGAGATCATGTTTCCCCAACCGCCACAGAAGAGGGATTGTAGCAAATGCACTCCTGCTATATCACTATTTGAAATTACTAAACCCAAAGTTAAAATAGTATTTTTAATGTTAATTTTCAACTGAAAAAAAAACAAAAGCTATTAAAACTTACTTATTAGCAAGGTCAGATTATCTCAAAGTTGCAACTACACTGTTGTTATTTATAATTATTAACAAGTAGAGAAAATCTGGAGTGAAAAAAAAACAACAAAAAAAAACCCCTACAAAAACCAACAAACCAAACAGAAGACAGATTCAATTTATTCAGAAGTTGAACCCATTTGAAATAAATGCTGGCTTGACCGCCTGAAGATGTTGGTTTTCCTGGAGTTACTAAGAAAAAGACACAATTACTTGTTCTTCTGTTTCCACTGCACAATTTGTCTCCATAACCCTGGAGAATTCTACTGCTGGTATTCAACTATAACTCTCAAACTATCTGACAAAGAATATTTTGTAGAAATCAATACTTTCAAATGTATTAAAGATGCAGTGTGATTGTTTTATGAGTGAACCGGGCAATTTGAAGTGCTTGAAGAGTCCAGAAAAGCTTTCATTTTGCAAGTGAAAACATTTGTTTTGATGAGGAAAAAAAATAATTATCTTTTCCTTTGTATATTCCTGTTAAAAAAAAATTCTTCTCCAAAGACTGTGCACTTGTTTTTCATGAAACAGCTTACAGAGTTGTTATTTTGGTATTATGAAAAGTTAAGCTAGGGCTTAATCCAACAAATAAATGTATACTGTGGCTCTGATCCAGCACAGTGGTTACTTACACATGTATATGTATATAGAAATAAATACATTTTCATATTTACAGATATACTCCAATGCTTTAAAGGCATAGAAAAAGAAAAGAAGAAATAAAAGTGGTCATAAGTACTGTCAAGCAGCACTATCAGCTTGATAAAAATCTATCAAACTAAAGAGGAATCAGAGCTCCAAGCAGGTTGAAAAGTACAGAAGAATAAGTATGACTTTTCTGGTTTTACTCTTTTTATATTCCTTTAAGAACAGTTTTACTTTTTTTTTTCCTTGATAATGTTGTTGAATTTTTATATCATTGTAATTATCTATTTAAGTTGTGGTCCTAAACACAGACTCCAGAATAGCACAGATACTTTTTCTTGTGCCTGACTGCAGACTTGCCCTTTCTATCCTCGCAGCTGACATTGAAATGTGACTTCTGTTGCAACTGGCATTAAAATACCATCTGCCAAATCAATGGAAATGAAAGTATACTCAATATTTTCTAATAGCAATTGGACATTCATTTTCTTAAAGTTTCTCATTCTAAACAAATGCTTTAAAACCCATGTAATTGTTTCCTGGTAGCCTGTCAAGAAGGCTGTCCTAGGAACATTTATAATTGTGTTTATGGTTGTCACTGGGAATAATCCCAGACATTGCTTGGTTTCAGGTGTGTGCAGAAGGGCTCCAAATGGTATGGTTGAAGGAAATTAGACATGATATATTTTCATTTTACTTTGGCCATTGTGTAAAACATCATATTCAGTTGTCTATCCCAGAACTTAACAGTTATGCTGATGCGTTTGTTAGAAGTATGAACAGTTTCAAAATCTTCAAGTATATCTTCAATTAAGTCACCATGTTTAAATCCAGAATATTTTTTTATTTTTATTTTTTTAATTTGTCTTAAGTTTTGGAAACAAAGCACTGAATGTCAATACCTTCTGGCACACCTAAGAAAAATCCTTAAGAAAAGTTTAATGAACTCATTTAAAGGTTTGTTTTTTTTTTTTATTTTGCCATACACAAAGATAGGGCTTCATTTCAGTACCACACGTTGAGTACAATGAATGATGCACTAATTTGTTTATCAGGTTGGACAAGCAGCCTGACAGTAACTGGAGCAGTAGAAATCTATCTTCTTTAAATAACCAGGTGATATGTAATGGCCTGATAGCTGACATTCCTTCAGACTTCTCATGGATAAATATCTGAGGATTTTCAATTCTATTTGCAATGAGAGAGAAGTACATTTGAAAACCCAGATATCCTTCTTGGTAAGATAGATTTGCACTTAACATGCATGTTTATTAAAAAAATGACACAGAAGGTTAATGACTGTAGACTCATATCTCTTTAAAACATCATCTTCTTTTCTTTTTTTTTCTCCAAAGTACTAAATTGTGGATTTCCTGTATGTGACATCAGCAAACACTTCAAATTTTGATACATAAAAAATTCAGGGAGTAACAAAGTGACCAGAATCATAAGAGAGATACCATGAAGTTCCACTGTACAAATGAATTGCTTCATAGATTTTCATGTGATAATTTCATGTCATCTCACTTTCACTGGAGGTTTATTGTCAGTCATCCAAGCTGATTCTTACTTAGGATGGCATCTGCAAAGCACATTCTGTTCCATCTACTTTAGGTGACTAAACTAAAAGGGGTGCCTCTCCCCTTTGAGCATAAGGGTTGCCTTAGACTAGTTAGTTAAACTAATGGCTGGTTTTGACCATAAGTCTAGCTCTTAAACAGCTAAAATTAGATCATCTCATTTCTACTTTCTGTTTACATTAAAAATAGATTGCTTTTCAAGCAGATTCTTTTCTCATTTGAGACACGGAGTGTTTTTCTGCTCTTAGTATTATTATTTCTGAAATAAATGAAATGACAGAAATGTTTTTTTCTCTGTAAGTTTTTCTTACAGGTCTTGTTATAAGACCTGAATAATAAGCATTTTTTTTCTGTTCTCATCACATATTTCTTCTTGATTCTGACAAGGTATAGGAAAAAGAAACCACACAAGGCACAGAAAACTTTAAATATTCTCTTTGATAGAAAGAAGTTTAAGAATATTGGGACAGATTAAAAAATGATGAAGTGAAGTTAATATGACAACTTTTATAGATTTCAAGATATTGGAATAAACTTAGAAGTATATCAGGCAGCAGAAACTGTTTTGCAAATAACTACACATCTTAATTGATTTCCAATGGTCCTTTACTGCACGTGTTTGACAGAAGACTAAGTGTTTTGCACGTGTTTGTAGGTAGTTTTCCTCATCTGAGAATGAAAGAAATAAAACCCCAACAGTATAGAAACAGAAAACAATCTTCACAGCCTTTGGGCCCCTGAATCAATTTATTTCTACTGTTATTTCCTTACCTCATAATTTTTAATATCTATCACTATTTTTATATGGCTTTTTTTATGAAAGCAAAGAATACAGAGATAAGAAAAAACTCTCTTGGATTTATGGTTGAATTATAATTCCTCGGATTTATGGTGAGTTTATAATTCACTTCAGCTGGTATAATGAAGCTGGGGAAAAATCAGAAGCTGTTGGAGAGAGAGGACATGGGGACACCCTGGAGTTACAGTCATTTTGGAAGTGGCTTTGAACCAGAACTTGGGATACAGGGCAGGAAGCAAGACATGGGGATCATCAGTGAAAGAATCTGGGTCATGATGTGATGGTCCTTTCTGACAAGAAAGATTTTCTGAGCAAGATCTTAGGGGGGGGAGGGTTGGTTGACTGAGTGGAGACCTTCGAGTTTTTTTCCCAATTTGTCTATTAAATATATATCTAGATTAAATTTACACACACACACAAATATTAAACACTTCTGGAATTAAAGTATAATTACTATTGTGCCTAGATTTAAGAGACAGTAAAGAAGTTTTCCTGTTGAAAGAACACGACCATTTTCATCTGAAAAACTAATCTGTGATTTATTAAACTATACATATTGAATTGTATATTACTTCTGCAATATATTTTGGTCTATACTTTTAAGGCTACATTCCTTTATCATTAAAACAACTGACACAGAGGGAAAATATGTGTCTGAAGGTAACCATCACTGAAGTGACTACTTTAGAGAGATGGCAGAAGGTGCTACTACTGGTGAATATAATTAACCATACAATTAACAAACAAAGCCAAACTCATGCCAGGAGTTAACCCATAAAATACAATGTATTTGGCTCATATGAACAGTTTCAATCTTCCTGCTGGCCAGTGCTTGTGGTGCACAGAACACATTGGAGTGATACTTAGCCTGGTACAGGATGAGGGGCTGCAGTTGGTGACAGAGGTGTTTCCCACCATGTGCTGCTACCAGTGTTGGTAAACTGGTGAACAACAACATGAGCAATAAAATCGGGAGCCCTGCAGCCTGGAGCACATTTTTACCAAGAGCAATCTGGGGGAATTCACCTTGTTCTGTAACAAGGTCTATGACACAACTGATTGCAGAAAGTTGCAGTGGTGGACAAAGAAAGGCAGTGGTTCCCTGAGGAGGATAATGAGAGTATTTGTGGTTGGAACAGGAGATATGTGAGTAGGAAAGAACCTGTTTTGAAGCAAAAGGGTGATTATTTTTATTATTATTCTTTTTTTTTATAGTGGGCAATAAACCTTGAAATGTGTGTATTTGAGGGATTGGAATATATTGAGGCACATGATAGTCAGTACATTTTGGCTTTGTGAACTAAGGACACCTTGAAAAAACACCAATGAGAATGCGTTATTTTAATCACAAAGGTTTTGATGTGTTATAAACATGTTATTATTTTGGAAGTTAATCAACATATTACTCATTTTTGCTCTGGCAGAACCTGAAGAATGTGGATACATAAAGTGTAAAAAATCCTCATAATATTTCACTCATCGATTTAAAAAAAAAATTAAAAAAAAAATAAAAAAACCAAAACAAAAAAACCCAAACAAACAAAAAAACCAACATATTATTTTGTCTTCAAGATAAAAAAAAAATTAAAATTGAATCTTATAAATAATGTAAATATTACTTACCCCTCTTTAATTGCAGTTTCATCTGATTTATTGTGTTTCAAAGCTTCATTTAATCATGGTACATATACTTACAGAGTGAGAATTCACAGTGGTTACACAGTTTTATGCCTATAATAATTATGGATTTTCTTGCTTTAGTAAATATGTTATTCAATGAAATATGATAAATTTCATATAAGAATTCTTTAAATTTTAACCCTAAGACATTTACTATAAGAATCCTCTAAGTTTTTAACCCCAAAACACGACCAAGCTCTTTTTGCACCTTTCTCAGTTAATTGAAAGCATACAGTTATTGTACTGTAAAAAACCAAACCTAGTTCCATATTTTATTTTTTATTTTTGTTTTTCAGCTGGGACAAACTTCATATATGATTCTGTCAGATGAATTTCTATTTTTCAAAGGGGTTGAAAAATGTAGCCACAATCTTAGATTTGTGAGTTTTAACATGTATGTAGTGACTTTTATAGATCCATTGCACAGTACATTGCAGTCTATTCCATTAGGTATTTGCAGGGATTTTTTGTATTCTTTGTTACAATTTTATAAATATTTCTGATAGATAATAGGCAGGCATTTAAAATGCAGTCTGGAGTTCAGAAAACGTGTGTATCTTAACTTTACAGTCATATATCAAGATTATATTTTACTTTCATCCCACTCATTTTGTTAAGCATGTGCCTGATCACCTCTGAAACCAGAGGAACGGCTAGAAATTTTTGAAGTACATAAAGAAAATTAAAAAAAAAAAAAAAAGATAAAGTGGGTGGTGCAATTTAGATACATGAAAATTTTCATAGTTAGAGCACTGAAAGCCTAAAAACAGTGATTCATAGTTTGTTGTCAGATAACGTCTTTTCTTATGTAAAGAAATTTGTGTGTATAAAGCTGAGAGTAGGTTCAAATTTCAAATTAGATATCAGGAAGAGAATCTTCCCTTTGAGGGTGGTGAGAGACTGGCACAGGTTTCCCCAAGAAGCTATGAACGCCTCTTCCTGACAATGCTCAAGACCAGGTTGGATTAGGCTTCGAGGAACCTTGTCTGGTGAAAGATGTCTCTACCTGTGGCAGAGGGATTGTAACGAGATGATCTTTAAAATCCCTTCCAACCTAGGCCATTCTGTGATTCCATGATTTTTAATTTCGATTTAGGCTTTTATGAACTAGTAGTTTTATAATTTCACTTCATAAGGAAATATTGAAATTTTTTAGGAATAATTACCTAGATGCTATTTTCTATTCTTCAAAACTGGGTGCTGATTATTTTTTAAAGTCTTAGAACTCCATCTTCATAAAACTCATTGTCCTACAAATCAGGCTTAATGCCTTTACCTGTACTGAAGCACAGGACAATTGCTGTATAACTGAATGCTATACAGCAAGTTAAAATCACCTTGTTGTGCCTTTTCTCCACACAGTACATGACCTATTTGCAGATCAGCATCAAAGAATAGTTTAACAATACATAGGATTAAAAGATAAATATTTCAAAACAAGTTTATCTGTAGGTTTATCTCTGCTAAAAAGTCATCATCCTTAAACTCAACAAACCTTCCTTCTGAAGACATAGCCACTCATTTTCCTCTGTCTGCTTTTAAAAAATATATAGTTATTAATCCAAAGTTTCTTTTGATATTTGATACAGTTCTTTATATTACTATGTAACACCATTTTTCCTGTCTTATAACTGCTTCTGATCAAAAGTCCTATTTTTAATTGACATATTATTAGCTCTATTTTTAATTTTTTTTTTAAATACAATTTTTTTCACTTTATTTTCCTACATCTAATTAAAGAAACATAGTCACAGAGTTTGAGCAGCTCCAGATTTGACAGAACATGTTCAATGCTCCTACTGACCTGGTGGTACCCTCTTGGATAAACTGCTGAAGAATAAGTCCTTTTTTATTAGCTGGTTTGTTTTTTTGTTTTGTTTTGTTTTGTTTTGTTTTGTTTTGTTTGTTTGTTTGGTTTTTTGTTTTGTTTTGTTTTTAATGTTAGTTTGTTTTTTTTTTTTGTTTGTTTGTTTGTTTGTTTGTTTGTTTTTCTATTTTCATTAGTGACTATGTAACCTACAGAATAGTAATACTTCCTAAAAATGGCAGAACCTGTACATGGAAATTATCTTGTTAAGTAATTAGATTATATTATCAGTCAAAGAGTGAAACGACATCATTGATCTTTGCTTTTTCTTAATGAACTAACTGTTGCATGCTGTGCCTGAACCAAACTTTTGTCTATGAACATTTGCTTCCCATAGAATCTTAGGATGGTTTGGGTTGGAAGGAGCATTAAGGATCAACTTCAATCCCCCTGCCAAGGGCAGGGACACCTTCCACTAGACCAGGTTGCTCAGAGCTTCATCCAACCTTGAACAATTCTTGTGATGGAGCACATCTACATGGGGTGGTGACTTCTGGTTTTGGCATAAACATTTTTAACCTTTGAGCAGTATTATTCTGTCATGTTGCAATTCAGGAAACAATAGCTGAGTGTTTCTTAATACAGCCTGGTAAAGCATCTCCAGATTCTGCATCACCTATATCAGGAGACATCCCAGAAAACACCTACAGAGACTGTTATGATTCATGTTACAGAAATATTTGGGGTTTAAGTCTTACGCCTCTTTTTGAAATGTGTAGAAGTTTTATGAATTTTTGTAAGCACATCAGGACTCCCCCTCTTTAGAGATTTCCTTCAAGTTAATGCTGTTTTAAGCTGTAAAAATTGACTGTTGAACTTGCTGGACAAGCCATGTTCTAAGCCATAGGAATAAAATTGTGCTCATGCTTTATAATCAGTGATCACAGGTTTTAGCTGTAATAAGTGTTATTTGAGAAAGATTTCTAGCTCTGCTTCCAAATGAGCTGACAACTATACTCTTGTGATAAAAGGGAATTCAGTAAAACTAAATATAGTTCTCAACTGCCATGGCTTGCTTTCTGAAGGAGAGGGTTGTTGGCAATGTAATACTGGCTGCCCTGCTTCACAGTACTTGTGAATGTCTGTAAAATGCACTGTGTATAAAATTATCACTTCTTGAAAAACTCTCCTGGAAGCCTTTGCTGGCATATTTAGGTCATCTCATGCACTTCTTCAATATTTGATATTTGCAATGTCTTGTTTCCCTTTGTCAGTTATTGTGATGCTTCTTGTACATTGAATCTCGATTATTCCAAGTTTCTGCAGCACTAAGACAGCAATCCTTGTCAGACTGAAATAAATCTGACTGCCTGTGATTTTCTTTTGGTAGGAGGAATTGATCATGGGGTTTTTTGAAGGGACATTTAAGCATGAGATGCAAGTTATTAATTTAGAAACCTCTACAGGATGCTTTTGACCGCAGTAAAAAATATTTTGCACTTTGTCCTCTTCAACCTCTCCACTATCTTATTTATTTATTTATTTATTTATTTATTTATTTATTTATTTATTTAAATTATTTAATCTACTTGGACAATAAATTGACTTTGTGTCTTCCTACAGTTTGCTTTTTGTTACTTGTTTTACTTTCAAGTCTACTTAATGCACATAGTAGACAGTGCACTGGGCTGCCTTCGTTATCAAATTTCAAACATTGGTCAAGGCTATCTTGGAATAGCCAGCTAAAGAAACTGCTTCTGTTTCATATATATGCACACGTAAAAGAAGAATTTAAACCATGTTTTCATGAAATAAAATATTTTCTTTAAATTTCTTTCTTTAAATAATTTAAAATTCTAAGAAATAGCATAATAAAATAATTCTGTATATTTCCTTGGTGTCTACAAGTCTAGAAGTGGTGGCTGATGCCAAGCAATGTTTGAGCCTTTTGTAAAATCACAGTTCCTGAAGTTCCTGTACTAGAGACCTAACAGCATAAAACTATGGAAGGGAAAAAATTTCCTTTGGAAATGTTGATTTCTAAAAACATGTATCAGGGCAGGTTTGATGAATTTTTGACGATTTTTCAAACTTNGTTTGATGAATTTTTGACGATTTTTCAAACTTTTGAGATTTTGACAGAATTTTTTATTTTAATGTTCTTTTATAAAAACATAAGTATTTTTTTAATTGTTTTTATTTAAAATTCAGAGTTTGGAAGGGTTATGGGGTTTTTTTTCCCACAAAACAAGTTTCTTACATTAATCTGAGATTTAATCAATAGTATAAATTAAAAACAATGATATTTTTTCATTGAAAAATGTATTTAATTCAGAATGATACCATTGTCTGGAGCAGGGGAGGGATGGGGGGAAATAGAAAAAAAGGTTGTTCTAAATATAATTACTTTAGTGCATTTTGACTTCAGCAGTATATTTGGTTTTGTTTTTCTGGTTTCAGAACGTAAGTTGGTTCTTTAATTTTCTTCTTTCTGATCTTTGTTAAAACATAACTTTCACTTGTAGTGAAGTGTGCCTGTATCTCCCATTTTTCTGTGTACTTTTTAAAATTCCAATTTAGACATTCTTATTGGATTTAGAAAGATCTCTCTGTGAATATGTGTTATTTGTTCCATTACTGTTCAAGGTCAGGTCAGGTGGGGCTCTGAGCAATCTGGTCTAGTGGAAGATGTCCCTCTTCAGGGCAGGGCAAGTTGGAACAAGGTGATCTTTAAAATTCCTTCCAACACAAACCATTCTATGATTCTGTATACTCCAGCTGAATTTAATAATCTTTCTTCTGAGAAATATTCTTAATCCTGGTTTTTTTAACTATCATATTTTAGGAAAATAATCATATTTGTGAAAGAGACTTTTATTTATTCCATGCACACTGATCTTGAATATTTAATACTGCACCAGCAGCCATAATAATGCTTTCATCTCAACTTCAATATTTGTTATGCTTCTGTGTGCATATTTTCTCTTTCTGTACAGGTAAGTCTTGACTTAACTTTGTAAAAAAAAAAAAAAATCTCATTGTTTCGAGCTTGAACATGTCAAACATTTTATTATGGATCAGGTATATCCATATCGTTTCTTATGATTTTATAGGTGTATTGACCTCATGACTCTTCACATTATTGGTTTTGCAGGGCAAGGTTTTGGTAGCAGGGGGAGACTAGAGGGGTGGCTTCTCTGAGAGGCTGTAAGAAACTTCTCCTATGTCCAACAGAGTCAAAACCAGGTGGCTCCAGGACAGACCTGCCACTGGCCAAGGTTGAGCCCATCAGAAATGGTGGCAGCACCTCCAGGATAACATATTAAAAAGTGTGCAAAAATCCTGCACAACAAACTGCCAGTGAGAGACGACTGAGAGTGAGAGTGACAGCCCTGCAGGTCAGTGCAGATGGAGAGGCAGGAGGTGCTCCAGTTGCTGGAGCAGAGATTCCCCTGCAGCCTTTGGTGATCCATGGTGGAACAGAGATCCACCTGCAGCCCCTGGAGGGCCCTACGTTGATGCAGGTGGATGGCCAAAAGAGGCTGACCCCGTGAGAAGTCCCTGCTGGAGGAGGTTCCTGGAAGGACCTGTGACTCTGTGGAGAAAGGAGCCCATGCTGGAGCAGGTTTGCTGTAAGGACTTGTGACTCCGTGGGAGACCCACTCTCGAGCAGCTCATGAAGATCTGTGGCCCATGGGAAGAGCTAACTTTGGAGAAATTTGTGAAGGGCTGTTTTCCATGGGAGGGACCCCGCACTGGAGCAGGGGAAGAGCATGAGGATGTCCCCCTGAGGGGGAAGCAGTGCCAGAGGCAGCATGTGACCAACTGACCACAACCCCTATTCCCTGTCCCCCTGTACTGCTAGTGTCAAGAGCAGGAAGATAGGAATGAAATTGGTCCTGGGACGAAAGGAGCGGTGGGAGGAAGGTGTTTTAAGATTTGGGTTTACTTCTTATTACTCTGCTCCGATTTATACAGTAGCACATTAAAATAGTTTCCCCAAACTGAGACTGTTTTGCCCATGACATTAATTACTGAGTGATTTCTCCCTGTCCTTTCCTCCATCCAGGAGTTTTTTGTCATATTTTTTCTGCCCTGTACAGCTGAGGAGGGGAGTGATAGAGTGGATTTGGCGTGCTCCTGGAATCCAGCCAGGATCAACCCACCACCCTCAGTCAATAGTCTTTAAATAATGTGGGGGCAGAATCATCTACCTCCAAGAATACCACCTGAAGTTGTAACAATAGTGCACTTCATATAAACTACATTTAAATCCACATAAACAGAGACATAAAACTGTTCTATTCTACAGATCAAATTCTCCTGCTCTATGTGCTAGCGTAGCTCCCATGGGCACCCTTATGACATAATTTACATCTGAACACAGTTAGCCTAACTTAATTGCAGCTTTGTGTGTAATTAATTATATTATCAATCTGTCTCCTTAATGTTCACTTGGATTTACAAGTTTTTATGATATTAGAATAAGAAATAAGAATATAAAAAGCTGCAGATTCTTACCTTGGATTTTAAAATCTCCAGCAGGTTTGGACTTATGAGGAGAAAGCACAAGCAGGGAAGACTACAGCTAAATATAATTAAGAAACATACTTTAATGTCTCAAAAAAGATTCTTTCACCAATGTGGTGCCTTTTTTTCTAGTTGTGTTGTCTTTCTTCTTAATTCCTGTGATCTTTAACAAAAAACAGTGCCAGGTGCGTTTATAAGAGGAAAGACCTTGAGAAAAATGTTAGGATAAATATGGTAAAATTATCACTTTAGTTCACGTTTTTCAATTTACTTCTTTTGTTTTTACAGTGCAGACAACCTCATATATATTATGGTTTCATGTATATCTTAGTCTTCTACTTTAGATGCTGTATCTGCAAGTTGTGTGTCCTCTTCTTTGCTCTAAATTTACACTTTTGGCTTTCTGATAGAGAGGCCTTATCTCTCACTGATATGAATTTGTTCCTGAAAGAACTGCACTGAAAAGAGTCTGGTGCTTTTCATTTGTCACCCGTGCTGGTTTTAGACTCAAAAACCTATATTATATTTTGAACCATAATTTCATGTACCTTCAATAAAGAAAATTTTTGTGAACTGTGAGAGTGTTCCCATTGATGGGTTAGAGCATATCACCCCTGTTCAGGGACCATTGTTAGAAATTGCTTCCTAGGTACCTACAATTCCCATCTGAACTTTTAGGAATGTACTATTAAGCTAGGCATCCCACTTCCCTTTAAGGTCTACACTGAGACAAAGACAATCACAACCTAAAAAACAAACCTAAAATAAAGCAGAGTGTAAAGGGAGCCATAGGCTGAGATCCTGATAGCTGAAGATGTTTCACCTCCAGTAAGATGAATTCCTACTCAAGCTATCCTCAATTTTGCACCAATTTAATCTTAAAACAGATTTTGAGCATGGCCTCACCATCCAATTAATTCAAAAATTATTTATGTAGTGCAAAATATATCAGGCTAGAGCACCTCATCTGTCACAAAGGTCTACTGATTCAAGTAGAATTTCTTCACAGTACAGATTGTCAAGCATTGGAACAAAACCACTAAGCCAAGAGAGGTTTTCCCAGGTGCTGGTGCAATGGTGTCTGGATGTTCCAGTGTGTTCTGTCAGTAAATAAAATATGGTGAGGTACACTCATGGTCTGAGGTCATCCAGCAGTACTGTGAAGACTAGATTACAGATCTCATGAGTCAACCTTCAGTCATTTGTTTAATAAACCATGATGCCACTCCGAAGAAATGTAATTAAAAACTGGCATGACATGTGCCTTTAGAAAACAAAACAAAACAAAAAACCCCCAACAAACGAACCCAAAACCAAACAAAAAAAACACCCTCCCTAGAACACAACCTTCATCAAATTATCTTTTTTTTATTCTTCATTTAATTTTGTTTATTCTTTGTGGGTCTCTCCCAACTCAGCACATTTTGTGACTACCAGGATAAGCATTCACAGCCTAGCATAATCCTGTCAGAAACCTTCTGCAATTTCAACACAAAGAGAAATTAAAAAAGAATCCACTATTCTAGAGTGAAGAATTTACACACTAAGTCAGAAATAAAATATGTGTTTTGAGTTAGAATGTTTACTGTTACACCTTGTCATTTTTAAGGGAATTTATAAAATAAATATCCTTTTAAGAACATAACTTCCCTTCCCATTTATATAATGCAAGGATATATAACACTAAAACTTGATTCTGTAAGTATGTAGAAGTAAAATGCTGGAAAAATTGTTCAAGTGCATTAAAAAAAAAAAAAGCCTAGTGTGTAAGATAACCCATTGTTCTTATCAGTAAAACTTGTGACTTTGAAACCTGCAGTCATGTAACTATGTATGTATCTGTATTCATATGCCTCATTTAATGCACATTTAAAATATTCTGATGTCTCTTTCACAAAATTTGAGGATACATTTTATTTTAATATTTGCTTATATGAGAAGGGAAGAGCCTAGTTAGAGGTTTCTGGGGTTTTTGTTGTGTTTTTTGTTTGTTTTTGGTGGGTTTTTTTTGGTTATTTATTTTTTAATGATACTATTATTTTCTCAGTGAACCAGATTCCATTGTGACATCAGTTATGTTATGTATATATACTATATGTCATACTATATATTATATATGTGGTGTGCTTATGGTTAAAACCCTCATTCTGAGCAAAGCTCAGTGATCATTCATTAGTATTTTTAACAAGTGTTCTTACTGTAAGATTTTGGAAAGAAATGGAATTGTAGGCATAAGATTTCTCATTTAACATCACTTTCACTTCAGTTGTTTAGTGATGTAGTGGTGGAAATGTAAGGTGTACATGCTGTGCAAAATCGAAAGATCTATGAGCATGCTGCCATTCTCCAGCCAATGAAAGGTGGATAAGGCAAGGTGGAAAAGAATTGTCTCACCTCATCTAGAAGAGCACTTGTAGAGAAGTCTTTGGTAATCGCAGAAGGTTAAAACTAAAACATCAAAATAAAAATAAAAAAAAAAAATCTGTTGAGCACATTACATCTCTCTTTAAAAGGGCAGAAGGTTAATAATACTTTTGCAGTTAATTTTAAATGGCTTAAATTTTTCTTTTATTACCCAAAAACCTGTAGGAAAGAATGCAGCAAAAGCATGCATTGCTCTCTGTCAGATTTTCTCGCAAAAATTTATCTGAATTTTCTAACTTGATGAGAATCGTCTCGCAGATATCAAACAGGAGTACAACAGTGTCCGTGGACAGAAAAGGAAGAAAAATTTAAGGCTGAAATCTAAGCTATGTCTTTTGGGCATGAAGACTTAGATAATTCTGTTCCTATAGAGACTAACATTACAGAGGTGAATCAACTGATTTAGTCTACCTAGATTTCTATAAGGCCTTCGATGTTCTTGCACATGACGTCCTTATCTCCAGGTTGGAGACACATGGATTTGAAGGGCGGAATAATTGGTGGGTAAGGAGTTGGCTGGAGGGACACAGCCTGGGAGTTGTGGAAAATTGCTCTATGTCCAGGTGGAGAGCAGTGATGAGTGATGTCCCTCAGGGATTTGTCCTAGGACCATGGGGTTTCAATATCTTGATCAATGACATAGACAGAGGGTTCAAGTTGGCAGGTGACACAAAGCTGAGTGGTGAAGTTGACACAGGAGAAGAATGGGATGCCATCCAGGGGGACCTGAACAAACTTGAGCAATGGACCCATGAGAAACTCAAGATATTCACAAGTCCAAGTGCAAAGTGCTGCACCTGGATCAGGGCAATCCCAGACATGAGTACTAACTGGGGCATCAACTCACTGAGAGCAGTCCTACAGAGATGGACTTGGGGATTCTCATGAAGGAAAAGCTGGACATGAGCCAACTGTGTGAGCTTGCAGCCCAGGAAACCAAGAGAATCCTGGGCTGTATCAAAAGAGGTGTGACCAGCAGATCGAGGGAGGTAATTCTGCCCTGCTGAGACCTCAGTTGGTGCACTGCATCTGGCTCTGAGGTCCCCTGCACAGGAACGATGTGGACCCGTTGGAGCCTGAGGAGGCCAGCAAGGGGATCAGGGGCCTGAAGCACTTCTGCTATGATGACAGGCTGAGAATGCTGGGGTTGTGCAGCCTGGAGATGGCTCTGGGGAGACCACATTGCAGCATTTGACCTAGTTTGACCAGGGGCTTATAAGGAGGGAGAGTGACTTTTTATGCAAGGAGATAGTGTAGGGAGATAGACACAGGGAAATAATTTAAAACTAAAAGAGGGGAGATTTATATTGGATGTTAGGAAGAAATCCTTTACTCAGAGGGTGATGGGGCGCTGGAACAGGTTGCTCAGAGAAGTTGTGAATGCCCCATCCCTGGAAGCAATAAAGACAAGGCTACATGGGACTTCAAGCAATCTGGTCTAGTGGAAGGTGTTCCTGTCCATGGAAGGGGGTTGTATAAGATGATCTTTAAGGTCCCTTCCAACCCAAACCATCCTCTGGTTCTATTATTCTGATTCTATGATATAGAGGGGAGCACAGCAGCAATATTTCATAGCCTGTCCAGGTGAGAGTGTTTGTGTCACAGCTTTTTATTGTGGCATGCACTGATGCTTGGTTCCTGTGCTGCTGTCACAGAGTTGTAGTCTCTCCACCTGTCTCATGGTACTTTTTACCAAATGAGGTCAAAGTTCACATTTAGCCTTGATTTTAAGCCTCCTTGTACTTTTTTTTCTTTCTCTTCACTTGACATGTTTTATGACAGCATGATGCCTACAATATCTTGGATAGCTCTTTTTAATCTTTTATTTTTTTCAAACCTTAGTGGAAAAGTGCAGTACTCAGGAGAACCTTCCTGTCAGTCAACCATGTATACAAACATCCCTCATCCTTCCAGAATAGTGTTTTCACCCTCCCTATTTAAAGAGTAGCATGAGTTAAGAGCAATACAGTTGAAGGAACATAAGCCTTTCTTTTCTAGATTGTTGTGTAGAAAAAGAGAGCTTCAGCTATCCTGTTACCACTTTAGAGTCATGCACATTTCATTATAGACATATTTCATAGTTGTCAATGTCTACTTTTTCAGATGAATATGGATATACCTCTCTCTATATAAATATATATTGTTCAATACGTAGAGTTTACATACTTATACTAAGTTAAAATTACAGTGAAGGACAAAAATTGTGTCCTCTAATTAAATAACTGGTTGTTAATATATCATTGCCTGCTGTCACATAATTGTAAGACAAATTGTTTTTTTTTTTCTTCTGTAGCTTTATTTGGGTTTTTATTA
The DNA here is from genome assembly GCA_013399695.1 of Formicarius rufipectus. Lineage (NCBI taxonomy): Eukaryota > Metazoa > Chordata > Aves > Passeriformes > Formicariidae > Formicarius > Formicarius rufipectus. The sequence goes on from VXAU01005296.1 coordinate 243,341, forward strand.
GAGGAAAAAGAAACCTTTTCTTTCCCACCTCCAAGCTGTGCAAGCATAAAGAATATTTATGCTTCAGTTACACTCCTAAGGGATAAATAGCAGTTAGGTAGGCAACTCTAGTGAATTTCAATGCAGGGTAAGACATCTGTGCCTTTACAAACTTTTCCTCACATAGAATCTCAGGTTTTTAGCTACAGCACATGCTTTCCCTTAGTAACATTAGGGAGCACCCTTATAATTAGAAACTTGCAATGAAATCTTAATGAGAAACATGAGACAATATATCATAATCTAATATAATGATACCTATTAGAATGTTAGAGCTCAACTCATCAGTAGTATACTTATGAATACTTATCTTCATTTTTAGAGAATTTTTGTAATTTAATGGATGGGTATAATCACTGAGAAGACTGGAAGGAATACCTGATTGCAGACTGACCCTGGAGCGAATTGTGATATAATTCATGTTTCAAGCAGGACAGGACTAGTTTACAGAGGGAGAGTAAGACTTTTTCATTTCAACAGTTACAGCTGGATAGTGAGACAGTGCAGCAATTCTTGCAATCCTTGTTATTTTATCATAACAACAGCAGTGCAAATAGGCAGAGTACAAATAGCAGTCCTTTACTGGCAGGAATGTGGACAGAATAGCCCATCAGTATTCTTCACCTTCACGTTTTTGTGTCTGGCAACAATAATGGACACCTGGTAACTGAGCTTTTTAGTGCTGATTTTGAAATATATTGCATATATATTAATCAAAGGGTTTTTCGTTTTGAATTATACATCAGAGACAATAGAATGATAAATAATACAAGAACAAGGTTGTTCTGAAGGAAGTTTCTGAAATGGGTTCAATAAGCATAACAGGATATGCTTTCACATATGTCTGAAATATATTTTCATGAAATTCCTGGATATGAATCTTTTTAGGGCCCTAACATATTTATATGATTAATATCAAGTGTCATTTGTCAGAATTCACAAGGTCTGTCAATTGAAGATAGCTGTCATCAGGGTTTTATGCATTAATAATCCTCTGTACTGCAAAATATTCAGACAATGTGATTTAGTAGCTTACAGTGAATGAAAGAATAGCAGTACAGCAGCCTACAGCCAAAAATGTAGAAACATTCATTTTCAACATTATTTTTTTCTTGTAATATATCCTTTTCTCCTATTGCCTATTTATATTTCTATTTTCCTTTTTCTGTTACTGTTCCTTATCTCTTTTCACTTTCATCCCTTTTTATTTTCCCTTTCTTAATTATTCTTCATCATTCTTCTTGATGCTCTCATTACATTTATTTTCATAAAATCTCTTTGGAATGGTGAGAATACTATTAGCAGTTCTGAGATTTTCATACTTATGAATTTCCAGTAATGAATGCCTTTTATATCATGATTTTACATTAAAGAAAATAAGCTGGAGCATGAAAGCATGTCTTAGGCCAAGTGCTAATTTCCCTTTTAAGGCTTCTGCTTCATTCTTAGTTGCATTAGGGGAATGGAAACAATTTTCTCTTGCTTGCAGCCAGCCCTGCTTCTGGTCCCTCTCTACTCCTGTGTTCAGTACCCCTCCTTTCTGCTCTTTCTCTGGGTCACTTAGGTCAGACAATTTGAAAATACAGGTACAGTGGGAGAGTGCAGCATAATTATTTATTGGCTGATACAGGCACAGGAGATAACTCTGATGAAGAAGCTCCAAGGCTAAGAATTAAGAGACTCACTGGCATCGATGGAGGAGAGTTTTCTGGCCAGTCATCCATCAGTCAGTCATCAGCCTCTGTTGCTACTTGCAGCCCCTTGATGCTGAATCACCCTCTTCTGACTCTGCTTTTCAGATGGCATCCCAAGTGTTGTGTGCCTGGATTTTCCCTTTTGAATGTCTGAGCTGCTCCCCATGCTTCAGCAGTGACATATCTGGATTTTTACTTTCCTTATTTCATACCCCTTCAGCTCACATACTTTCTCATGCCTTAAAACCAGGTTCCCAGTTCCACTGAGCCAAGGTCACGGGGCTGTAATGCTCCAAACACAGCCTGGGGGCACAGACCTTTGAATCCTTAGGAAGGAGGTGTCTCTTGGTCCTTCCTCAGCCTTGCAAGACCTGCCAGTATTTCCAATCCTCAGGCAGTGCCCGTGGAAGCAAATGCTTCTTTCTCACATTCATCCACCATTTCTGTGCTATAAACAGCTGCCATCCTGCTGAAATCACAGCAGCCACAGTTAATTCTTGTTCAATTTGAGCCCTTAAGCAGGATCATTTCAGCTATTCTTAGATTATATATCTTATTTCTGTAAGCCTTTATCATTCTCTTGAGCCTGAAAATTTCTACTGAGAATATCTCCTACTCTGCAGTATTTCAGCATCTCCCTCTGTCTCTGTTGATTACATGTCTGTTTTATGTTTTATTTGGAAATACCTAACATAGGAAAAATGTGTAAAATTATTTTGAGTTTGGGAAATGTAGGGTTTAGGAATTTTAGTTATCATCTTTTGTTTGCTTTCTAATCTAAAATCCCTAAGTTAATGGTACAAAACCAGGAAATAACTGTTGCATGGGACTTGTCATTGCACATACCTTTAGCAGTAGATCCTCTCTGTCACTTAACTTATTCCACTAGAGTATCTAAGTTTAAAGATATTGCAAAATGGAAAAGAATGAAAATAAATAGGCACTTGCTCAAATGTTTGAGGAAAACAAAAAAGTAAAAATTGTTTTGGGAATTAAAATGTTGTCATTTGCTTATTTAAATAAAATTGGGGCTCAGGCAACAAAAAATAAGAGCAATATTTTTTTCCTATTTCATTTCTAAAAAAAAAAAAAAAAAAAAGACTAAAACAGAGAAAGGGCAGAGCAAGTGCTGAGCTATCAGACAGAATTTTAGGGACAATGACTCTGCCAATAAGTACTGACATAAGACATAACTATCGTAAGTTATGTTGTACCTAAACACTAGGGCAGTGCCCAGGATCATTTTGAGCTTGACTGTGGGTGAAATAGCTTATGCCCTTGATCATAACCAGCCAGATCAGAAATTATGAGGCCAGATGAATCCATTCCTGGTTAAAAATCTTTTAAAAATCAAGTTAATGCACCCAACTTTTCATCAGGCTCTTTTATGTTCTGTGTATTTGTGCATTTTCTTTATTGATTTTCTGCTTTACCTTACTGTTTTTCTTTACTTCCAGGTGCCATAAAACTTAGGAATTTTGAATAGCACCATGTGTTCAATATACTCCTTGGCATGCTGTTGCACAGTAATTAAAAGTATGGTTTCAGCCATGGACAGGAGTCTCAAAGGTGCCTCTAGATATCTGACTCAATTATTGATAATTATACAGCCATGGTTTCATGGAGTTCAGCATTTAAGATGATTTTACTTCCCCCCTCGGCCCTCAGCTCTATTTTTTTCTGTAGTTTCATAGATGCTTTGCTGCTCTAAGGGAAACTTCTGCTATATGTTTCCTTTTTTGTATTGGTCTGTAGGACTTTGTTTAAAGAGAAACTTAATTATCTTAAGTCATAACAACCACCAACAGTGAGTGCTAAATCAATTGACAAGAATTTCAGTCTATTTACATTTAATGATAATTGTATCATTAAATTAATCATAGAAATCCTAACAGAAAATCTTTAGCATAACAGGAAGAATTCTATGAACAAAAATAAAAAATTGATTGATCCCCATTGCCTTAAATCTTTTAAAATCTCTGTTGTTGGGAATCCACCCTCCGTTTCATGACTCCTCAAAAGGACCTTTGTCTCAAATCATAAATAATACCTTTAATTACTTTAAAAACAGGTACAATCACTATAGGATGCCTCAAGGGGGACAAAAAGGAGGTAAATTTTGGCAAAATTATATAAAGTATAGTTCTACTCTTATAAAGGTGTGGTTATGACTCATTTGTGTTAACTCGAAACAACATGGTTCCTTCAAATTTTCTTTCACAGACTGCAAACTCATCCAAAAAGCAACCTTTGAAATAATATTAAGAAAACATTCTTTTAACAGATAAGAAAAGATCATGTCATCTTTTAACAGTATATTTCTAGCAGGAAAAATAGGATGACTTTTAAGTTGTATCAAGCTGTGATATTCCAGTTTCATTAGTGTTGGCTTATCTGTAGTATATCTGCTTTGACACTGAAGTCAACTTGAGTCAGATATATTAGGGATTTCAGAGCAGTTCCCAAATTTGTCAAATATAGAAAAAAAGGTAGGAGTTAGGCTGAAAACTCTTTCTTTTCCCTGTTGATGTGGCAGACCAAAATTCACAAAGATCATCCAGGTAAATACTTGAGTGAATGTTCAAATATTTAATCACAACTGTTTCTTTTGCAAACAAAATATTGCATTCTATAATAGCTTGCAGAAATGAAAGAAAGAATCCATTAACTAGTCTGACAAATTCTATTCTAGAAAAATTTCAGGATTTCCAATATTCATAAAAACTATATAAAATATAGGTTTATATCTGTGAAAAAAAGTTAAGAAAATATTCAATTGGAAGATATTTATACAAGTATTAAAAAAATATTCCACATTATTTTCTTGCAGGTCTTCAGGACTGGTGACAGACTGGATTTATGAACTCCCCACAACTAATCAGTGGTTGGGAGACCAGGAACAAAGCAGTGGATCAGATGCTTACTGGTTAGAAACAGAATAAGTCCCTGTAGATGAAGACAATTTCCTTAAATTCCCAGGTCCTCAAAACAAAGATTACATTCTGAAACTCAGGAAAGCATCTCAGTCAGTAGTTTTCTGCCTGCGGCCTTTGAGATCTAGGGGCATTTCTAAGTCTGTAAAAGGTGACTAACAAAATCCTTCTTTATTTTGATGATCGCTCACATTTGCTCCCTGCAGGTCTTAACATCCTCTGCAAACATTAGGGAGCATCAGATAATGATTGTTATTTCCAATCAGCAATCATATCCCATCTGCCCTCATTGGGCAGGAACTAACAATGTTCTCGAAAGAAAAAGCAAAGAGGAAGCTTCAGTCACCTATGCTTAGGATGAAATCACTGATAAGTTTAAAACAAACACAAAGAAAAGGGCAAAACTCTGTGGGGATGAAAAAAAATGTAGACCCAAATATATCATCTTTGACTGAAGCCTCCTAGGCCTAGAAAATTAGACCACATATCATAGGTCTTTTGTTTGGATAATTCTTATTCATTTTGGCTGTTTTTTTCTTGTTTTCTTTTGTTTAGGTTTTTTAATCTATCTGAAGAATACTACAAATTCTTAATAACATTGTTATTATCTGCTAATAGCTGCTTCCTACAGCAGGATGTCCTGTTTCTGTTAGAAACTTTCTTAGCCACAATTCTTCCCAGTGCTGTGAGTGATCTGCCTCTTGCCAGTTAAGGAAATACAGGGAGTTGTCGAAATTCTTGCAGTCCTGAGAAAAAGCCTGACTGCTTGTTTTCCAGTACAGTGTACCTGGAATTTTGTACTTTAAAACATTACATACAAATTTACATGATGTGTATTCTCAGATATTCCTCAGTGAGCCACAGGGAAAATATTTTTGGAAAGGGCATGACAAGGGGAATGTTTTTTGTTTGATTGTTTTTGTGGGTTTTCTTTGTTTATTTTTGTTTGTTTGTTTGTTTTTGGTTTGGGGTTTTTGTTTGGTTTTGAGTTTTTGTTTTAGTTTTTGGGGTTCTGTTTGTTTTGGTTTGGTTTGGGTTTTTTTGTTTTTGTTTGTTTGTTTGTTTTTCACAATGGCATGTAGTGATAGGACAAGGTGGGATGGCTTTAAACCGAAAGATTTGGATTAGACATTAGGAAGAAATTCTTAACTGCGAGGATGGTGAAGCAAAGACCCAGGCTGCACAGAAGCTGTGGTTGCCCCATCCCTGGAAGTGTTCAAGACCAAGTTGGGTGGAGCTTGGAGAAGCCTGGTCTAATGGAAGGTGTCTCTGATAATTTCAGGAAGGTACTTTCCAACCCAAACCATTCTATGACTAAATATAATTTCATCTGTACAATTTGGAAATTAGCATTTTATTTACAGAAGACTCAAGGTATTGAAAACACTTTCAAATTGAGAAGTGGTTTTGATTGAGTGAAATGAGGCACTTTTTTCTGGTTTGCGTTTTTGATTGAAAGATTTCCGGTTTTCAGTGCTAAGGCAGGATTTTTACTAGTTTATGTCTTTGTGACTTGAGTATCAACATCTGTGCTTATCTTAGAAATGTCATTCATCATTCACGGTGTGCACAAATGCTCATTAGAAAAACTGAAGATACCAGAGGAAAGTTTAAATAAAGGAAGTGGAGTCAAAAATCTCAATTCAAAATAACAAAAAAAATCAGATTTTCTTTGCCATTTTCCTTTTTGTATAGAGAGTATATTAGAAGCTCTTTTGTCTCAGATAAACGTTAGCAATCACTATTAACTGTTCTCAAGTTATGAATTAAGTGTTGCAACATTTAAACACTTTGAAATTCAGAAAATGATAAATCATAATTAAATCTTCCATAACCTACCTGACTAGTGTTAAATACTCTATTGTTGCCTTATTTAAATTCACAAATGTTTAGACTAAGACAGAGAAATCATGGAAAATACAATGAAGTGTGGCAGATACTGCATTTAATGTGAGTTTGCAGAGGCAAATTAGAATATTAAGTCCTTATGTTAAGTCCCAGTTCTCTCTGAGTGGGGCTTGTAAATTAAGTTGATTCTTTCGATATTGTGCCCTTTTAAGGCTTATTTCTTGGTTATACCCCCATCTTAGTAATCTTAGTATCAGATGAAACTTTCATTAGCTATCTGGAATGAATGTTTGCCTTTTAGGGATGGAAAAGTGCTGTCAAAGTCCAGCAAAAGGGATCTGGTCTGGCCAAGTGTGGGGAAGGCAGAACAAGTTGGACTTACAGCACACGATACCCACTAGACCATCAGGCTTACTCTCAACTCTGCAATTCCTTCCTTGAAGGATCAGAAGTCTTCACCAGTATGAGAATTCTCTCAGTCTTTAGCATACTAGAGTTTTCTCCTTCTCTCATCTTCTATTTAACACAATATTGGTGCTGATTTAAGAGGAAAAAGAAGACATGTAAACAATGCTTCAATATATTGTTTTTATGTTTGTCCTAAACCGTCATTTGCAGTGAATATGACAGAGATAAAAAGGTAGGTTTTCAGTTTTTTATGTATTACCAAGAGTCAATAAATGCTTTTCCTGAACTACAGAAAAAAGCAGCAATAAAGAGGAGTTGCAATGAATTTCTGCTGATGTCACTTTGTCTCTGGGAGAGGACATTAGCTAGAATGATATATCACATTGTACTGCACAGCAATAAGCACAATCTCAAGTACTATGTGACCTAATTTTTTTCTCTGTTATTAAAACAGAAGGCATTCAGAACAAAATATTTAAAACTGCATATCCTTCTATACTCAGACACCTCTCTGAAAGTACTTTTGTCTAGTTGTGTTTGACTCTTTTTGTTAGCCCTCTTCAGAATGGTGATCAGAAGGTTTCTAATTATTATAAACTTTAGCAAATAATCAGATTTTCACTGGGACAACATGAAACATTTCTTACGAAAATACCATTTTCCTTACTGCCTTTGCATGAGAAATGCACCTTTGACATGAGAGCAATCTTTAATAATGGGAATTATTAAATAATTTAATAACGGGAAATTGATTTTAAAATAAAACCAAAGTGGACAAAACTCTTTCACAGCATAATAGATACTTTGGGGATTCTTTTAAACCATGATTTTAGCCCCCTAAGACATTGCTTGTGAAGAAATAAAGAGGCACTACTAAGCAGTTGTAACAGAGTGCAGACTCTTAGACCAAAAGTAATAAAATATGAGAGAAGGATATCCACCTATGGTTTTTGATATTTCACACTTAGCAGTTAAGCTCCATTTTCATCTGATGTAGTAATACATAAGTAACTAGAATCTCTAGACTGTGTTTTTCATCAGTTTCTTAGAATTATCAGCTGAGATTTTGGATCTTCTTCATAGTGTCTGACTTAGACTTGCACTGGGCAAAATTCAAATCCTTGTATAATTCCAAGTGAATTTTAGTGAAGACTAGAATTTTGTTAGACATAGTCAACTTTTTCTGAAAATAGGTGAGAAAACAAATCAAAATATTCGTATATAAAGTGAATTATAGCCAGTCCTTGAACAATCCTCAGAGTAATTTCTATTTAAATAAATTGTATTGTGAAAAAGAGTTTACAGGAGGCTTTGCACTTTTCTTATACAATTTCAGATAGCAATGCCAAAAGCAATGCTCCTGAGTAGATACAGTGAATGCCCAAGAAGGTCAGCTATTGAAAGGTTAAGCAAATAGGCAATTACTTTATTCTTGGTTTAATTAACATATTTATGACTGAATGTAAGTATTAAAGATTCAAATGAAGTGCATTCTCTAAAAAGAGAATTTATATAGCTATATAAACCACATATACACCAACCACTATTCCATCACTTTAATTCACACATCTCAAAATCCTTGTGGCCTTGAGGGTAACATGATCAGCACATTGTATATACTTCAATAAGCTTCCCCTGAGGTCTTCTGTGTCTAAACTATTGACTATGTCTGACAGGTCTTCCGTTATGGATTCAACCCCCAAACTCCCAAGTAATTTCTGTTGTCTTCTGCTGCACATCTTTTAACCTCTCTTTTGAATGTGCTTTCACTAATGTTGTGACCTAAGCCACATGCAGTGTTTCAGAGAAAAACTTGTCATTGTGTTAGTCAGTTCCTAAAAGGTATCTCTTATTCACCTTCTGCTTTTTAGAGGTAAATCTCTCTACAAGGGAAAACTGACATTTAGGAGAGCCTTACAAAGATACGCGTCTCGTGTAGCACATGAAAATTGGATCTTGAGATCCTACATGTGGTAACATTCAAACATGTCTAATGCTACTATTAGAGAAGTTTCTCTGCAATGTTCAGAGGAATAAAATTCCCAGGATAATCCCAAACGCTGTATATTATTCCTTCATGTTATTGTGTTTGAGCAACGTGGTGATTTGTCACTATATATCTTGTGAACTTCCACAGGTTATATTTCAAGCTGAACACTTGGGATTTCATTTTGGCTTCATATTAAACAATATACTTATAGAGACTATCAATGTGATGGCCAAGTATTTTGTGTCTTCAATACTAATCATGATAAATTAAGCCACACTGAAATATTAAGTAGAAACAGTGACATTTACACATTTAACTTTCTTCTGTTTTTGCACCAGAACTGTTGAAAAACAGTCAGAATATATTCAACATATTTGAGTCTTTAAGACTTGTCTATTCCTTCAATTCTTTTCCTATTTTTCCATTAGGGAAATTTTAAAACACCTTTTAAGTTAGTGTGTGCTTGATTTCTGATTTTTCAATTTGTTGTTTGAAATGTTTTCAAACATTCCTTGAAATATATATGAATGCTAATAGTACTAACATGAAGAGTACTGTACCAGTATCTCAAGTTCTCAGCTCATCTTTGTTATAAGCATCACATTTACACACAGTAAGTGGAAGACTTAGTCTAAAGACTAAGGTTCTTTAGAAAACAAATGGACCACATGCAAATAGGATAAATATTGTATTTTTACACCAAGAACACAGCAAAACAACCTGGGTTAAGTGGCAAGAATCAGAAAGAAGAAAGAAAACAAGTTTCCTGAACAAAATTCACTATTTGCTGAAATTTTTAATTGCTTTAGACTCTTGGTTTTCTTGTGTTTTCTGGCCAAGGTGCATGAATTTCCTCCAGTTCATCCATGGAGTTAGCCTATGTGTGTATATGGTCTGCAGCACATTTGTACATAGTTCATCACAAGCTTTCAAAATGATTATGCAAATTACTTCAAAATGTCTAGAAATAGCAAGCTGTAAGGCACTCAACTATGATTCTAATTTGATGAAGAAATTTCACTGAAACCATCTTTATGTCTCAGGTTAAAAGTGCAAATATACATATCTATATTATAAAAATTGCCATTCAGCAATATTCTTGCAGTTACTTTTGCCATTGGTATTCATTGAGAGTATTATAATCATATATTCATCATAGGAAGTATTCATTCAGAATATTGATATCAATCCCTATATTCTTGTAATATTCATTGACTGTAGAATATTAATGAAAGAGAATCCAATAAATCAGAGAATGTGCATTAAAAGGAATATCCTTAACTCTTTGGAAAAATATTTTTGAAACCAATTTGAAGATACTTCTACATGTCAGAGAAGGGTCATGTGACTGCAAGCCAGTCTAACATCAGTTTATAAACCATACTAATGTAAATATAAGACAGAAAGAAAGCTGGTGGGAGAAGAATATCAATATGAATCTTCTTTGAGTTTCACCATGCAGATATCCTAAATAAAAGACTGTTAAATAACTGAAAGGCTCTCCCTTGAGTGACATTTATGTTTAGTCTGAAAGGTTTCAACATGAGGGCACTATGACTCACCAGGTATGTCCAGGAGCTGACTGTGGGCAATGGATTTGAGCCAGAAGTATGGAATTGCTTTCCTTAAACAGTTACACGAGGAGCGCCTTTGTCAGCTCCTTAAGGTGAAAGGATAAATTGTATAGAACTGTCTAGAACTCCTGCAAGCACAAAAATTATATATGAAAAAATATATAACATGGAAAGGGCTAAATAAATTTATGGGTCAGCATTTCCAGACCAAATAGAGCATTGCAACTCTAGGAATTATAGGAACATGATGCACAATATCAATTCCTCTTTTGCCTCCTTCACTGTATGAACATGGGCACATCTATGCAGGCAAAAGAAAACTTAACTTTTTTATTTTAAATTAAATGGGAGTGCGTGTAAGAATTAGCACTGAATTCCTGTTTTGTTTAACTTTGTTCTGTTTTACCAAGATCTTTAATTCGATAAATTGTGCAGCCTCTTATGTCACCTCATCACTTCATGTATTGAGTGAAAAAACACCTTTGCTTTTCACAACTAATTTGCTATTTCATATATCCAGTTTCTAAAAATTTTAATGGACACTACACATCTAACTGATTTTTAATACATCTTTGATTTCTTTTCCTCTGGATAAATTCCTGCATGAAGTTCCAGTTAGAAATTTAACCACGAATCTTGAAGAAAACTCTATGCAACTGATTTCAGGGGATTATTTTTTCCTCCAAAAACATAACTATGCTCTGACTGATCTGGTTGCCTACATTTCAGAATGATAGTTTAAAGTGAATAGACTTTTTTGCTAAAAAGAGATTGATACAGTAGGATATGGTTTGTCATGGAAAGGTTTACTACAATAACTTGCAATGCTTGCTTCTTTCATTACTTAATAGTTTGAGTTGGACAGTATTATCAAACTACCAAGTTATTCAAGCTCATGAACTTTCTCACTGACCTCAGTGTTTGATGAAATGGAACCTGCATTACTGCAAATATGAACTTGAAAAAATCTACAGTGGCAAGGATTAAACATTAAGGCTCAATACTTTAATATTTAAATTATCAGCTGAAATGAATTACAGGAGAGGCTGAGAAGGATATGGTACCAAAACTAGAAGACTTTGAATGAAAATATCTGCAATTCTTAAGCTTGTCTGCATAAATATACTGAACAATATGCAGTAAGTTTGAGTATGGTGCAAATTTAGTTTAAATCAAATAGGAATTTTACATAAAAGCTGGAATCAAGTGCAAATTCAAGCAGGAAGACTCCAGAGTCCTTGAATCATGCTACTCCATGTTTCAAAGTTGTGGCAAGGCTATAGTGTCAGAACTCAAGAACTGGCAAACTGCACTTGCAATTAAGTTCAAATAGTTGTCTGAAGTGGGGAGTAGGCTTGTCTTCAAGACCAGAAATTCAACATATATCTTATATTTCTTCCATGTGTGAGTGTCAAATCCATTAGTATTAAAGTAGCATATATAATGGGCTGCTGAGAAATTCAGCAGCACAGACAAATTGGGTGGATCGATAGGTTACTACATCATCAGTACAAACCGACTTTGAGTTTAGGTAATGGCTGACAAAATGATTCAAGATAAGCATGTAGAGGAAATAATTGCACCTCCCATTAGAGAAAGCTCCCTGCTTATTCAGACAACTGCTCAGAAGGCTATAACTGCTGCTAGTCTGCTGAGCAGGCAAAAATAAATTGGGGAAAATAGGAGGTTGAAGTACGGGAAGCACTATTCTCCCTTTGCAGTCACAGAGTTAGAGGAGGTTTTAAAGATACCAAGCACAGAGTCAGAAATTCAGCATGCTCAGTGTGCTTGTCTTCACCAATTTTTCAGCCCCAAAGATCTATGACATTTATTGAAGGTAGCTGCAGCTGCCTGACAAACTTAGTTCAGCAGAGACATAGCAAAAGGGTCAGGTATTTTGCTCAGCCATTCCATAATGCCCACTTACAGCAGCAATTATATGTAGTTGCCATGCCAGGTACACAACTGATTGTGACAGTGGAAATGCTTTTTGGATATTCCATCCTGTGACTGTTAATGTTCTTGTCGTATTATTGATGATTAAGGACTCAGTGCTGCATACAACCCAGCAGTTTCTACTTGAGAGGAACCTCTGTATTTATGTTGCTTGGAAGAGCACTGCCTCATCCCTAAAGAGCTGCCTGACTGATCTTATTTCTATCCCTATCCCTGGTTATTTGCCTACTTGATGAACACTAGAAAACCTTCCCTAGCCTGTCTGTCCGTCTGTCTGTCTATCTATCTATCTATTTAATCCCATGATAGGTCAATGGACTGATACAACACCACCAAGTGGTGCTACCAAGAGTGCAATAAATTCTTGTTTCAGCTGTAGCTCTCCATGTGGCATCACCCCCACAACCAAGTACTGAAACTCTGTATTTATCCAATTCTTTCTCCATTTACTGAGAGGATTGATGTGTGGAGGGGCACCTGTAAGGGGCACCTGTCGGGAACTGCTGAGAGGATAATTTTTATGAGTGGATGAATCTGTCTGCTGCTAACTAGAGACTGCCACAACCACCAGTTACCCATTGTCATGGAGCAGTTGTTTTTTAAAGTTTTTATACTGTTTAAATGTTATAGTTAGGATAAAAGATGTATTAGATAGATAATTATTACCATTCTATTACTTCTGTATGTTCAACTGTTCTGTTTGGTTCTGGGAACCCCGGTTACAGCCCCCTGATTGGTTCCTGTACCCCTAAAACCCCATAGGCTGGCCGGTGTGGCACTGCAGCACCACCATACAAGGCTAAGCCACCCCCAGTTTTCCCTTATAAGTCATAAACCCTCCTTCCCTTTTCCTTTTGTGTCGTGATCCGCTCCTAACTCCACCCATGTTCTAGAATCCTCTGACCAAATCCTATAAGAGTCCCATGCGCCGCTAATAAAGTGTTCACACCTGTTCACACCTGTTCATACCCTACGCTGTGTGGACCGTTCCTTCTTCCCTCCACGGACCGCGACAGATTGGGTCACTTGTCCTAGCCCTTTGACCCTCATTTCCAGAGCTCAGTCTCTCTTGACACACTTGGGGTTGACCCAGTGGTATCATTGGTGTCCAGATGGATGAAGTTAATAGCCCAAAGGCAAGGTAAACCTTGGTAATCTTTTCATAACGTCCCAGATTTGGGAGTGTATTTGGTTTATATTTCAAGGTTTTGGTAGGGGGCAGGGCTGCAGAGGTGAATTCTGTGAGAAGAGGCCAGGAGCTGCCCCAGGTAAGAGAGAGACAGTTCCAGCAGGCTGTGAAATGCATACACTGCTGCCCGAGGACAATCCTGTCAGCAATACTGGTGGTGCCTCTGTGATAACAGATTTAACAAGTGAAAAAACTATGAGACAAACAACTATGTGGATGCTAAGGTCAGAGAAGGGAGGGGAGGAGGTTCTGCAAGCTGCAGAGCAGAGATTCCCCTGCAGCTGTGCCCTTGCAGTCCATGAAGGACCATATCAGAGCACATACCCATGCTGCAGACCCTGGAGGACCCCAGGCTGCAGCAGGTTTATTCTGAAAGACTGCAGCCTGTGCTGGAGCAGGGGAAAAATGCAAAGAGACAAGAGCAACAGAGATGATGTGTTACAGACTGACTGCAACCCCCATTCTCTATTCCCTTGTACTCTCAGGAGGAGATAGAGTGGTCAGGAGTGAGGCTTCAGTCCAGAAAGAAGATGGGAAAGTGAGAAGGAAGGTGTTTGAAGTTTTGGGTTTATTTCTCATTTTGTTATTAATTGGCAAAAAAATTACGTTAATCTTCCCCAGGTCAAGTCTGTTTTGCCTATGATGGTAATTCCTGAGCAATCTCCCTGTCCTAGTCTTCACTCACAAAATCTTTCATCTTATTTTCTCCTGTCTTCCTGAGGCAGGCAGCCAAGATTAACCCACCACAGAGTGCCCAGTGAGAAAAAAGCCTCCCGGGACCTGCAAGTCAGAGCCCATCCGGTGGGTATTTCCATCCTTACAGGTAACAGTTCCTGGCAGCTGTCTCCCACCTTTTCCTCCTCACGCAGACACATGGCTCAGGCCCCCAGGATACTATAGCTGCTCTTGAGCTACAGACCTGCAACTTGCAGGCAAGACTTGACAGAAGTCACAAGTTTCCAGCCTTTCTTTTTTATGGGCATCTCTATCCATTGATCATCTGAAGTATTTTCTTGATCTTTCCTAAAACAAGGGGTCTCAGTCTCTTGGCTCTGCACAGTCCCTCCAAAGACACTGGCATTTCGTTCAGCTATCCTGATGGTGCATAGTCTGTTTGATTCTCCTTACAGCTTCTTCACCTAATGACACAATTCTCTTGTCCTGTACCACTACCTGATCTCATTTCATACACTGCCTCACTCCCTAGCATAGTAAAATATGACCAAACCACTGCTGTCTAAACAGGAATTAAATATATTTTGTCTAGATGAGATATTCACAACTTGCATAATGTACAATTATTTAATTCTACAAGCACTGTTGATCATAATATTCAGCTGTTTCACTAATGCAGTGCATATCAGTAACACATATGTGACTATGTGTGTACGCATGAACATACCTGTTGCTATCCCAGTGTGACTACATCAGCAAACAATACACAGAATTTTATATAAATAACAAATGGAGGTGAAATTTGATTCCTAATGTCTTTGAGGTAATACAGCTTGACTACAAAAAGACACTATATTATGTAAAGCCACAAATAATATGTGTTGCAAAAGTCAGTTGCTTTGTTTTTAGCATAAACAAATAGAAATAAAGAGCATGCTAAACTACTCTTCCAAAACAATTTATATATCAATATACAAGAGCTGCTGATATATGAAGTGGTAAATTGGCAATGTTGCATATTTCATGATCTGTTGCAATTATGTTTTAATATAGTGTTTTCTCATGTTAACATAAGAATTTGCATTTCTTTGATCTTTATTAGCCAATAGTGTTTATTGCTATTTTTATGAAAATTGAATAAATAGTAGAACAATGAGAACTTTTGAAAATTAAAATGAACAGCTTTTATATCTTTCAATCATGAAGTAATGGGGGTCTCTTCTTGTTCAGATTAAATGAATGCAATTATTACTTGTGACTTCTCAAAATTATGCAAGATAATAGTATTGTGTTACTAAGAGAGAAGTAAAGGTTGGAAATATGACTTCATCTTCTATACTCTGTGAACAAGATAGTTCACAGTCATTACTACGCAGGATGACAAATCCTACCATTGCCAGGGTAAATTGGTCAATTTATAACTAACTTCTTTCACTTAACTATGACATTCTGTTCTTGCTATGCTCTGTTTGCTTTAAATGCTTGTCCCTCAGCTATAAGGGCTCTAATACAGGGGAGGATCTTTTTTTTTTTTTTTTTACAGTCACTAAAAGCCATCTCATTCTCTCAGCTCTATATACATATTTAAATACATATTACTCAAGTCTAACTCTTGTATTAATAAAATTTCAAGGACCTTTTTCATGTAACAGCCATACACACTTTTTTGTTATATTATAGAAGACTGCGTAGATGTAAACATTTATTTCTGGGATCTTACATTGTACAAGAGACAGAAATCATGCATTTTATTTCTGTCTTTGTATGTTATGTTCCACTAAGGGAGTGGATCAATGTGAAACCTCTGTGTACTATGAAATCACACTCACAATCTGCTGGAACTATGTCACTAAATATGCCAAGTGTCAACTAAGTGTGTCAGCTAAACATGAATATTCTAAATTATTGGAATAAGATGTTGTTTTGTTTTATTTTGTTTTCCCAGAAATATGGTTCATTATCATGGTGTATGGATGATCTGGGGGAAAAAAAAGAAAAATTAATGTTGCTTTTTCATATCATGCTGGAAATCATGTTTTTCAGATGGGTGAGAATGTGCTTCCTCAGGGACCTACTTGCCATGCTCCTGCCCCAGCTTGTGTTACAGGCGTGGCTGCAGTGCCACGTTTGTGTCATTCGGTGGCAGAGAGGATAAGGCGAGGTCTTCCCCTGGTGCTCTGACCCACGTGGGCTCCCAGGATTGCTCAACAACCTGACATTATTGCTTTTCTGTTTGTTGTTTTTTTTTTTTCCCCCTTAATATTAATCTGAGATTAACAGATTAACATTTGAGATTAATTTGAGAGGCGGCAGGCGTTGGCCGAGTGGCGTAGGCCCCCACCTGTGGAGCCGGCTCCTCCCCTGCGGGCACCGGTTCGAATCCTGGAGGAACTCACCATCCTAGCATGCTCGGCCGTCGCAAAATGAACCTCAGGAGTAAAGGGGGTGGGACCAGTTCCACGCACACTGTGCCTCACCTAAAAAATCCATTGCGCAGGCTTATCCCAAAATCTTCGTTCGTGAAGTCCAGCCAACAACAATCATAGGTTAGTTCAGACCAAAGGTGGACAAAAGAGCGATGAGAAAGCAGAGTTATGTGTGGCTTTTAGTTTTTTGGACATTTCCACTGTGTCTGACCTAGTCTCTTTTTAGTATCAAATCTGATAGAATCTCTCCCTTTAATTGTGTTGGATTTTAGGCTGGGGTCTTTTTTTGGGAGGAGGGGATTGGGAAGTAACTTAATTAGTCATCTTCTTTCTTGGAGAATTTTGAATAGAAGACAGATTAGGCATATCAGTCTCTAAGCTCTGGCTACCTCAAGAGTTCTTGCAAAGCCCTTAGAGCACACAAGCTGAAAGTATGCTTCTAGATGGAGACAAAACTATTCTTTTCCTCAGAGGAACAGTGCAAATTTGCAAGATGCATAAACGCAGACAATTATTACAATAATTAATAATTAATTATTAATATTGTTAATAGCAATTGTTATTAGAAATTATTATTTGGAATTAGTTATTAGACAGGAATTATGATCCAAAACTGACCTCTAAAACCATCAGAGATAATATACTAAGGCTAGTCTTCCTTTCATATACAGACATTTTGACTATTTATTTGAAACAAAGTCAATTTTTGTTGTTTCTAGTGCAAAATAAGATGGATACTCCCTTTCAAGTAAGAATCCCAAAAGTATCCCTGTCTTTCCCATTTATCCATCTACCTGGTAATGATACTTAGACCTAAGAACCACACGTGTCAATACTCAAAGAAGTACAGTGGGAATTTGCGCAACAAACCTGTTCCTATTCTTTGCTGTAGCAGTAAAAGAGCCCTGGCAGTGTTTATATGAGAGGACATTTCATAGATTCTGATTTCTAAAGGGGCTGTGTTAACAACTTTTTGCACTGACACAGTTTTTAGTGTTTTATGTATGAGTCTTATAAGCCTTAGCTATTAAAAACAACAACCTGTTTGCATCAAAAACAAAAATGAGAGTTTTATTCTAATTCCTCTTCATCTAAGTGTTATATTTCTATTCAGGAATGGCAGAAGAGGCTTTTTTAATGTTTGCGTTGTTGCATCTTTATGTTCCACTGCAGAGGGATTTCAAAAATACAAGAAAGGACTATCTTAACACACAATTATGCATATTTCTAAAACTAATGCACTTCATCAAAACTATCTAACAACACACAGCTATAGCTAAACATCAACTGAGATATATTTTGTAAAATTGGTGAATTCACACAGTTCTTATCTATCTTAATTTTAACTTTATTATTAGAGCTCTTCACTTGTATCATTCCACAGAATATCAGCAGGTTCTCCTCTCATGTGACTCAAGGTCATTTTACAGGTTCCATTGTTATCACTGAGGCCTCTGCCTTGGAAGCTGCTTCTGACTCCTTAGTCTGAAAATATGCACCATGCATGTTCCAACAGGTGTGTAATCAGCTCCCTTTCAGCTTCACAACAGCCAGCTTTTGGCATGGCTTTGTCAGAGTAATTACTATATCCAAGTTATCATTCTGTCTCAAAACTTGTAGTATATATTGTTCAGTGTTTTCCTTTAACTTGCTAGACAATTTCCTTCCTCACTGATTTCCCTCCATATGGCACTAATGACATGGGACCACAAAAGATACATGATCAGAAAACAGTAAGACTCTTAAAATACTTATTCATATCAAGAGAAGTTACACTGCAATCAGTGGAATTAAACTTAGTTTAAATTTGGCATGTGATGGGAAAAAAAAAAAGAAAACTTGTGTACTTAACATGTTTAATTCAGAAATTCAAAGTATTGTGCTAGCCATTATAAAATGATCTATCTTCTGAAGTATCCATCATATCTCTAACTATATTCAGTAGTAACCAAATATTTTACCAAACCAAAAAAAAAAAAAAAGTCATGCAACAATACACCAGGTCATTTATCAAACATTAGTTTCCCATCTTAATCCTACATATTTAAGTGTTTAAATTGTGGATAATGAATTTTTGTTCATCATCCAAAGCATTCAATGTATTAAATGTTCTAACCTGTCATTGTCTGCATGTACATCTTCTTTATCCATCTTTGCTTTTTAATAGTATCCTCCATTAAATCTCCACCTAAACTAGAATGAGTGTTTCTCATGGAGTCCTATGGTGACTGCCTGTACTCTGTGACTATCCCAAAATTATGGAGCTACACAGTAGAAAAAATCAGGTAGTGTTTGTCTCAACAGCTTTGTTCAATCTTGACTCATCCCCATAACTAAGAGTAGAGTGTACAGCAACAAAGAACATGAAATATTGAGAGGGTAAGGTGACAGATGGGATATAAAACTATTAATAAAATATAATATATTAATAAAATAAACCCTGGTACCTATTCCAGTTGGACACCAAGGACTGCAGAGGAGAAAAGATATTATTGGCCCAGTGATGAGCTGATTTCAATATTCATGATTCTATGCTATGGCATAAGGGGGAAAACTATACAAAGTTTACAGGCTCCTAAAATCCAACATAGCTGCTCTGGACTGTACAAACAGTTCCAAATGTACTCCCACATGGCATTCAATGTCAATACTGTGTGCTGAGGTGCATCAGTACAGAACTACATGGTACGTAGATAAGCAAAAAATACTCTTTTTAAAGGCAGGAGGTAAAATTGCTTCCATTACTACAGTAGCACATTGGGCTTTATACCTGGAATTACAGGCAAAAGCACAGAAAATGCTAGAGGGTGGAAATGAAAAGATGATAATATGATTTATGACAGTGAAGTGTAACCTTGAGTAAAATCATCATAATTTTCAGGATGATGTTGCTCTACGTGGAAAGAATATTTTTTATGGACTGATGCATTACAAATTGAGGTGAGGAAGAGAGAAATTATTCCAGCAGAGGAAAATATTAGTATTTCATGAGATGAAAGTATAATATTAGAATAAAAGGGAATTCAGTTCCTAATATTGCTGCCATGCCTTCCTTGGTAATCAATAATAAAAAGATCTGTATTTTTTAATGAAAAGGCAGATCAGTAATTTTATTTACTATTCATTATATTCAAAAGAAAGAAAATATGTTTCCAAAACAAATAATGGCTCTCCAATTAACCTAAAATTATTTCAAGTCCCTTTTTTAGTCTTGGAAATAAATGGATTGTTATTTAGGTATCAAAAATATTCAGATAATTTTATTCATAAATATTATTTAATCCATTCAATTGTTAACAAAAAATCCCCAGAGTTTTAACATTTCAAACAATTAAGATAAGAAATCTGTGTATCTCTTTAAGGTTTTAAGTGGGCTATTTCAGAATTACTTGAAAGAACTGATCAATATTTCATAGAATCTCACCACTGTATGTAGTTGTTTAAGGCACTTTGATCAAATTGAATTATGGGTCTTTTATCTCACTGTGGCAGTCAACATTTCCAATAGATAACTGTTGGCAACAGTGATTCTGAGAGTCTAATTACATTGTCCACAAAAAAGAGGACAGTTTTTTGAATAACAACTGAAACAGTAATGCACTTGCACTACATGAACAGTCAGGTTTATGGACATTAAATGTAAGGAAAGAACTGAGTCTCTGGGAAATGTGTAATTAATAATAAATATCTTAAAGGATCAAGTATCTGTTGAGTGCTATTTCACCAGGGTTTTAAGTAGCTCAGAAAACATACAGAGACAACAGCACCATTTAGACATTTTTCATATACAAAGAAAAGAACAATTTCACTTTCATAAAATCATGGAATTGTTAAAGTTGAAAAAGGCCTCTAAGATCATCAGGTGCAACCTGCAACCTGCTACTGTTGTGTTCACCACTCAGCAGTGTCCCTGAGTGTTACACCTACACAACTTTTAGATACCTGCAGGGATGGTGACTCCACCACCGCCCTGGGCAGCCTCTTCCAGTGTTTGACAACATTTTCAGGGCAGAAATTCTTCTAATATCCAATCTAAATCTACCCTGACATAGCTTGGGGTCACTTGTTATTTTGGTCCAGCCACTCAATGTCTTTCTTTTAGTGAGAGACCCAGAAGTGGGCACAGGCTTTGTGGTGCCTCACCAGTGCCTTGTAACTAAAATGCCACAGGTATTGTGACTACTCCATCTGTATGCATGTCAAAGCTGTCTGCATTCAATAACACAATGTGTTAAAGTAGACAAAGCAGATGCAAAAAGACTAAATTAAAAAAAAAACAAAAACAACAACACAAAACAAAACCAAAACACACCAAACTAAAAACAAACAAACAAACAAACAAACAAACAAACAAACCACACACACACACAAAAACCCTACTGAAATATTGGATCAGTCTTAATTTTGTTGATGCATATGCCAATGAAATACAGTATTTGACTTCTTATGAAGCCTTTTCTTCACAGGCAGTTGTTAAAATTTAGTGTGATGAATGAAACATTACTGAAGGAAATGTGAGTTAAAAATTGCTAGAAAATAAAATCACAGAATCAGAGAACATGTTGAGTTGGAAGGACTCCTCAAGAATCATAAAAGTCCAACTCTTAGTCCTTCCCCAAGAATCACACCCTGTGCCTGAGAATATTTTCCAAATACTTCATAAATTCTGTCAGGTTTGGTGCTATGACTACTCCCCTGGGGAGTCTGTTCCATCATCCAACCACACTCTGGGTGCAGAACCTCTTTCTCATACCCAGCCTAAACCTTCCCTGGCACAACTTCAAGCCATTCCCTCGGGTCCTGTCACTGGAAACCCTAGGGAAGAGATCAGTGCCTGCCCATCCTCTTCTTCTTACAAGGAAGCTGTAGACTGTGATGAGATGTTCCCTCAGTCTCCTCTTCCTCAAATCGAATGAAATAAATTTTACCAGGCAAAAGTTAAGAGTTTTGAAGATCAAGAGGTTGAGGGAAATCCTGATTAAATTTAAGGCATGCATATATTACTTGAAAGTAACCATTACTGAAATAAAAATCAATAAATATAAAGAAGTATTTGCTCATTTTAAAGCCCCTTCAGACAAGTGCAAAAGGACATTCTCTTTTCATTCTCTGAAAAAAGATCTTTGAAGGGCTCTGATGTTTCAGGGAGACCTTGTATTGATCTCGGATTTGGTGAGTCGCATGCCACTCCTTTTCAGTCTCTGATTCCAGCAGAATTTTATTTAAATTTTAAAGAATTCTGACAAATTACACTCTTTTAATCTAGTTTTGGGTATTAATTTTGCACTAAATACACTTCAATTCCCTCCCTCGTTTCATTCACTGTGTGCCCACATAAGTAGGCAGTTTGTTGTGTTTTCAAAAGTATTGAAGATAGATTTTCTTATTAAAAAAGCTACAAAGGATAATGGCAATTTTAGAACCAAGACTAGACTGTGAATTCTTAAGTATATAGGAACAATTTAGAAATTGAGCCTCCTGTCTAACTTCTAATGAGGAGTTTGTATTATTATTTTTTAGAAATAAAAAATAATTATTGAGAAACACTCAGTGAGCTTGGTTGCTGGGTTTAGGAAACCCTAGTCTAATCAATTGTTCTCAAAAAGAAAATGAGTATATTCATAAATGCAAACAATGAATAGGGTTTCCAAACTTGACTCATATGAAATAACCATGGTAGAAAAGGACTTTGTAAAGAGCAACTAATCAAGTTTTAGACTATAATTATCAAGTTTAGCTTGTTTCCTTCTCAATCTCTGCAGGTCCTTTCTTCCAGGCATTATTTTCTTCTGCTGAAATATCCACTATAAAAAGTCTTTTAAATTCTTTTCTGACTGCATTGTGGTCAAAAATAAATGTGAGGTTCTGTTGCACTATGCTTTCTGGGCATCCTAGTCAAGATTGAGTCAAGAACTCAGTCAAGATTGCTCATATAAATCCTATATATATACATACATTAATTATGGTTATCCCTAACCTCATCAGCATAAAAAGAACAACTCAGAAAAAATTTTTACACTTAGAGCCACTTATCATTTCTATGGTTTTACTTTTCAGTAAGCAATCAATTCAGTAATAGCATAATAAATTCTCTAGATCACATTATCATCCTTAGGGTTGTTAACATTTACAAAGAGGACATTCATGCTGTGCCTGGAGGAGTGTACATCTCCAGAATTCCTGATCACTAATTTGGGGACCAGATAAGGCAGTAAGAGTCCAATGGAAGTCTTTGGAAACTACTGAAATCAATGTGTATGGGAAAGATTTTATTTTCAGTAGCAGCTGTCACACAGTGCTTGGAACAGAACTGAGCTGCTGACTGTGGGATTGGGTATATACAGCATGTCAAACTGATACAGAGGGAAAAAAAAAACAAGCATGTTTTGGTTTCACTGTGCCCCATGTTGCAAAGAAGGATGTTGCTTTCTTTCCTTTGCATAGTTTGTACTGAATTTTAGAATTAAGGGCTGTTTCTTGTTGGCATAAATTGGAAGTAGCTTGGAGTAGGATTTTTAATGCTTAGGGGAGTGGAAGATCACATGACTGGATTGTGAACCACTTACAGAAACCCAGTCTAGCCTTTTCAAGTTCAGCAAGGATATATCTACATGCATGTCTGGCCACAATATATGGCTGGAAATAATTGAGTAAAAAGCTATTTTACTTTCTTTTTACTTAAGTAATAATAATAAAAAAAAAAGTATTTATGAAAAACACAGACAGATCTTTCCAGCACAATTAATATACTTCCTACACTTACTTTAGCCTGTTAATTTAGGAGTACACTTTTGGTTTTGGAGGTGATTTGTCTGAATGTTGTGTGACGAGTCTTTTTCTCTCCTCTGTTTTATTGCCATTGCAAATTATTTCTCAAGTAACCCATACAGATTTCATGAGGAACCCCAAACATGTTACCCAATTATGTAATTAGATCTTTTATTATAATGAACATGCCATTAAAAAAATAATTAATTAAAGTCATAGAGAATAAATTTAGCTCTGACATTTGCTACTTCAGAGTGATTGTTTTTACAGCTCTAGTAGTCTATTAACAGCTTCGTATAAATATGTAGATGTGGAACCCCACTATGACATTTTCCTCTCACTTGCAAACTTCTGACCAAGTTGATTTCAACAACCTTAAGAGTAGTGAGGTGCTCTTTTCGAACCCATTTTTTTTCCTCAGCTGAAGTTGTTAGATGATAGATGATTCTAAGGTGCTTAAAAAAATGACAGAAAATTCAGCAGATTCAACATCTGCAAAAGAGATATTTCTGCCAATATATGAATTGCAACACAGAAAATGGTGACTGGAGTGCTCGGTTGGGTTGTGATCAGAAAAATCTGGGGATCTATTTAAGAAACACAGACTCACTGATTAATTTCTATTTGAATTAAACCTGTGAAGAAAACTGGATTTTTAGATCCTGACTGTAGGCAGACTTCAGTTACCTTCATATTGTATTATAATAAGGCACAGAAGCATTAATTTAGTACTTGAACAACTTGTAAGAGAAAAGAATTGGGGTGGTTTGAACACTGGAAACTCTTCTGGCCTTAGAAGACTCGTGGCTGAAGTTTTGGTAAAAGAGCCTTAAAACACAGATAAATCACTCTAAATCTCCAACTATGTTGTGGCTTTTTTGGGTTTTGGTTTTAATTCTGATTTCAATAATGAAGAAAACTCTATCAAATAAATCATGTTCCATTTGGGATGTAGAAACATATGGATTGACCTGATACTGTGAAGGGCTTGACATTCATTTCACTACAGGCAACCTTTAAAATAAGAAAGTTTTCTTATGTCCTTTTTACTTTTTGCCAAGGCCTTAATGCCAGGTTTATGTCTCAATGACTTTAGATTCCAGAAGCAACATTCTTGTTTTGTTTAACTCTTTTTTTTTTTTTTCCCCTTTTTCTTTTTGTATGTAAATGGAATGTATTTTAGCAATAGGTAGCATTCAGGTTTGCATCTTAATTGGTGACTTAGAATGCCCAACATTATCCTTCAGCAAAGTCAGCCTTTCATATTGAAATTCTTGAATGTCACAATGACTGAGAATAGATGGAGAACTATTAATTATGTTTATTTAAAACTGTCCCAGAGTTTCAATAACTCTCTCCAGGGGAGGTGAAGATCATAGCATTTACCTACTTGCATAGATGTTATTTTTTATGAATGGCTTTAAATGTTCTATTTTGTGACACTAAAAAAAGACTGTGTGACCTCTTAGATTTATATTTGCTTTTTAAAATATTTTAAATATTTACTGGTAGTTCTCTTTTGGATTCACTGTAATTGGTGCTCTTTTACCTGAGCAGGAAGAGTCTTTGCAAATAAAATATCAGTAGAAACATACATATATATTTATATTTGTGCATTTACATATGCACACAGAGACATACACGGTAAAATAAAGGCATAAAGCAATTGTGCATTGCCTGGTGCACACACACAATCACAAGGAGTTAAGAAACTATTAGGCTGAGCAGCAGTGGGCTCTGAACCCCAGTGAAACACCTGAAGAGCCTTTGCTGACCAGGCAGGCATCATCCAGGCAGGAAGGAGCCCTCCTGGTTTTGCCACCTTGCTGTCTTGCAAATCCTCTTGTGCTGATACTTTTCCACATTTTCCATTCAGGGTTTTAAACTCATCCTTCTCATTGGCTTTCCACCTTGAATTTTTGAGGGACTGATTATCTCTCCAGTTCTGTCTACGTGTCTTATCTTGCATGGCACTGCTACCCAGACTATGTCACTTCTCTTTCTTAAGATGTAGCAAATGCCTCAGACGTCTGAACCATGGTATCAGTGAGTCCTTGATAGACAAATGCTGAATTCCCTCTTTGTGGTGAGAAGAAATTAGAGTGACTTAGGAAGGAAAGGGTTATATGGGCATCCTGATCATAACATTCATTATAGTTAAATCAGTTAGCTTTATCAAAAAAGCATTAGACATTTCCATTAGAAGGAAAATGTAGTAAGGACAGAATAAGCAAATATGTCTTTCTTTTATAATAAGGAATGTTGAAATAGTCCAATAATTTTTGAAGATTGCAGGAGGCAGCTACTGCTAAGTGGTTTATTAGTCTTGGCACTAGACAAAAAAGAACTAGCCTTGGCACATAAGACTTTATCAAATCCCATAATTCTCCACTTTTCATTCCTCTTACATATGAGCTTAAGCAGCAACATCTTAGAAAGCTGGCAAATGTCTACCAGCAACAGATGTAGAACTGGAGTATGACAGTGTTGAATGCAATGCATATTGAAACATCTTTTCCTTCACATAAGCATGTGATTTTCTATACATAGCACATCGAGTGCAATAATAAAGTCTACTTTAAATCTACTGATCTTAACACTTGTTTTAGGAGAAGCAACACTGTTATTCTCAGCTTACAGATGGGAAAACTAAAATCACAGAGCCAGAATAAAAGAGGGAAAATATAGTAGAGAGGCTGCAGAGGAAGCTCATAATGTGATTCTCAGTTCAATATTCTGTCTCTGTGGCTTCAATACACTCCTGTCCACACTTGCCCCTGTGGTACTTCTAAGTATATGATAAAAATCTGATATATGCAAATGGGACCACTGAACAACTTCATGTAATGAGCCATAATAAGTTCTATTGTTTGAAAAAAAATGCTTCAGTCCTAAATTAATTCACTAAAATTATCTAAATCAAATCAGATTCTAAAATGGCATTTCAATTAGGTTTATTGGTAGGGATAGGTGTTTAACCATCTATACAGTTCTTTGTCAAAAGGCAGGAGGATTTAGATGTGAAATCTCTGCCTTTCTTTCAACTTTGGTACCACGTTAAGATTCATTCTTCCCTTTCCATCACCTGCCAAAAGGGGATACAAAAATGGTATTTCCAAATGGTTCAAAATCTGGAGCAAAGTTATAATAGTTTCAGCTGTGAATTAAACCCAGATCTGCTTCAACAGCTTCTGATATTTAGTACCTGCATTATAATTATTTTGGTGGGAAGGGGAATGAGGTCAGAGAGTTGACCAGTAGATGTATAGGATAGGAAGCAAGGAGAGTGAAACTGATATGGTATCCTTTACATGTTTCCTCATAATGTCCCACTGTCTCTTGAAATGTGAGATGAGACAGTGTTCTGATATATAGTGCAGGAATAATTGCCTTCTGTGTTCTTCCAGCAGATAATGTAAAATAAAAGGGTATCTAATATTTTATACTCTCTCACCACACATACAGCAGAAGGCCTTTAAAAGATTTGTGAAAGATTCTGTAATGTGATTTATTTTTTTTGGCAGCAGTGGGGTCACTGAAGTACCTTGGACTGTCTTCTGAAGGTTAATTAATTTTATGCTAAGAAGCTAGTCTTTCAGAAGCAACCATCTAGTGGAAATGGAAAAGTCTTTAATTAACAAACATTGAATCTCATATTCAGTAGTTATATGAAGACACACAAACCTGCAGTCTTTATATTATCACACCATATAATTATTTCTCCATATCATCCACTGCCCCAGCTTTTCATCAAAAAAACTGCAAAACCCTTGTGCTTCTTCAAATTGGATCTTGCTTTTCATTATACTGCTGCTAATACTAGAATACTTCAGAATATAGAATTAGTAGGAAGACTCTTTCTTTGGAATATACCATAAAATAATGAATATTAAACCCTTTGCTTTCAAAGACTGATTTTTATATCTGTGTTCTTAATTCCAAACATTATGAAGCAGACTTCTAAGAAGTTATTGCTCTATTTTTTAAGCAAATATCTAGAAAAATGTAAAAATATTTTCCTGTTGATATCCAAAAATGATTTTAATATGTTACACAGTAGGGATTTTCAGATCATCAGTCACTAGAATTTGAGAAAATTGTTAAGCTTTTAAGTTCTGTCTGAAATTTCAGTTTCACTGTGCTAAACATTGACAGAACTGATTCTTTTAACCTCAGATGGTGATTAGGAAAAGTATTCATGTTTTCATAGGCTCCTTCAGTGCTGTAGGTAACACTTTCACTGCATGGACTCTCAAGGACAGAGAAACCAATTCTGAACAGGGTGGTCATTCACTATTGAGGAGATGGGCATCTCCACTGCTGACAGCAGCCTCTGTAGCTCAATTGTGAACTGCTGGTTTCTTCTTTTCATACTCTCCAGCTGATCATAGTCCTGTAAGACACCTCAGCACATGCACCTCCACCTCTGCTAATTATCCTATGTAAATATAAAATATCTCTTAAATATCTCATAAGTGTACATAATTCCATGCTTTGAAACCCTTTCTGCATCTATATGAATCATTTCTGCTGTTTGTCATGGTTAACCTTTTCTGGCTGTCATTTGCCTGCTCAGCCACTCTCTTCCTCTCCTAACGCGGAGCAAGTGGGAGAAAACAAGACTGAAGAGTTCATGGCTGAGATAAGGACAGGGAGTCACTTAACACTTACTGTCATGGGCAAAACAGATTTGACATGGAAAAAAATATGTTTCATTTCTTGCCAATTAAAATAGCGTTCCATGGTGAGAAACAAAGAACAAAAAAAATAAATTAAAAATTAAACCCTTCCCCCTTCCTCCCTAGTCCTAGGCTCAACTCATTTTTCTGCCTCACCCTTCCACTTCAAGTGGTGCAGGGAGATGGGGAATGGGGGTTACAGTCAACCCATAACAGTTCCTCTCTGCCCCTCCTTCCCTCTCACACTCTGTTCCACTCTGCCATCCCTCAGGATAAACCTGCTCCATCACAGACTCTCCAGAGACTGCATTTTCTTCAGGGAACATCCATCCCCACAACCTGCACTGTGGATTCCTGATCCCCTGTGCTCTCTCCTGGGGCTGCAGGGGATCCCTGGTGGGCCACCTGAATCACTTCCTCTCCCTCTTCCTTCCATCTCTGTGCTCACTGGGCAGTCTCTGCCCTCCTTTCCCCAGGCAGTCCCTGAGGCACCACCAACAGGGGCTGTGGGGCTCAGCTGTGCCTGCAGTGGGTCAGCTGGGTGTGGATGGAATTGGCTGTGTCCAACACAAGGTAGCCCTGGATGTTCCTCTCAGCACCTGGTGGAAATGTCTTATCTATGTACAATTTGATCAGTTCCTCATCAGGAGCTGTCTAGGAATTCCCATGTCACTCCATAAGGATGTTGACCAGCACATTTAAAGTTCTGGGAGCTCTGGTGACTGTTTCAAGCTGCACCTCTTTTTCCAAACCAGGCCTTGTGTTGATGTGCAGACAAGTAGCTGCAGAGTTGTGTGTCCACTCAGGGAGTTAACCATGGCTTAAAAGTAATACAAAGGGTGTGCACAGACCCAAAGAACCAGAAGAAGCCTGAATCTTATTCTTCCAACTTAGCTCTTGGCCCATGCTCACTGTGATTTGCCATGTTTCATGTTACCTTTCAACTTGAGGTGGTCAACCTTCCAGCAGGACAGACCTCCACCTCTCAGTACCCCCTGTTTCTCCATGGCAGCCTTCTTACTCAGTTGAGGGAACCAGCTCTACCACTGCACACCAGCATCCCTCAATGGTTTATGAAAGCAGTCCTGACTCAAGCTCATTTTATTAGCTGTTGAGAGCACTGTCTGCATTATGGTCTGTTCCCATTGTAGTTATTTGTCTAAGTTTAGAGAACTTAGAAAATTTATAACTAAAACAGAGAGACAAGTCTCCTTTAATTTCAAAACAAATTTTAATTAAGGTATGATAAATGGAAGGATAACAGTTCCTAGCTATGAGATAAGCTAACTAGCTAGCTAGATAGCTAGCTAGCTAGATAGATATGTATATTCAAGAGAAAAAACAAAACAACCAAGACTGAACGAATAAAAATCCCTGAACAAACTCCCCCCCCCACACACACACAGTCTGTCCCNCTAGCGATGTCGTCCCTCTCTCTCTCTCGGGCAAAAGTCAAAAACAATCCAAAAAGGCTCCATAAATCCAGGGATGGGAAAGGGAAACAGCAGGAAAGGCAAAGAAAGAAACCAAACTCAGGGAGGTTTCTCCTTCAGCCCTCTCTCCACTGCCAACTGCCAAACCAGTGTGTGTGCTTCTCCCCCACCCTAAATCACCAGTCATCTTACTTCTTTTGTTAGAGGCAAATGGACTAAGGTAGGACAATTTGCCCCTTATTCTGGCAGTGGGGAAAGAAAAATTCCATTAGATTCTGAAACTATAACATTATTCCAATGTACACCTGCCTATGTTTTACAGAGCTGGTAGCAAGGCTAATATTTTTAGTATAATTATTCAGCTTAGGAATCTTTCAAAAGATTATATTATCTGAGTGTCTGTCTCATATCAAATGGTTTTAGGTCTTGACTTTTAAGATTCTCTAGCACTTCCATTTTGCTTTGAAATCATTTAAGTATGAAGACAGCCATAATCCTTGATTTGAATGCAGTATTACAAACTGAAAGGGTAGATAAAAGAGGAATACATTCAAAATTCACTAATTTAAGTATTTAAAACAAGTGACCTCTTTTTCAGCTAAATTAACTATAATTTCCATTTTAGTCTATGTTAGAAGAAGTGTTTAATTACTTATTCCATTTCTTAATTAGCTATCTCCTAGATAACATTCCTTTTTACCTTTAGCCAAAGTCCTCTTGAACTTCCCAGGTAATCTTTTGTTCTTAATAGTTTTAGTTTGGACTCTCTCCTTAATCTGATCGAAGTTAAGACAAAGAGCATACCTCCCTGGAAGAAAGTTGTTTGAAGCTGTTTCCCCAGCTGCAAAAAAAAAAAAAAA
>VXAU01005298.1:0-13947 GCA_013399695.1 Formicarius rufipectus
TGGGAAGATAAATTTGCTCATATTATTGTCCTAATACAGATCTTCTAAGGGTACTATCAATAAACTTTAGGTATTTAAAGACTGATTACAGCTTGGAAATAGCTAGAACACTAAGAGGGGTAGGACACTGCAACGTGCTGGCTTCCCACTTGAGGTTTATATAGTTTTCCAGACATACATTACATAGCATCGTCAGCTCCACACTACCACAGTTATGTGGTTATCACCATCAGAACTACTTAATTCAGGTTGAGCATGTTGGTGTGAATTGCTGTTATACCTAAGACTTCAAGAAAGATGCTTCCTCTTCCCCTCCACACAAGAATGCCTGAAAAACAAAAGGTAAACTTCAGAGCCCTGGATAATTAACCGTAGGCAATCCTAAAATTCTTGTCAATATCTGAACGGCAGCAGGACACTAATTCTATAAGTAAACACCTATGAAAAATTTTTTACAAGTCATCAGAAGCTGATTTCACACAGGTTGAGCATCTGATAAAAGACTGGCATGGTAAAGACCGAATCTGAAAGAAAAGAACAAAACAATACATTAGTAAATTGAAGGTGGGACATCCAATCTTACGACTCATTTGAAAAAAGTAACAAGCAAAGCAATAGCAAAATCTGCAGATGACACAACAGTGCTGTAGATAATCAAGATCAAATGCTACAAGACTATCAGAGGATCTTTCGAAAGCTAGGTAAATGGAGAACAACAAACAAAAGTGCCATTCAAAGCGAAGGTGACCTAATCTGAATATTTTTTACTGATCAATTAACTGCCAAACAGTGATGAACACTTCACTATAAATACTGGTCAGTGTGTAATAGTGTCTCAAAAGGCAAAAAATCTTGAGGAATGTTCAAAGAAATATTATAAAATCCTTGTGGAAAGCAGCACTTCACTGGCACCTGCAAGGCAATATTCAGGTCTATTTACTTTGTTTAAAAGGAAAAAAAAAAAAAAAAAAGGCACTACGAGAAAAAGAGAAGGTTCAGCAAATTTTCATTTAGTTTCATCCTTACTGTGTCAGCCAACTGACAGTTTTGCCTGGGCAACACCCAGTCCTCATCTGCAGAATTCAGAAGACCTCTAGACAGATAAATAATGTACACCGTGGCTCATTATTCAGGATCACAGCAGTGTTCTTTGCTTCATTCACTTACCTATTTCCTCTGGGCTCCACTCCTCTGACACCACTCTACAAACTCTGCCTCTTTACTCTTTTGTCAAAACACAATGTACTTCACAGACAGCAGAGTATTCATGCTTGCAGAATGCCCAGAACTATATTACTGCTCTAGCTTGCTTGATTCACACACAGTGAATTTCCAAGGGCTCCTCAAATTCTGATTTCAATTTAAAACTACAAAACCTAAAATACATTGCAATCTAATCTTCTTCTTTCCCATCTGTACTACACAAAAACAGCTTTCTCCACCAGAATTTGTCAACTTCTCTTCAAATGCAAACTTAGTTACATGGGATCTGTTAAGTAATCATTGTATTTTTCACATATTTCCTGCATTATTATACAGAAATATGACAGATGTGTCAAAACTGTAGTCTAATTATTTCTGGAAAAGTTGAAAAATTTTAAGTGAATAATTTACATTAGGGAAGGCACAAGCCCAACGTTTTCCTTCTCTACCCTCACTGACTCCCAAACAAAGAAGGCAAAGAATTGTCCCACTGAGAAAATAGTCTCTTACTTTTCACAATCTCATCCTTGAAAGCTGTTTAAAAAAACAACATAGTTAGCCAGATGTCTCACAGAGTTTTGTGTAGCATGATACTGCAGTAATATTTCTACAATGAATATATCAGCTGGGATGTTCAACAAAATTGTAACATAAAATGCCAAAAATAAGAAAACAAAGCCAAATTTGCAAAGAGTATCTGACTTCTCCCAGCAAATACACATCTCAGATAGCAAAGGCTCAGGGGACAAACTGAATTTCAAAGATGTCAGCTGATGACAGGTATCTGGGACATCAATACTGGAAGTATCACTTGAACAAACTGCAGATTTGGGGCTTCCCTCCTGTTGGCTTTCCTTCTCTCAATGGTTTTGCTTTCTGATGTTTGAAAGTGCCTTCCTGTGACAAGCTTTATGTGATTTCATTTTTGGCTCCATCTAACCTGTGGAATTGCCTTTCACAGAAGTTTTGTATGATCCAGAAATTACGCAGCATGGGACAATAATAATTAGAAACCTGGAGCTCATTATCCGTGAAAAAAAATATTCAGAATTACTATCCTAAGTAAGAAAAGAGTGAAGGTGAAATCTAAAAACAAACTACAGATACTATGGTAATGCAGCAAATGAGGAAATAATCTGTCCTCCATGTCATGAATGGACAGGCAAAGAAGACAGCATTTTAAGTCTCTGGAACAGTGATAAGGAAAGTAACAGGGAAGCCTGCAAGTGTTCAGGAAAACGTTGTAAGTGTAAGGGCAGGTTAAAATCTGAAACAAATGGCTTGAGAGGCATCACCTGAGACCTTAAAAAATCAGTTTAACAATGTGAGTTACACGTCATGAACCATGTTTTGCCCTGTCTCCTATGATTTTCAATTACCCTGCTAAGCTCAAGACCTTTAGTATTTTCCTTATCCAAAAATATGACAGAGGGATGACAACTAGAGAAACAGATTTAGGCAGCAACAGTCTGAGAAGCCAGGACTTCATGTATTACAAATCAACATGCACAGAATGCATGAGCTGGCTAGTACCTTAATAAAACATTAAAAGAATTAGATTTCAACAAAGTCCCTTTTAAAATGTCAGTGGAGAAAAAGTATATTAACTATGTGAGATGGGATGTATTGTCATAATTAGAATTGGCTAAGACACAAAAATAAAAGAGTATTCAATAAATGGTCAAGTTTCTTTACTGAAAAAGTTGATCACTCTAAGATCAAGCTGTTGTTTCTTTTCAAGAATAACTGAAACAACATTGGAAGAAAGGCTGAGTATTAAGCAAGGCAAACTGCAGGTGCTTCAAAGTTATTTAGGGTCAAGTCCAGACAAGACTGTGAGAAGTTTACAAGAGAAACCAAATAATGACCAAAATGGCAAATGAAACTCAATGTTAGTACATACAAAATAACCCACAATGGATAGAAGAAAAAAGAAAGAGCATACTTTCATCATCCTAAATTAACTCTGTGAACTTTTGAAAATAGTCTGGTATCACTGTAGAAAACTCATTAAAGACCTCAGCTCAATGCTAAGTTGTGGTAAAAAAAAAAGCAGACATGATGTTTTGAAGGATAAGACCTAGGATGGTGAATAATGCAGAAAGTATTGTAATGCCATGATACAAATCAGTTGGTGGAGTCTCATCTGAAACGCTGTACGTGCTCCTGATTACCCAGACTCAAAAAGGATACTGCAGAAGTAGGCAAGATTCAGAGAAAAACAAGGCAAATGATCAAAGGGCTCAAAACCTCATATACAATAATCAGAAAGGAAGAAAAAGAATTACTCAGCTCCTGAAAGGTGCAAGCCGTCAGTAACAAATGTACACAATGATGAAATATGGAGAAGGCAAATGAAGGTTCTCCTTATCCCTGACCTAAGACACAAGAACAAGACCATTAACTGACATGAAAACAATACAAATTTAAACACATATAGGAGATACTTCACATCTAACACATAATTAATCTGTGTAAAGCAAAAAATGTGAGTAATGTCATGAACTTATGTTCAATTTTTTTTTTCTATACATTAGGAAGCAATTTACTAAAAAAAAAAAGGAAAGAAAGAACTGAAGAGTGCAAATGAAATCTGTATGGAACAGTAAACCATTTAGGAATAATGAGTAAGCCAGACTTAGAAGGCAGGTTACCTTCTGTTTTACAAGCAATTTCTTGTACTTCCTCGGTTCATTGTGAATGGATAGAGTTGACTGCAGCTTGATGAACTAAATCAACAACAAAAATAGCCTTACTCTGGTCCTTTTGCCACATGGAGTGATGGGCACTGTACAACAGTGACGGAGACAGTTAAGACAGAAGCTGTTAGGAAACAGCACCCCACCACTGGAAAGAAAAGCAGTTTATAAGGGGCCATCAAAATCCATCATCAAAGTTCAATTTGAAAATTACAGGAATGCATGCAAAGCTGAATAAAGGTACAAGGGTGCTCTAAACACAGCTATAAAACTGAGACTAATAGAAGAAAAAGTGGCTATACTGAGGAAAAGATTTGAATGCACAATTAGCAGAGGTCCAGCTTAGGTAAGGAAAATCATTCTAGGCCTCTCACAGGGTTGATTGATCTATTTAAGGTAAAAAAAAATTATGCTTTCTTTCAAATGGAGTATATCTACATGAAAGCAAGGCTGTGCAGTTAGGCCTCGGAAAAGGCATACTTGTAAGTCTTAAAGCTGAGTTAATGTGCTATGAACAGATGGGAAATGAGGAACTCAGTTCAGAAAGTGACTCAAAGAGTGGCTGTAGTTTGAAGCTGCACAAAGGCACTCAGTAAAGTAACTTATATTTCAAAGTGTGTGCCTGAGTGACTGATAACTTTAAGCACAATTTTCAGTGACATTACCAGGATTTACTCTTTCAGTACCCAGTGGTATTCAAAATATATTGCTAATTGCACATGCAGTTTTGCAAATCTCCTCTTTAAAGGATTAAGATTTTTTGGCCATATATATGTATATTTGTTTATATATGCAATATACATAGATAAAGTAAACCTGGCCAGGACCATTTTTTGACACTAAGGCCAACTGGCAACGAACTAATGAGGTCTCTACTACTGAAGTGCCCATGCTGGAAAAACAGAGATGGACAATCTAGAAGTGGATGGTAGACAGTGCCCACTCCCAAATCCTGACCAGGAACTGCCCAGGATGGGGGCAGCTGGCCTGAGCCAGAGTACAGCAGTGTCTGTTCTGCTGATGCACCAGCACGGGAGACCCAGTTCTAGTGCCAGGCAGATGTCCTAGTACTGTTTTCTGGCACAAAGCAGCTTCTGGACCCCTGCCCCTGCATACCAGCATCTGAACTATGCTATTTTAAATTTTGGTGGTATTTTTTTCTTTACAACATCAAATAAAATAGAATTAATAATTGCTATTTTTCATTACTGTCATTATGAAAGTCCCAAGTAGATAGATAGTTTTCTCTCTTGCATCAAACCTTTTTTGTTCCCCTCTAATATACTTTGTTCACACAAAATGAAATGCATGTGATATGCAGGTAGTGTCAGAGCTGGCATATGGCAACAACATAAGAGGCATATATGGCCAGGGAGGCAGACTGCTGCCTTCTACTGCACAAGCACTTATGACAACATCACACTGCAGGGTTTTCATGACTAAAATTAGTCAAAACATATTCTCCATGAAAGAAAGGCAGGGCAGACTATAAGCAGTAGCCAGAGGCAGCTTCAGACGTGTCAATTCAGCTGTGTAAAGAATGTGCCAGTCTCACTGTTGAAATGGTTTCCACACTTAATATACAGAACGAGTCATTAAAAATGAGGGGGAGTAAGATGAAAGGGTGAGGCATGTGGTACACAGTGTGCTACCACAGCATACCATATACTCAAGATAATAGCATGCAGGAGAAAAGCCATTTACACTTTCACTGTTGACAAGTACACCTACTGCCAATTAATTTCTCTCTCCACCTCAATTTCTGTTTCAAGGTAAATTCCTGACCCTAATGAATCAACAGCAAATTCACCATAAAAGTTAGTAAGAACTATATTTACTTGTTCAGGATTCTGCAAGTGTTTCTATCCCTCTAATTCAAATATACATTTCTTATATATTTTAATATATATGACTTTTTTCACTTCTCCACGTTGCTGTCCTCAGTTTTTTGTATTATTTGGTGTAAAAAAAGGCTGAAAAAATCTTAAACTGCCCAGACTACTATCATACTCAAAAAGATGAGTAGCTATTTAAAGAGCACAGCTCCTGTCTAGGAGAACATCTCATTTCTAGTTCCAATCCTCCTTCAAGCTTTGTATGAGTGGGTTTCCTGTGAAGTGGATATGATAAAGCATAAGCAATGTGAGTCAGCTCAGATCCTGGAGATCTGAGTGGCATGAGCTTAACACTTACACCACAGGTGCAATGGCAACCACTTTCTGATGGTTTGGTACCTGATCCTGCTCCACCAACATTGATTCAAACATCTCTGCAAACCATGGACTTCAGTTTTAATGAGATTTGATCCTGGATTATAAGTGACATTCCAGTGCCTTTTTGAAAAGCAAATAGCAAGTATTGTTAATTCATACATCTCACCATTGGTAGCCTAAAGGATTTAAATAGATCAGTTCCATAAATATAAAAAAATTACATCACATACTAGAAAGGACTGTTCAATTTGCTCTTCTTTACAGAGATTTCATGGATTCATCTTGGTGAATTATTGATAGTCAGGAGCTACATGCACCATTTAAAATACTCCAATGCAACTGTAGATCATTTTAATCCATTACACAAGCAAGGAGACTTGAGCTCATCTAGGAAAAAAAAAGGAAGAAAGATCATGAAGAAACCTGTTTTAGTTTTGAGACTGTTGGAATGCATATTGTGTTACGCATATAAAGGCTCTGCGTAAACATACAGCTACTGAATGAACTCTGATGAAAGCGCCAATACATATACACAGAATTCCTGACGTGGGCAGGTGAACATAACACCAATCTGCATTGAAAAAATTTTATCTTCTCTTTAACATAAACTTCAGTGTGGGGCAGTTTAATTTGGTCAGAAATTAACTTTGACATATTCTCTCTGAACAAACTCCAACCTATCTGCAAAGCCCATCTTTATAACCCCTCCAGAGACTCAATAGTCCCACTGACAATGGTAGTACTGTCCACCAATTGCAGTATAGTTCACTATAGGGAATGTTATTACTCAGTTTGGTCTGCAAGTTTTATTACATTTAACCATAAATCTAACTCATAGAAATACAATTGCATGAGCCTTTATTTCCTAAACAGAAAATCTAAGTGGGTATTTTATTGCAGGTAGTATCTAAAAGGCCACAGGAAATCTACCCACTCCAAAATGACTACACATCTTCATATTGTAAAAGGGGTTTTTAATTCATTTCCTGTGTGAGATTCTGCTATTTGGAGAATATTAACTGCTGATAGTTGGAAGCAATTCCCCTCTATATGAAAAACCCATGAGTCTTTCATAGATCTTTATATGTCTTAAGTAAATTCTTTATGTAGCAGGGAATTTTCTTCTTGAATTATAATATAAATTTGTAAAAAAATTTTATTCCACCTTTCTGGCAGTCATTGATTTAAAACAAAATCTAAAATTCTCCTTATGTTATTCTGTTCTTTCCAAATTCTAAGGATGAAAAAAAATTAATTCTACAGATTAATTAGTCTAGTGCCTCTATACATTATTTTTTATTTCTATGATCACAATTCCCTCGATGTTTGACCAAATTCAATTACATATGCAAAAAGATTATGCAAAGATTTTGTGCTGAAGGTGAGGGGACCAGAGGGAAGATCCAAGGCTCTAGTCCACTTCCTAAAATGTAGAATTATAGAAACTGTATTATTTAAGGCTTTGGTGTATAAATGATGCTGGGGAAGGGATGGAGTGAAAATTCAGATGTATTTCTAGTGCTTCAACCTAGTGGACCCATATGAGTTAACTTCTAGCTAATACGCAACTCAAGTGACTTCAAGGATGCAAACAGCAGCTGTGTTTGTGGAATCAAATGTAGACATCATTTGTTTTGTTCACAAGAAATATTTGCTATGAAAGAAAAATGGAACAAACAGCAAACTTGAGTGAAGTGCCAAGTTTGTATACCTGATGCTTGTACAGGTTTTACTTATCAATCTTTCCATTGTAGTCCTCCAAAAGGAAACAATAATGAAGCAATGCTAACAAAAAGCAGTTTTCCAAATAAGTGAGGCCATAAAAATACCTTCATATTACCTAATTTAAATTAACTTCTTCTTTATTGCATTCCTCCAACTCTCTTAGGATAGGAACTTATCTGCCGTACAAATAATTAAAAGAAAAAATTAAAGGAACACAGCTATCAAATGACACAGTTACTGAATAATACCACTTTGTCCAAAATATCACATTAAAAATTAAAAAAAAAAATCAATTATTTGTACACTTTTGTACCTCTGAGATTGCTAGTAATGCAAGCAGACACAGACACTACAGGCAATCAAGGACCAATACCCTAATCATAGCTGAGCCCATCAAAAGCAATCAAGTAAACGATTCATAGAATTTAAAGTAGAGGTGAATGTCAATAGTTTTAATCTAAAGCAACAAAAAAAAGTAGTTTCTTCTTTGCAGTATTTTCCATATTTATCATGCCCTAGAATGGTTTCTAAACAAGAGATGTACATATCAAGACTGCGGCCGCGCAACTTAAAGAGGATGGAATGTTTGGGTCCAGAGCCAGACTTAACTGTTATGTTTGTGTTCCACTTAAGCCTTTGTGCTGATCCTTAGGAAAATTCATCCAGAAGAAGAATTTTAAGATGGTTTTGTTCCAAGTGGAAATCCTCTTTCAAGAGATGAAAATGTCAGTTTCTGGAACAACCAACTTTACAATGACCACACACACAAATAAAAGGCACAAACAGTAATGAGCTCTAGGATCTAATAAACTTAACTTCTCAAAAGGCATAGAATAAAGCAGAGAGATTTTCTGACATCAAAGATACCGCTAAGAAAATTTTATCTTTCTTCCACAGAACAGTCACACACATTTTACCTCCATTTGAATAAATGCCCCTTGACATTCATGAAGTAATTCAGCCTAAGTGGCACTGGCAAAAAAATTGTCCAAGGAATTTACACCAGCTGATGATAATTAACATTAACCAAAATTCACCTCTTCTAGGTAAGTTGCCCAACAATTGATTTTTTCAGGGCAAGTATAAGTTTGCAAACGGTTTGGACAAAAAAGTTTTGAATCAGCATTATCACATGCAAGACAGACCTTAAGAATTTTCTCTCTTGATATTGAGACAATGTGTTGATGAGTTGCATTTAATAACAGAGGACACTGGACACAAAAATTAGGAACAAACCATCCCTATGTGTTTTGGCACAGTCCTCACAGAATTGTATCACTACAATGATTTTAAACTCACAGCCACATTTTCCACTATTTCACTTTATTTCCCCATGAAGTCTCTTTGTTCTCTAATATCATGAAAATTGGAAGCTCTATAGTAGCTGTCTTCAGATCAAAAGCATGCTTCTTTAAGCCTTTTTTTCCCCCTTTATTTTGATTCTCCAGAATGAGCTGTTCAAAACAAAAGCCAAAGCACACACAGAAAGTTTACCTCCATGGTAAAAAAACATCCTGCCAGAAGACATGTCTATACAAAAAGCCTTTTCCTATTCTGTTGTTCCTTGGAACAGACTTGAAGGCTAAAGCTGAAGCTTAGATCCAGGCTGATTAATGAGTAACATCTTTATAAAAAAACCTATGGATTTATTGTAAGAGAATATCATATAATGTTGTTTTATTCACAGCGACTGAAGCACTGTCACCTTCCTACAATGACCAAAAAAGTCATCTTTCCATTGAAAATAAGATTAATGTTCATAAAATATTCTTTAAAAAAAACCCCACTGCAATAAACAAATGCACAATTTTTCCATCTATTTTCTTCACTTATCTTGCAGGCTTCTGAAAGTTGCTAGGGAAAGGTTAAAATTAAAAAATGCCCACCTGGGAAATTACACCAAATTCAGTGGGCAAACAGCAATAATAAACGTAAAGAGATGAAAGAAAAGACAGGAGAGATTCCTAAACTATTTAACCATCAAACTCAAAGATATATTGAAAGCACTGGAATCAACATCAATAATAATTTAAATAACAATGTATTAATGTATATAATAACATATACTATGGGCTTATTATGAATTTTAACATCAGTTTTCTGGCTGTTTATTTCATGGTGTTACTCATATGTGCAGCAGTTCCCAGAATTAAACCCATTCTTCACAGTTTCACTGGAAGGAAATCTAAATTCCAATAAAACACCAATTTTAATTCTTTTGTGTGTAACATGATTTTTTAAAAAGATAAATTACATAATATAAACAATTACATTAATTTAATAGATTTCCATAAATATAGTGCTTTCAGTTGATTAAATTTAGTTTATTGCTGCAACTAAGTGAAATCAGAAGGACTAGTTTATTAAATGAACTTGTGAGCAACAAGTGATACTCATCAGTAGATAGGACAGTAAAAGCAGATTCTTATTTCGCTCATACAATAACAGCAAGTTTAGAAAAAGTCATAAAATTTGATTTTTAAATAAATGCTATTCTCTTAAAGGTCTCTGCCCCTTCCTACCATGTGTCCACTTTTACATGATACCATGCACTGACACACTAACTTTGGGAACAGGACTGATCACACTTGATTTTCCCATTTAAGACAAAGAACATTTTTTCAGTAAGAAGATTCTCTCTCTGGTCAGAAGAGATGGACAGGTACTCTCAGAGGATAACTCTACATATTCACAAGGAAGGCCTCTGTGGTACATGAAACACTGAACTCAGACTGCTGCAGAAAGGAACAACCCTGTCCTCCTTCAGCTGCACATTCCTACGGGCCTTTGTATGTTCATATTCAATGAGATCAAGAAACAGATTAAGACGAAAATCAAATCTCCAAATTCAAGTGAAAGCTCTCCAGGCAACAATCTTTTAGAAACATAAACCCCAATATGAGTCAACTAACACCTACAGGGAAAAAAAAATTCTTCAAGTAGAGAACAGCAGCCTGCATGCAGGTAATCTACGGTGATGATAAAACTACAGCTTAAAATAGGAGGAAGTTCCTGATTAACCTTTGATTACAGAAGAAACTTAGATAACACTGCAAGACTAGAAAGTCTCTGGGTAACAATTTAAGAAGACTTCAGACTGCTTCCATTGAACTGATAGTTATGGAACCTCAGAGCTGCAGAAAAAAAGCACTTAATGATACCAGCATAGATTTTCTAAATCCCTGCTGAGTTGTTCCATGTTTTTTGTTTTCGTTTTTTCTTTTTGTTAGAACTTTAATTACTTGTATTACTATTAGTTCATAAATTTGAGAACCCTGAAGGCTGATTCTGCAGGTTTTCTAAGTACAAGGCAATCTCCATGGATTATTTTTAGCAATTAACTCTATACTTTTAGAACAAACTAAAACTTTATACTTCGAAAGTATTGAAAATAATCTGGCATGTATATTTTTGTGGTTCCTGTGCTACATCTTTTTGACAAGACTTCAAATTTTTTGATATTTTATGTTTCAGTTTAAAGAAGCAGACTTTGCTTTTTTAAGTCTGAGGATAGGCAAGTATACACAGAATAAACTTTATTTTAGAATTTTCAATATTCATTATTTCTGTAGCTCTTATGATTTCTGAAAGACTTCCCAGGCTGCTCATGCATCTTGAGAAGACAACATTAGACATTTCAGATTGTCTGTAAATGGTCAGTGTGACTTGGTACAAATCACATTTTGAAACCCCTTCCCACCAGCCAACCTAGCAACACAAAGACCAAGTTACTCCTGTGTCCTAGAGCTTACAGAGTGATGACCAAAAAGTTCTTGAAAACCTGAATGGACTTCAGCCCTGGCCCTCCAGCCTCACAGTCTGTTCTCCGGCACAAGAAGTCTTTACCTGCCAGCAAATAAGGTATTGGAAATATCTCTGTATCTGAAACTCATTTTTATTCCGCGGTCTCAGTACTGCTGTTTTAGACAGCTGTGCTCTTTGCCACTTCAATTAGTCCCAATACCCAGAAGCTGCCAGCACACTTACATGGTAACACGCTCCATGAGCCTCTGATGTCCCTTTTCTTTTTGTCCCTCCTGCTGATATGCAC
Organism: Formicarius rufipectus; assembly: GCA_013399695.1. Taxonomy (NCBI): domain Eukaryota; kingdom Metazoa; phylum Chordata; class Aves; order Passeriformes; family Formicariidae; genus Formicarius; species Formicarius rufipectus. Next base: position 11,892 of record VXAU01005298.1, read on the forward strand.
TCATTATTATGCAATTAAAATGACAATCCCAGCCTCCATCAGTAAGTTCGCTTTCACTTCTATTCCAGGATGTTGTCCATTCCTGATTACAGAGAGGTGGCACACCTAATTTCCTAACTATATTGGATTTTGAAATAAATACTTCAACCAAGAAATATGTTTACTGAGTGGTTAGAACTGTATGTACTCCAGTTCTGTTGGGAGTACCTATCTCATTATTTTAATGCCAGAAACTAATTTATAGCACAAAAAAAAAGCTTATAAATTCCTTTTTTTTTTCCCTCATCAGTTTGAATCTCATTCAGGAAGGATTAACTCTGTAAAAACCACAGCAGTTTTGGTTTTGAAACAAAAGTTACTATAGAAAATATATACATAGAAGATATTTACATTACCAAGTCCTATGGCAATAGGAGTACATCTGTATTTGCAAACCTACAAGTGGACAAAACAAACAAAAACACTAGGTAATTTTCCTAGGTATTTTTCAGTGTATGGGGAATGAAGATACACACCACCAGGGACACAAGGGACACAAGTCAAAGCCAAGAGTCAGTGTTTACAGAAGCCACTGACAGGTGCAGGTATACTGACACATATTTAAAAAAAAAAAAAAAAAAAAAAAAAAAAAGAGCATGAGAAATAGCATTACTCCAGAGCACAGGGACAGAGAAACTCATGGGAGGACCTCATAATTACCAAGGAAATGGTGACATGGGTAGTCCTCTGACTCAAGAGAGAAAGAAGGAAATGCTGGACTTACCAGGAAAACATTCTTGGAAAGCAAAACTGAGCCTACCTAACAGAAGAGATATTTCAAAATGTGTCTTTCTTTCATCACAGTATTGAAAGGTCATACTAAAAGAAGCAACAGATTTTCTCTCAGATATTTCTTCCGTCTCTCATCCTGAGATAAATATCATACAAAGTACAACATACATTGACTCCTGCAGTATAGGTCAACAAGTATAGACCTGTAAATATCTGCACAAAGTCATTATTTGAGTGAAAATCTCCTTATTGGTCATTTATTTGCAATCTAATCTCTGTGAAGACAAAGATCTACCTTTCAACCACCTTCAGGTTAAAAGCTTATCAGCAGAATGAAGATCTCAGCACATTGAGTAAATTTTTTGTTAAGTCTTCTTAAACTGCAAGTTATTTTTAGAAAAAGCATCCACATACCACAGGAAAGGCTTGGGAACAAGCTGATGCTTAAATAGTCAAAGCAAGTTGAGAAGCAGAGAAAAAGGGTAGGAGAATACACCCGTAATGAAAAGACAAGGTCTAAAAACGTCTGAGCTCCTTTTTTAAAAACTAGTAGTAGCATATTTCAGTGTGCTTTTTAGACGTAGATCTTTAAAGTTTCAAACTGGTAAAAAAATTAAATACCTTATAGTCCTCCAATCCTGAAGCTATAATCTACACAATACAATCTGCTGAATCTATTACAGCTACTGGAAACAGAGCTGCTTGGCTGTTCATTTCCCTAAACTGTTCATCTGCTGTCAGGCTAAATCTCTTGTGCAATATTTGAGCCTTCCAGTTACTGTAACAGCAATTTTAGCTTTCAGAAGGTTTCCCCTTCCTCTTAAAGACTGAAATTTGTTTTGCAATTCAGTAGATTTTATTTATAAATATTTGATTTTCATATGCCTCCTTAAAATTTGTTCTGAGTGGATAGTAACATGAATTTATTATGAAGTGTATTTATCTTTCTGTATCTCATTAGTGCTCAAGACTTCTGTTGCCTCTACTGAGCATTCTGCTAAATAAACTTCTGGAGGCCTAACTGAAGTGCATGGAGGAAATTAAACATAAATTTAGGACGCAGTTCTTCTTTTATGCCCCTCTGCAATCTTCCTCAAAACCATACACCCCACAGGAGTTCAGAAATGGCATTAAGGCTCATGATCTGAAGGCAGGAGGCACAATCCAGATTAGTTTTAACCTTCCTGTTTTGCATAAAAACCACACCACTTCCAGTAATAACCCAAAGTGGCAGTTTCAGGAGTTCTAAACATGTGCATAACACAAGAGCAAGCACTAAAAAAAA
>VXAU01005298.1:27505-77288 GCA_013399695.1 Formicarius rufipectus
TTTCTTTCGCTGAAACACCCCCCTTTTTTTTTTTTTTTTTTTTTTAAACTTCTCACTCATTTGAATTTTTACTTTCTCACAAAACAACCACCTTCGCCTCGCTTTCTCGGTCTTTCCTTTTTGGACCCGGTCTTGCCGTCTCTCGACTCACCAGTTGCAGCGTGGGCATCATGTCCTTCGAGCCCACCATCCTGCCACCTGCGAACGGCTCCGCCAACGAGACCGCCAGCGGGGCCGAGGGCGGGAAGCCCCCCACCATCCCCACCGTCATGTTCATCTTCGGCGTAGTGGGCAACCTCATAGCAATCGTAGTGCTCTGCAAGTCCAGGAAGGAGCAGAAGGAGACCACTTTCTACACGCTGGTCTGTGGGCTGGCAGTCACCGATCTCTTGGGGACCTGCCTGGTGAGTCCGGTCACGATTGCCACTTACCTGCAGAACCGCTGGCCAGGAGGACCTGCGCTGTGTGAGTACAGCTCCTTCATCCTCCTCTTCTTTGGACTCTCTGGCCTCAGCATTATCTGTGCCATGTCTATAGAGAGGTACCTGGCCATCAACCATGCCTATTTCTACAACCATTATGTAGACAAGAAACTGGCAGGGCTCACACTCTTTGCCATCTATGCTTCCAACGTGCTGTTCTGTGCCCTCCCCAGCATGGGACTTGGCAAATCTACCTTGCAGTACCCTTACACTTGGTGTTTCATAGACTGGCGGACAAAGGAGGCCACCCATGCTGCATATTCATACATGTACGCAGGCTTCAGCTCTTTCCTGATCATGGTGACTGTGATCTGCAACATCCTGGTGTGTGTGGCCCTCATTCGCATGCACCGCCAGTTCATGCGACGCACGTCCCTGGGGACAGACACCACCTCCAGCCGTTTATCTGACTTTCGCAGACGTCGGAGCTTCCGTCGGATGGCTGGAGCAGAGATCCAGATGGTCATTCTGCTCATTGCCACTTCCCTGGTAGTGGTCATCTGCTCCATTCCTCTGGTGGTGAGTAACATCTTGCAACCCTTCTTCTGTTCCATCACCCACACTGCAGACTCTTTCTTCCTCCTAGTGTGTGCATGTAGGACAGATTCCTATTTAGCTGGTGCCACAAACTATGGCTCAAAGGCTGTTTACACAAAAAAGAAGCATGCTTATCCCAAGTCCTGGACTCCTTTGGTTGGTTAAAATAGAGCACCAAAAATTCTCACTGATTGTTCCACTGTTCAACTGGAATCCACATAGCAAAAATCTTACTGAGAGCTAAAGGCACTTTAAAGTTCACCTGCAAAATTAATTTGTGATGAATGTGGTGTGGGTCTGGTCTGCATTTCTGGATGTTTAGTGTGTTTTTAAAATGTGCATACTGTTGATGAACATCAGTGTACATGCTGTATGGTGGTCCTTAATGTGCAGAACGAGGACAGGGTTGTGCTCGCTTGGTACCAACAGCATTCAAGAGTGCTTCACAACCAAACCCTGAGCTAAGCTTCTGCTCCTGAGGGAGTCATGTGTGATCTCTGGGGTAGATCCCACACAGACATCCTTCCTGATGTGACCCACACAGTGGTAGGAGTAAACTCAGTGGAACCACCTGTCGGAGTATTGCTCAGTTAAGTGAGTGTTGGAGGAATCTGGCCCACGTAAACCTTGAGATCATACTGAAATGTCAAATAACATTACCATTAACCATTTGCTAGTTTTCTGAAAAGACTGATACAATTAGTGTCATTAAATTGACACTCGGGATTCACTTTTTTCTATTCCTCCACCTCATCTCCAAGAAAGATAAAAAAAACCTAAACCAAACCCACCAGCTGGAGACTCAATTCTTGCTTGGCGGTCACCATAATAAAGCTTGGCAAACCCCTGTCCTCCTCTGGCTCAGAGACATTAAACAAATAGCTGTCTTGCCTTATTTGCCACGTTCCAAAACAGTGTAGAGACTCAAGCAGTGGTTGTCAGACCAAAACTGTTTTTGGAAGGATTGTTTAAAGGAGGTTTACGGTTTAAAGGAGGTTTACTGTCTGTAGGGTGATTCCTCTGTCACAGAGGAGGTACAGTGTATGTCAAATACAGCTGGCCAGCTGGGCTTGCAAAACAGTATAAGAAAGTTTAGAGAAGTGCATGTGAACAGGACTCAGCTGTCAGCGAGTCCGTCCCCCTGCTCAGACGAGCTGTAATCGCAAGGGTTGGGCCAGTTTTGCCACATTACTGACATAAACAGGAGCTAGTGAAGTGTGGCTGTGCTAGAGCACCAGCGCGTCCCGGCTGTCGCTGAGGGCCGGCTCCTGTCCTTCGGCACTGTCACTTTGCGTTGCACCGGGGTATGACCGAGCACGCTGCCATGTGCTTGTTGGTTGACATGTGAAGGAGGTGGAGGGGTGCTGCAGGAGCTGCACACAGGGTGTCCCTGGAAGGAGCGCACGCGTTAGACAGCCTGCCCTGCAGTCCAGCTCCAGAAACTGCGGGAGTAAGCTGACAGGCTGCACCAGGCGCCCGAAACGCCGACAGTACTGAGGGATGACAGCACTTAATTTGCATTTTCAAAAGAGATGCTAGTAAATGCAGAGAATAGGTTCTGTGAATTACAGTGTTGTAACATGATGGACTTAAGCAGTTTCAGAAAACAGCCAAACTTTATTCTGTGGTGAAGCAGCTAGATGAAGGCTGAGAAGTCTGAATGTGAAATGAAAACTAAAGTTGTTTATATCCATTTGGACCTAGGCAGACTTTTACATGAAACTTACTTAAAAAAAAAAAATAAAGGGGGGGGGGGGCAAAAAATTGAGGAGAAAGGAAAGGAAACTGGATCTTTGAGAGTTAAAATTAATGAACCTAGATGGGGCAAAAGGTTTATTATTTAAACAGTAGCTAGTGAAAAACTTGCATATAGGAGAAGTATCTGAAGGTGCAGGTGATAAAGTTGTGTAGGTCTCTCAGGTCTTGATTTCACTTATTATAAAGGCATAGTGTTACTTTGGGAGTGTTCACATAAGTTAGCTTTTGCCTGCTAAACCAGCACTTATTTTCTATATCTAAAATGACATCAGACACTCTGATTTCACTTTAATGTATGACTAAAAATAAAAGGAACATTTCTCTAAAAAAACCCCCAAATAACCACATATATGCACACCATCATGGTGTCCAGTGTGGTTAAATTTCTTCATTGTTAAGTGGGGTTTTTTAAGTCATTTGCCTCCCTCTGCAGCAATAAGCCACAGCCACATATGCTGCTTTTTGCCATGATGCACTGCCATGTATGATGCTGTGGTAAGCCCTCTGATTGCATGTACACTGAGGTTAAGAACAGGGAAACTCAGAGAAGTGACACCTTTATGCTGTAAATCCCTGGAAAGAACCACTAGCAGAAACAAGTAAATTACTAATATAGAGATGTACATTTTCATGACTCGGAGGAATTTTAGAAAGTCCTCACTGAGTGAAAGGCTCACCTATAAAAGGTCAGCCTGGCAGTCATCAAGATTCTAAAAGTGGTAAGGTGGTGGTACCAGCATGATTCAGACACACAAAGCGGGCTCAGAGGATGCTTTATGACTGAAGTTTCCTGGTGAGCTGACTTCCTACTGATGATTTCAACTGAATGACCATCCCTTAAGTCAAATCAAAGGAACTTCTGAAAGAGACACATAGACCTCTGACAATTTAGAATGCTTTCACAAGATAAAAAGATACCAGGTAGAGGCAATCCAGCAGGCTACACTTTTGGTTTGACAAAAAAATTTCAGGTCTTGAAATATTAAATAGCCCTGAAATAACTAAGAACAGAGAACAGCAGTTTTTAACAATGAAGTGCTTCAGCACATAGTTCACAAATAGTGTTGTTTAGTGTTTAAATGATTTATTCATAAAATCAGCAAAAGTTTACAGTAATTAGTTCTGTAACAAAATTATGGGGTATTATGCAAAATGCTGAATGAACTTGGCAGAACTGAAGGGTGGTCAAATTTATCAAGGAAAGAAAAGTTAAATGAAAAAATTGTGAGAGGAAACTTTTGATATAACCTGGTGTGTTCTTGATGTGCAGAAAGTGGTGTGAAAGATATGACTGACAATTGTGTAAAAATTGAATGAGAAAAATGCACAGTTTATGTGCTTACTCTTGTCTTCACACTTGTTATGTCAAAACTTAAAATACTTCTAAATACTTAGATTTGGATGGTGTTAAATGTAGGGAATAAACTATATTAGGAGAGATTTTGTTAAGGAGAGAGTAGAAATTATTATCCAGCCTTTAAAAAATCACCAAACTCTTTCAAGAGTAAATAGGCACACACTACTCAAAGTCTGTAATTCAGTCCAGTATTCTGTCAACTACTCTTAAAATTTATGATCTTTTTCTTATCCTGGCCACTGAACATTGTCGTTAAATTATGGTGAAATGAAAAATAAAATGTAGTGTTTCAGGGTGCACATCTTGATTGAATGAAATAGCCAGGAGTTTCTAACTTGACGTTTATTTGATCTAAAAGTGGGTTTTCTTTTGGTTTGGCTGCTTTCAATTTTTCAGTATCAGGGACTGTCTGCAGCCAACTGCAAGGTGTCAAACATGATTTTTTAGCAGTGGAGTAGTCACCAAGCAGACACTGAGATCTTGAAGGGCAAAGGTTATTGGCTTGTGGAGCTGAAAAACTTGTTCCTGCTTACTACCGTACGTTTTTTAAATTTATCTTATCAGCGTGTGGGGAGATTTTGAGGGCAGGTAAAATCTGTGAAGACAATTACTAGTGTGACTGTAACTATAAAAGTCACTTTATAGTACTTCATATGATTAGAAATCGTGACTTCCATCTGTAGTTAGTAAAAAAGGAAAAGCACAAACAGCACACAAGGCTCAGATCCCACAAGTATCTATCACCAGCATAAACTTACCACGAGCATACCTTAGAGCTATGTGCTTCTTAATTGCAGACAAACTACTAGTAATTTTAATAAGATAGATTGTCTAAATTCTACAGCTACAAAGCTGACATACAAAACTAATTCTTTAGAGGTCTGAATTGTTCTAGCTTGCTTCCTTCTTTAATTAGGATTTCAAATTGCACAAATTCAAGCATCGGATAAGATAATTTAGTAGTGGATTTCACTTACTTGGCACTTGCTCAGAAGATGGAAGACGGTATCTTTTATCATGTTACTTCCTGCAGCAGAGGACTTTTAGCCAGAACAGGATACATCGCCTGGTGTTCTTTTAAGAGATACATTAGGCAATGTTGTTTCACCAGTTAGTGATGAACTGACATTCCAATATGGATAAATTTTTACCTTATTATGATTAAGATGTAACCCCAGCAGTAGGCCTGAATTAAATATGCATATGACATTCCAGGGAGCTTCTAATAAGATATATGGGACCTTTCTGGGAAGTAGAAATAGTTTTGTACAGTGAGAATTTTCACTAAATAGGTCCACCCTTTTGGCCTCTATGTGCTGTGCATCTGTCTAAAGTAAATAAAGACACAGCATAAAGAGAACTGTGCTGTACCATCAGCCATAGTCCTTTTCAGCAACAGCGGCAGCACTTGAAGACATTTTCATCTGTCCATAAAATCTGCCAGGTGGATGGAGAAAGGCGGAATAGGTACCTCAATTTCACGTGCTGCTTATCAAAAGAACAATCCGGCTATTAAATCACTGGCATGTAACTATAGCTCCAAGTTAAAAAAAAAAAAAAAAAAAGAGAGAGAGACAGGTCTCCAAGTTCCACTGGGTATTTCTGTTGTTACCTTCAAAGTGTGCCTTCTGATTGTCAGATCCGAGTGGATTTGTCAGGAGACACCACTCCCTGTGCACCATTCCTATGCCCGGTGTGAGACTGTGTGAGCTGCTGACGGCGCCCCCGCCCCATATCACACAGCTGCCCTGTCCTCAGGTCCTGAAATACACACAGACCACCAGCACCCACAGGATGCGGAGAGGGGTTCGCGGTGCGGGGACGGGAAAGGGGCGTTTGGGAAAGCACTGAGGTACTAAGTGCAGGTTGGATCTCGTGGACACACGGCCTGGGCATGATTATAAATATGTGACATGCATATAGTTGTATGTTATACATATATATACACATACGCCTTAAACATCCATAGACATACATTTTATATATAAAAAGATATGTAATGTGTATAGCCGTACTGTACGTTCTCGGGCGGGGCAGTGGCGCCACCTCGTGGTGAATGCGGGAACGGCACCTCCCGGCCCCGCAGGAACGGACTCCCCCATCCCTAATTACGGACGGTTTTTGGGGGATCATCAATTAATAACACCTCAGCTGCAGGTATTTAAAAGTCCTGCCTGCTTGAAAGACTTCTCTCAGCCATGGAACCATGGACATCGCAAAAGATGCCTTGAATTTAAAAGAATTCAGTTATAAGCCGTTTATTTGTGAGCTGTTTATGACATAAATAATAAGAATTATTTATGAAATAAATAGGCTACATTTAAATATTAATAAATTTATTTGTGTGATAAATAGAAATAAAGAAAAATACTAAAAATAATTAAAAATACTTAATAAAGCGGAGGTGGGGGTAAGACATAAAATTAAGTTTATTATGCATATACTATTTGAAGCACCTGAATGGCACGTTTGGCTTAGCAGATAAAGCAGGTCTAGAAATTAGTTGTCAGAAAGACATCTGCAGTGTTAGAAATTGCAGTATTAGTAATTATTAAAAATACAACTGAGAATAAAACTGGGATCACTATAATGATGTATACATTCAAGACTTTTCCCATATTTTCAATTCACTAGGTTACCCATAAGACTAGAGAAAAGTAGTGAGAAAGAAAATACAGTCACTCATCAGTTTGACAGATCGTTTGAAAGAGACTGTATGCACAGGGACTCTATGTTTTTCTAAATATACTTCCTTGATATCTTTGGAGCATACTCTGAATCCTGGCAAAATTAAATGCCACTACATTGCCCAATTGCAGGAAAATTTGTCAATAATTGTGAAATTTTTCATCAGACTTGGATACCTTCACATGAAGGACTTCTAATAAAAATTACTTAAGAGGGCTGTCCCAATTTGGCTTATTTATTTAAATGCTTGTGTGCCTCCTTGTCTATAACCTCCTAGCTAGGCAAGACTTGATTCATTTCAGGAGTAAAGGATAAGATTCTAAAAACCTCTTAATTTTGCCACTAGATTTTTATTGTATCAGATAAAAATATAATTAAGGTATTTCTTTTGACTGACCTTAAGGAATCTGAAAAAAATACTCTTCCATTATCCACTTTTCAGTGGCTTTCCTGGGCCTTCCTGTAATTGGATGCTGCATAGGTCTTGCTAAAATGAGACTGATCAACATAATGAAGTCCTGCAATGCCATTCTCCTTAGTGACACTGGAAAGGTGATGTCCAAGAAATAGACTGTGCTGTACTCATAATAGCATTTACAGAAGTGGCTTCTAAACAAGGAGAGGGACAGGTGAAGAAGAAGCTAAATAAATAAGCTTAAGAAGACATTTCTCTGTAGAAGACAGGATCCTTTAGATTTAAATTTTGTGCATGATAAACTAATTTCACTTCAGAGCATCTTTAACATACTAAATTCTTGACCACTTCATCAGTATTTTTGTAAGTAAAAGCAAAATGCTGTCTCATGTAGGAGAACAGAATACTTATCATCTCACTATCTTGACTAATAAAAATCTAGTTGGGGGGCCTTTCCTTTCTCCCCCTCCCATTCTTTTTTCACATTTCTGTTTTTCCAAACCATGCTGCATCAAACAGTTGAAGTTATATAAACAATTTCTGTAAGGACAGGTGCCAGGAAAATGCATTTCTAAACTGGGGAATTGACAATTCTGGTCTTGTTTCCAGCGTCCTGTGTACCTGAATTATCATCTATGTTTCAATTCATTTCTAAATTATTATGAGACCTTTGCCAGAGGAACTGATGAGGCCTCCCCAGTCAGTTACCTTGTTGCTGGTAGCATAAAAATCAGGGTATACCAAGTAGACAGGATACCTGCCAAAAGTTGGAGCTTCAGAATTAATTATGAGGCAAAAAAGAGTGAAAGAGCCAGTCCTTTCCTACATATGCCAAAGCTGGCCTGTTCTCATCTATCTGATTCTTTTACTATTTTTTTAAAAGAGCTCACAGCTGCCAATCTGAGATGCCTGACTTTGTCAGCCTCTTCTTCTGTCATACCTTGCAGCAGCAAATCTAGACCTCTGATCTGGAATGTGCACTTTGCTTTCCTGACCTAATTGTTTAATTGTGTCTTCCTTTTCCCCCATCTCCTGGGATAGGTCCGTGTCTTCGTGAACCAGCTGTACAGGGCAGAATCGGTGAAGGACATCAGGCAAAACCCTGACCTACAGGCCATCCGCATTGCCTCAGTGAACCCCATTTTGGACCCATGGATCTATATCCTCCTCCGCAAGACTGTGCTCAGCAAAGCCATCGAGAAGATCAAATGCCTCTTCTGCCGCATTGGAGGGGCTCGGAGGCAGCACTCGGGGGGCAACTTCAACTGTGTGGATGGCCGCAGGACCTCCTCTGCCATGTCAAGTCAGTCGCCCTCCTTCATCTCCCGTGAACTGAGAGAGATCAGCAGCACCTCCCAAACGCTGCTCTACCCTCCAGAGTTAAGCGAAAGCAGCGTCGGGGGCCGTGTGCTCCTCCCAGGCCCCAACGCCAGCTCAGCCCAGTCGGACACCACATCCGTAAGGACACTGCGCAGCTCCGAGACCTCGGACTCCTCACAGGGACAGGACTCTGAGAGTGTCCTCCTGGTGAATGAAATCAGGTCTGGTGGTGGGGCAAGCTCTACATCCAAGAGTGGCCCTCTCCAGGTCACCTTCCCAACAGAGACATTGAATTTATCAGAAAAGTGCATCTAGATAGCCATGAAAGGCATCAACCCTGGGGATACTTCCTGGTACATTGGAAAAACTGGTGCAATAGATAGGTGTTCTGCCTATTCGTGGGAAGAGGGGTTCAGCTGTGCTTCAAAGGGCTGTTTTTTCTCTTGCTGTTTGATGGGTACATTTCTTTTAGACTACTGAGAACTGTGTGGAACAGACTTTGCACTTCGGCCCTGCCATCAGAAACAATACAATGCAGGTCTAGTGGGAAGCAAATTGTCTTGTCTTACTGTGGGACTCAGGAGAGCTACTGGGCCTCTGGAAATAGAAAGACCCATCGCTTGCTTTTTTCTTTTTTTTTCTTTCCTTTTCCATTCTGGTAGAACTGTGTTTTCTCTCCCCATGGTTGCTCAGCTATCAAGCATTTAAGATTGTGGTACTAGAGCTGCATATCAGGCAGCTGCTAGGAACTGGACATAGCTACTCTGAGAGCTGCCTGGGGTAGGATTTTATTTTAAAGTGTCTCACTAAAGCATGAAAATGTGAATTTTTCTCATTGTATATATATCAGGATTGAAAATATTTAAAAGTCTATTCTTCTCTATGAGAAGGTTTGTTATTAATACAAGGTATATAGAAATGATTGCCAGCCTTCTCTTCCCTCAGTATTTCCTGCTGATAAGACATTCTTGGATTAGATTTGTTGTCCATGCTAGATTCACAGCTGATGAGGTAATTGTCTAGCTGAGAATACATAAGCACTTTCTGAGTGAAATGGGAATATACATATTTTTATGAGAGAAAAACATCTTTTCAGTTAAGAATATTAGTTTTCAGTGTATGTATATACTAAAAAAACCCAGATTTTATTTATGTTCTGAGAATGTTTCTCTGTATAACACACGCGCTCCTCTCCGAGTGCTTTGGCCCCCAGTCCACATACCTTAGGCACACACTTAAGATCACCATCAGAGTAGTCCCTCTGTTGCCAGGGAGACTCCTTACATGTAAAGTTAAGGACATATAGAAGTGCTTTCAATACCAGGGCCTAAAACTTTCAACTTCTGGTTAATAGTCTAAATATTCACTTTAGTTAAAACATCACCAATGTAATAAAGGTATTTTTTCATAACATTTATCATTTTACTTTAAATAGTAAATAGAATTTTATGACTGTGTAATCTGATACTCCATCAAATAAATGTACAAAACCATGGAAGCAGAATCTTCATTTAAAGTATAAATTGTATAAAACTGTATCTTGGTCTTGAACACCTTGAAAAGCATTTGTTGCTAGAGTTTTTATGGCAAACACGTCACCAAAACCAGCTGTTAACCACTGACAAAAAGGAGTTTTGTGTTTTATGTTGTAAGGGTTAGATCTTGTTCCAGAAACACTGTGTATCAAAATTCTGTACAGATATCTGGAGGGTGTTTTGTCAAATACTAAGCATGTTATGCTGCTTAAAGTGTTTTCATGTGAATGCTATATTGTAATGAAAATCTTGAGCCTTATGTTGATATGTTTAAGCAGTTGTACCGACCAAAGTAATTTTTGGGGATCACAATTAAATGGAAATGTTCTGCTTGATCACAGATGTTTATACAAGTCTGCCACTCAGTGTCAACTTCTCACCTTAACAAGCCTCCCATTTTGGAATGCCTTTTGCTCAGTTACTGCCAAAACATACTTTGTTCTGTAAGTTTCCAGAACACCATCAGCAAGAGGCAGCCGACTTCAAAAATGTTCCCAAGAACACTGACATAGAGCCAAAATTCTTTAAGCAAAAACAAACAAACAAAGACATTCTCCTTTTACGGAGAGCAGCTGAGCTTATCTGCCTTCATACATACAGAAAGTAAAGTTAAACCTGTACGCAAATATTGCAGCAAAATCCACTTTTCCACCAATTAAGCTGGAAAACAGTATTACTCAAGTTCCTACTGCAACTACAGATAAAGATCTGCCTATTTAAACGACTTAACTATGGTCTGTTGCTTACTAGTGACCAACAAACAGAACAGACTCACCGCACTTCCCAAGACAGGAAATAGCACCTGGCAGAGCAGGAAGGTGCGACTGCCACCTACAGATAACACCACACATACCAGTACGAGACCACACCTTTGCAGCTGGCCCAAATCAGCACACCAGCATTATTGGTACTGTATGCAATGACAGAATTAAATATCTACAGTGTATAATTGGGATTTTTTAATAAGCGAGGGCTTATTATTTTTATTTTTTTTAATTTTTTTAACATTTTATTATGCTTTATTACTGATGAGGGATGCATGTGGTGTGAAAGCTTCAAGCAAAAATAGACCATCTTAAGTAGCTGACCCTCTAGCTTCCCTTAGCAAACGTGCGATTAGTCTGAAGTGTTCCTTCTGCCCACAGCATTCCTGTTGTGTCAAGTGGTGGACTGGATTTGCAGCACACACCATCAACACAAATCCATGATTCCCAGCCAGCCCACAGATTACAAAGTCTCCCAAGCAGTACTGAAATTGCCTGCCACAGCTCCATGGCAGTGCATAAAGGCAAATTGGGAGCACCTCTGCTGCCTAGTTGCAAACACAGATGAGTGTTCAGGAGCAGTCTGGCTAAAGGACTGAGCAAGCATGCCTTTTATTAGGGTAACAATAATGTTAGACCTCTGTCACCTGCCCCATAGTCCTTCTCAGATTTGGCACCTTCCTCCAATGCTAACCTCAAAGACATTACTGAATTACATTCCTCATTCTTCTTGGCCATAATGAGTCTCATAAAATAAGGCTTCAAGTTTGTAGAGTACAATTTGCCACATGGAGGTTAAAAGGTTAGTTTCCTGCTAGGCATTATGAGTAGTTTCTACGTATTCAAAAGCACTTTGCTTCTCACACATAATTGATCCCCTACATTCCCAACCCCAGAGAGATCCATATTCCCTCAGAATGGCCTTTCACACCTGCATTCACCTTCACCAGTGTGTGTTCACACAAAACACGCTGATTCACCATTCAAAAATTTCTCATACCAAATCTGTATCTGTCTCCACCCCACTAGTCCTCCCTCACTTGCAGTAGTCAGTTCTGCCCACACATCCCAGACCACCACTTTACCAAACCTTTTCCTCGCAGAGGCACTGCTAGATCTCTGACCTGGCTAGCACACACCACAAGCCCCAGTCCTAACTCTGTTTAAGCTCGTCCTGTGGCAAGACTTGGAGCATTCACCCCCCACAGGCAGGATGGGAGCCAGTAACTGTACGAGACAGTAGTTTCTACAACAATCTAGATTAACTTGAATCTCTGATCAGTAAATTAGCCTTATGAATAGCTCAGGGTGTAGGATATACTGTCACAGGACTCAAGACAAGTAAGGCTGGGTAGTAGGACCCTGTTTCAAATCTGGAAAGTACATTCCTGCTCTCTGCAACACCAGGACTGCCTGACACAAACCAGTGCTACAGATGTAGTGCCAAGGCAAGATCCATGTAATCTGCTATCTCCAAATGGTACCAGACAGCATCTTAACCAAGAAGCTTTAGGAAGTCTTCAGTTCAGCTCCTTGACACAACAGCAAATCTATTCTACTTAAGGCAGATTTGCTATTAGAGGTACTCATTACCACCAGACCCTTCTACTCCCAGGCCTTGTTCTAGATCTGGAGCTACTGGATCTGAAAACCAACTGAAGACTTAATTTCCTGCTTTGTGAACCCCAAGTCAATTCCCACTCCTTTCCCATTGATCATTTATTCCTAGAGCTCCTAGCCTGGCTCTTAGCAAATCAGCCTTCAAAACCCAACTAGCACATCTGGCAGGGTCCAGCAGGCATCCATGCCAATCAGTTCCTCCTGGTTCTGAACTAGCCCGGCCTGGAGATACCCCAGCCCAAAGGCCCCCACCCAATGAGAATACAATGTTAATGTGATACTTATTCACAATAAACATATGCTGCCGGCAACGTGACAAACCAAGTCCCTGCACTTCTGCTTCCCTGTGACCCAGTCCTAACTACAATCAAGAGTTTTACATATATTTTATGACCTCAAAACAAGTTAAGATAGCATCTGCCCTCAACATAAGCTTTTTTGTTCCTTCCCCTTGTTTTTAGGATTGGGAGGACCTTGTATGGCTAGGCAAGTTTCCAATGTTACCCCTCTGATCTTGATTCCTAACACCAACAGATACTCAGACAACTTTCAGAAATTAGAACTGAATAAACCACTACATTTGTTTTTCCCCCTTCTCAACTGCTTTTAAAATCCAGTATCTTACAGTATTATCAAATTAGTCACTGCTGTGTTATTTGAGCCATACTTTTTATTTACCCTGCAGCATTATCAGGAAGGATTTATTCTCTCTCAGTGTAAGTTTTTTAAAGATATTTATCTCCATCTGTAAGGGTGCAACTCACATGCCCGGTTCCAGCATTTGAAGTTAATTGCTAGTCAGTCACCTTGAACTTCCTTTGTAGTCAAGGGAAATAATTAGGCACCTTGGGAGGCTGATTCACCTCATTCTAAGATACTTATCTAACATAAGGCTTATGAATGGCTCTGTGAGACTGTGTATTTCTTTCCACTGGATATAAAGGGACTCAAAGGGAAACAAGTATGTTTAAATGTTTAACAGCAGATTTTTAAAACAAGAAAGATCACTCCACCTAACCTGATTTTCTTGTGCTTTCCTCTTTAACAATATTGCAACACTTGAACATTTTAATATTTGATTCACAAAGAACACAAACGTGGAAACTACTGCAGTCACTGTCACTACTGAGGAGGAAGAATAAAATTTCTGATGTCAAAGGGGGAGTGTCATAGCTATTTCAGATAACATCTCCTTTTGCTTCATCTTATGCAGATACCCCTCAAAGGTTTAAAAGCACCACATACTACCTTTATTAAATATTTCTCCTGATATGTCTTTTGTCTTTTTTTTTTTTTTTTACTATAACACATTAACGTGTTCATCAGACACAGAAGCCAATTATTAAAGGAGGGGCATTCCAAAATAGGGAATAATACTTTACTATTATATTTGAAAGAATAAACAGACATCACTAAGCAGGACAGAAATCAGAATTTTATTCAAATAGATCCAGAAAGTTCCATACATGCAAAACAAGGCATGCTGTACAAAACACAATGTTGAAATCAATTTTTGAACTTCTTCCCAGTTTGAGAATAGCAGAGCCACAAGAACTTATCTGCTCCACAAAACACAACAGTTCTTACAATACCTCGAATTCATAAGCTAGTCTAATCAGAAGGAAAACACATTTAGTGCAGGTGATGGGAAGAACCACCCCTGGAGCCCGGCATGGCTGGTCCGCCTGATGGTGCAGATGCACACTCTTGCCATTAGCTTGGCCCCGCAGTGCTGAAGTCAATAGGAACTCTGCGAATCATTTCAGTGGAAACAGATTCTGTGATAATATGGGCCTCTGAGAGGAGGGAAACAGTCCTCCCTGTATGAGTAAATACAGAACACTGACGCAAGTTTAAAGCGCAAAGAAGGAAAAGATGTGGTGGATACAGCCGAGCTCCTCCAAAATGAAAACATACCCTCGAGTATCTCACAGAGTTCCTTTTCTAGCCAGAGAACATTTTGTCTTTGAAGAAATCTGTCCAAATCCTTCCCATGCTAACTCCTTCTGTGGCTGACCAGACTATCATTTACATTGATAGGTGAAATAGGATTAAAAAATCCTTAACCTATAACAATTTAAACTATCAAAATATATCTTAATCACAAGCCTATTCAGTAGGCATTTAAGATCTATTTCTGAGCTGAATGAATAAATAAAAATGTAACATGTTTTACATCTCAATATGTTTTAGTCACTGTAATTATAATTATTTTGAATACTGAGAAGATATTAAGAAGTATAACTGTTTTGAGTGTGTGCTTGTGCAAGCATAGATAAAAAAATTTGCACATACAAGAAACTATTCAGGAAGAATCTTGCAAAAATTAATGAAAATTTAGTAAGTACGACAGTTAAGTTTTTGAAAGGAATAATTAGTTTTTTCAAAGACTGTAAGGGTTCTCTTAAGTAAAGATATTCTGATATCATACATACTGACAGTATTATTTGAGATATTTTTTCTGGAATACATTTTCGATTGCAAAAATCACTATGCTTCTCAAGCAGTATTTTCTTTTAAAATGTGTTATTTTCAAGTTATAAATCAGACTTGAAAAATGCAAAGATGACTGATTTCAAAAGGTTTCACTCATGTACAAAACTGTTTTTCAGATGTTATCATACAAAATGTTATCAAAATCAAGTAAAAATTACATGTTCCCAATCCTGAATTCTTCAGGAATTGCTCAGCTGACCGTTGTTTTCCAGTGCAATTAGAAGGCAACCATCTCTGCCATGTTTCCAAGACCACGAAATGAGAGCAGTCTCAGCAGAGAACATATCAACAGCCTGACTTCCTTTCTCTGAACTGCCTGTGTGAGAAACAAATTGCCACCTCCCATCTAAAAAAAATGAACATTGAAAAAATCTCCTACAGTATGCCTCTAAGTTAACACCATGTGAATACCCACCAGAGCTTCCAAAATCCAAAAAGGATAAAAAGGGAAATGCCCACCAATGCTGTCTTGAAACCTGGTTCACTAAGAATACACTTTTAACAGCAGGTCAAAAGAATTAGGAAAAAAAAATTTGCTCCCTGTATCAGATTAGCCTCATAAGGAAACAAAAGGCTGAACACAATACACCCCAGGCATACTTACTTCCTACTCCCACCATTTTACTTTTGGTGATGCCTGCTGCACAGCATTCAAAATAAGGAAAAGCCAGTCTCAAACTGAATGTTTTTTCTTCTGGTGAAACATTCAGTAGTAACTAAGCATTCAGGGGCTTGTTTGGTATAGCACTTCTTTTCATCTAATCAGAAAGTGTTTAACCCATTCACCTATGAAAGCAATGTAAAGGTTGCTACTTGATTTCATCTGGCTACAAATCAGAAGCAAGTTCTGTCACAACACATACACACCTAAGCAAAATACTAATCCACCTCTCCTTCACAGGAAACTTTCTCAAAGAAAAAGTAATCTTAGTGAAAATAAATTCTGCTGATAACAGAAAACAGTTCACACTTTAACTGGAAGAAAAATAATGTTAATTAATAATGACTGAAATTTTTTTAAAAATCCTTTTTCTTTTTGGGCAGGCTTTGGATGGGATAAATTTTCTTCACATTGGCTAAATTGGGTTTGTGCTGTAAACAGTGCTGGTAACACAGGGGTGTTTTAACTATTGCTGAGCAGCACTCACACAGGGTCGACACCTTTTCCTGCACATCACGCCCAGCCAGCAAGGAGACTGGGGGTGTAAAAGGAGGTAGGAAGGGACACAGCCAGAGGAGCTGACCCATATGTATCCAAAGGATGTTCAATCCAAAATGTCCTCGTTTTCAACATATAGAACTGGAGGAAGGAGGTAGGAGGAGGGCAGATGTTCAAAGTGATGGCATTTGTCTTCCCGAGTCACACAGGATGGAGCCCTGCTTTACAAGGGAACACCTGCCTGCCTCTGGAAAATGGCAGATGAATCCCTTGTTTTGCTTTGTTCTCATGTGCAGCTTTGACTTTCCCTATCAAACCGTGTGTCAGCCCACAAGCTTTCTCCCTTTTACTCTTCCAATTAACTCTCACTCGGGAGTGAGTGGTTGCATTTATAGATGGGGATAAAACATGACACTTTTACAGTTTAAATAAAAGCTTCCTGATTACTGGAAAAATGTAGACATTAACTTGTAAAATTATGACATACATCAAAATGAAAGCAGTTAAGTATTTTAACATTAGTTTGCAGGATTTTTAGAATCAACTCTTGGCTTTCTCCAAAATACAGGTGGAACAACAACGCGGGTCAAGGATTTTTTAATTTACAAGAGAAAAATAACTTAAATTCTTAAAGTTTTGTGGGTTCCTCTACCACTAAAAGAAAAATACAACAAGTAACACTAGTTCTAAAAACAGGATGGCAATCCATGAGGCTTCCCTATCGGGCTCTGATGAAAAGGGTTTCATCAGGTGTTGTAGGACAATTGTCCTTCTCTGTAACAGTCTCTACTGCACCTGAAGCAGATACAATTACTACAGTTTTAGCTGCTGCAAGAGCTTTCTCCTTCTCTGCAATGGCAGCACAGACTGCCACAATTTCATCACTTTCAAAGTCATAGTCTGGGATTGGTTCTTGTGCAAGCTCTTTTTGTTTTAGCAGTGCTTGCACTGACTCAGTCTTTGTTGCCTTCTGCTGTTCATGTAGTTTTCTTGCCCAGGAAAGATCCTCTTTCCATACTTCAGGGTTCATCGGAAAGATGTGCAAGGATACCTGGAAACTTCGGATTGCCTATAAACAGAAGAGGAGAGAAACAAAGATCAGACACTGTAAAGCCTACCTATTTCATCATAAAAATTGACAACAACAAAAGAATTACACCATTCACTCAAGGACAAAAGACATTTTACTTCAATCTGTCTTTATTGGAGCAACCCTCCCTCAGCCTGAGTTCAGTAGCAGCATCATTCCTAGACAGCTATTCTGAAAGTATGAAAATGCATGAACAAACCAGGTACCTGGCAACAAGGGCAAAAATAAAGAGTTCATGTATATGAAAAGCAATATTTTAATTGAAAAGGTAAAAGCAAAAATAATTCTTGTTTTCATGGTTTTCTACTTCACTTATCTCTCATCGTCAGATGGTATGGAAAAGCAAAACCAGACAGATATGGTTTAAAGAAATACAGAAAAGGGATGACTGGAATTTGAAGTATCACTAATACTGCTGTTTTTAAAGTAGCATGCAGTCATTTCACATGCAGACCTAATACTACAGTAATACTAGCCCCATGATAAGCAGCTTCTGTAAAGGGTTTGTCTTTACAAAAACACTTAAATAAACAGGCAGAAGTAGGCAAATAAACTTCCAGCTGGGACAGCTGCTCTCAGAAAGAACCCCTATAATCTTATAAACCATGTAATATTGGTGCAAGTAAGTGCAGTTGATACTGCTTCGCTTTTGTTCAGTTCAACTGGGAAAAGACTCACAAATACATATCTTCAACTCAGAAGTTGTAACATATGAAAAAATAATACACATGACCATCAAAATCCAATAGATGTGCTATTTGACAGTAAGAAGAGGTTGCTACAAAATTTAAAAAAATGCTAGATCAAGAATTACAACCATATTGTATTTTAGTTATATTAACAGTGAATAGGTAAAGACTGACCTTACCTACTCAAACTTAGGTGCATGTGAACAGAGACACATGTCTATTTCACATTTACGGCTGTACAGTCAGTTATTAAAATTCTCACTGTAGTGACCAGACTCTTGTGTGACAATGTACAGAATTCTTCCTATATTCTGGGAAAATAGTGGTTTGGATTATATTTGGGAAGAGTTTAGCAACTTGCATATGAAGACTTTAAAGACACCATCAGATTTCATATTCTGCTGTAGTTTATAAATACTTAAAAGCATGAAAAGTAATTTGGAAAAACACAAGTTTTCCTCTGCATTGACAGAAACTGGTAGTTCATGCTTCTCATGGTGCAGGTAAGTATATGAACCCTGTACAATGTGAACTCAGAAAACAAAAGATACAAAACAGATTAAAGAAATTATAATTATGCTACCAGTATTACAGCTGCTTTTCAGTTCCGGGGATTAAAAAAAAACAACTTTGACTATTGGTCCACAGCAAGCTATGAAGTGTAGGAGCATGCTGAACTTTAAACACAAGGAGGAGTGCAGTTTAATTCTTGTAAAACAGTGGCATTTTATTCAACTCTGCTAGCTTTTAATTTTCAGGGATAGATAAGTCCAAGTATAGACTAAATGCTTCTTTTTGTAAGTCTGTTGAGAACAAAACGAAAGCAAACACCATCTGCTTTTAAGCTTTCCATGAAAGAGGTCTGCTAATTAAAACTTGTCTATATATATATCTGTGCTCATAAACAATGAACAACATTAAACACAATAATAAAATACAAGGTAACACTTGGTAAGCTTTGAAGCTGCTTTGATGATTCACAATACAACATAAAAAGATCATCTTAGTAAATTTATTATAGAAAAAAGGCTTTGTCTGTGGCATTTTTATAAAGAAATAATCAAAGAATAAATTTTTAAATGCTGCAAAAGATCAGAGAGATTAGTTTAAAGCAGCAGTGTAATACTGAAAAATACAGACTTGCCATCGATATAAAAATTTACGTTGCCACTATAACTGTGCTAAAAGATACTAATTTCTATTAAGACAGAAGAAAAGAAAGAAGAGTGCTACTTCTAAATCTCCCCCTAAAGGAGATGTAAATCTCTTTTGCCAACTGCCTGTCACATTATAGGAAAACATGGTGACACTAGATAAAATTGGTATTTCTAGCCTAATTGTAAAGAGCAGCTGTGGTTTCAGAGATCCTGCAAGTAAGGGCTACAGGACTTTAAGTCAGTATATAGGCATCTATCTGGTTGTGCTTCTGCAGGGAAATGCAGTGCAAAATCTATTGCAAGACATTCTTGCTTGTGGAGTTGCAGTATTTGAAAAAGTTGTATTTTTTAAAGTAATTTAGATTTTTTCTTACTAAAGAGTATTCTGGAGCAAATAATCTTTCCTCTGCCCCAGGAGCAGCCTCTTCTGCTGGTTTGCACAGTCTTTAAATGTGAGCACATGGACTTAGTAGCTGTCACTATACAGAGACCCCTAAAAAAGGTAAGAGAGCATTTTAAGAGGTTATGCAGTTCATATACGCCACCAAAGTATGTATTAGGCCTTTATGTTATATTTGATAGACACTCTCTGACCTATGTTAAGATATGTTCATCAGTGAAGGTATGCATAAACCCACAATCTTCTTCTGCATTTAATGATCTTTAATATGGATTTTTGTTGTTCATTAGTTTGTTTTTACAGCATTCACATAGTGCTTGGGTGTAATGGTGCATGAAAACCTGGACATGAGGCACCCATGTGCTCTTGTGTCCTAGAAAGCCAGGAGTGTCCTGGGCTGCCTCCACAGCAGGGTGAGCAGCAGGTGAGGGAGAGGATTCTGCCCACCTGGTCTGCTCTTGTGAGACCCCTCCTGCAGGTCTGCATCCAGCTCTGGGGTATGAGTACTTATACCTTGCAAATGAGGAAAATCCAGGAGGCTAGAAAACATTTACCTATTACCAAATTCTACTATATTTACTAAAATTGTTACAGGAATTTTAAAACAATGGCAAAATAAGCTTTCTTCCACATCCCTGTTTGTCTTACACTGTGCATCTGTTTTAGCTAACACTTTTAATTATAAGGTCAAAATATTCAGACATTTATTTCTCCAAAGTTCTGTGCATCTGACAAAAGCAACTAACAGGAGACACCAGCGAAATTAGTTGCAATCACTTGCAAGAACTCAGTACTGGCAGAAATGAAGTTGCAAAAGATTTTTCAGCTTTTGGAGACTTGTTTGCCCTTCTGCTTTCCTGATGGAAAATAAAAGTCACCTCTGACTACAAAATCTTCTCATGCATTAAAAACTTTTAGGTGGTTTATCACAAAATACATTTATGATTTCCAACAGCATTTAAAAAAAAGAAAAAAGGATGGCACTATAGTAGATGGAGACAGCAGAACTAACACAGGACTTTTCTGGGGAAGATAATATTACTGGCTATTATTTGCAGCTTAGTAGGACTGTTTAATACTGTTGAAAAGCATTTAATAGAACCCCACTTTAACTGACTAAGCATGGTATTTTCTCTCTAACTTAGTATTTCCCGATAATTTGGCTTTTCAGTGGAAGGTCAATCATTAGTTTCCTTTTAATTACCAAAATCTTTTACGTTGCTAAATGCTAACACTGTTAACATTTTGAAAAATCATCTCAAATTCAGAATCAGTTATGTGGATTAGCTGGATTCCAATAAAATGCTTCTCTTCAGGAGTATATAACTCCCATCACTACCTAAAAGATGTAAAACTATGACTTTTAAGAGGAATTAAAAGGAAAGGGCCGGTCTGAGGATTCATATTGTCAAAGCTTGATTCCTTTGACAAAATGTTGTGTCACACTTAAAGACTGCCAAGCACTATTTAGTAAGAATACAGCAAACGACATGTTTCAAAAAATTCAACAAAAAGCATGCAAAAAGTGATGCATATTGACACATCCACTCAGTTCACTGTGAGATCCTCAGTACTGCAGATTTGACAGGGAAGTCACAGAGTTGCAGGATGGCTGAGGGTGGCCAGGACCTGCTGAGGTCAGTGGGGACAACCTCCTGCTCCACTTGGAGCTCGCTGCCCATGACCATACCCGGGTGGCTGACAAATTTCTCCACCATGGGAGATTCCTGACACTTTCATTTGGTCTTCTGTTGTTTGGGATTTTTTAATGCTGCTTTCGTTTTGGGCTGTTCTTTTTTTCCTGTTTAATCAGAGTATGAGGCTCACTCTGTTTCATGGTTCTAATGAAGCTATTATTGTGAAACTATTACTGGCTAAGATGTCATCACCAATACAGTAAATAAAATGTGTAAACCCAAATATTTACAAAGAAATTAAAGAATTATTGCAAACCTGACTATATTTCTACAGTTCCTACATCCACATTGCAAGCTTACTCAGGTGTGGTCTGCACACTGATTTGAAGAATTTAAGGAATTTCTGCCTTTACAGAAAGTTCTCCTTGCTTACACTGAAGTAGTACTGCTGAATTACTTTAGTAAATTCAGAAAAAAAGAGCAAACAACTTTTTAAAAAGCTAAATAAAAGGGGACTAATTTACCTCATCCTTTCTATCACAAGTTTGACAAGAAATAAATCAAAACAAATCTTTGTTTGCAAGAAATGAATATATCACGCAGTTCATACATTAGATTTATTTGGAAGCTGTACTTTAAAACTGGGAAACTTCAAATTAAAACACAGTAAATTGTTTTTTTTTCCCTAAGAAAATATGCATCATTCATTGTGAAGTAATAAAAATATTTACAACAGACCATTTGGGAGGATGTGGGTAATGAAGACAGACTGGTGGGGGAGAAATGAAACAAAAACACAGAAAAGGCTGCTTTTGAGCAGGGTAGTAAATCCCAGATCTCAAAAAAATTACTAAAAAGCCCTGACCCTTACACTTTATTTACTTTTCTTTGTAAAAAACATTATACAGGGAAAAATTAGAAAATCGTGACAATGAAAAATCATTACAATAATTATGACTTAGACCACTTGGTCAAGAAGCCCCCAAAGGTTCAATAATTATGAATTCATTTCATATTTTAAAACTCCTTCAGCCTTAACCTTTTAAAATTCTTCAAAAATTGCTTAGTTGAAAAACAAATAGTGACTATTATCTACATTTTAGAGCAACTCCCCAAGTTCTCCGTATGTGAGAACATACTCATCAGAAGGCAGTTCAACCTTCCTTAAAGACAAAAAGGCACTTAAAGTAGAAACACCCAGTACCAAAGCCCAACAGCTTGGGCTCCCTATCGGAGACAGAAACATTAAGAGGGCAAACTACCTCATGGCAATAACCCCTCCTCCCTCTTTACAGACAGTAAGGTCAATCAACAATTACAAGACCACCTATAGTGGCGTTTCAGATGAATAATACTTTGATGCAAATCTCTGATAGTTCCCACTTAAAATGCTTTGCTTTCCATCATGGAAAAGTCTCAGACTACATAAACTAGACTCCTTTCCGATGAAGCTCAACAATGCACTATAAGAGAGCACCTGAAGTGCTATTCTGAAATAAAACATAATGAACAGAATGTGAAAACTATGTTCCCAGCACTCCAGACAACCATTCCCATTGGAATGCAGACAAAGCTTAGAGATCTAGTGATCAGACCTGGTGGTGTAAGTAGTATTGGGTGTATCACTACTTACAAGTAACATTGCAGCAACTGTAGCATTTTTTAAAGAATAAGCAGCACCAGTTACCTAGGGTCCCTGAAGGAAATAAAACTTTGGATTTCCTGAAACTAATGCATTTAGAAATCTCAGACACAATTTACAGCAACAGTTTCATACAGTTAAAAGGAAAAGATACAGACAGCACAGACCATCTACCCTTACCTTCTACACCACAAAAACCATGGGATGTCACCAGTATTGTCCATGCAGATATGCATGGACTTATATTGGAGATTTCATACTGTGATACTGAAACAACAAAGGGACCACACTGCACATCGGCAACACACAGCTTTTGTCTCAGGTTTCGTCTAAGGGGACTGGAACACCTCTCCTAAAAGACAGGCTGCTCAGCCTGGAGAACAGAAGATTACACTGGGATCTCATATCAACCTCCCAGAGCCTGAAGGGTGGCTACAGGGAAGGCAGAGGGACTCTTTGTCAGGAGTTGTAGTGATGGGACAAGGAATAATGGGTACAAACTGAAAGAGGGGAATTTCACATTTGATTTTAGGAAGAAATTCTTATTATGAGGGTGGTAAGGCTCTGAAACAGATTGCCCAGAGAAACTGTGGATGCCCCATCCCTAGCAGTGTTCAGGGTCAGGTTGGATGGGGCATTGCACAACCTGTCCATTGTACAAGTGGGAGGTGTCCCTGCTCATGGCAGCAGTGTTGGAACTAGATGATCTTTATGGTTCCTTCCAACACAAACCATTCCTTGATTCTATAATGCTAGGTTATTCTCATTATTTGAGTTTGTTTTGATTTGGTTTGTTGGTTGGTTGGTTGTTTTTTAAATATTGCTCCTTACTACATTTTAAAAATTAAGTTTTGTGGGAGTTGTTAACCTCCATTAAAAAAATATAAATTATTTAATTCTTGAAAATTTTCAGACCAAGCACTGTAACTGTAAAAACACTCTAAATTAACAACAAAATTATTTGTATCAAACCAGCATACAGCTACCTTTTTTTGCTGAGAGATTATGACGAATTATTTTTCTAATAGACCTTTGTGAATGTGCCTGAATTTCAAATGTGCTGTGTTTTCACATTAACCAGCAGAAGGCTGTTATATTCCATATGTTACATTATTTACACACAGAAGGTAATATGACATAGGAGAAGAGTCTCCCTTTGCATCATATCATGTACCCTAGACAGCACCATGGCACAAGGATGCAGCCGGAAAAGAGATGCACTTCATCTACTACTGCAGAGCACCCCTGGGTTTTTGCTGTCTTATTAATTGAAGAAGCAACTTCAGCCACCATTTCAGGTCAAGAAGCCAGAGGAAAGAATGAATGAGCACACAAGATTTGCTGCCTGTGAAGCAGGAGAGCAGAAGACAAGGAAAACAAGATACTAATATTTTATTAGGTATATATAAAACTGGGCCTCAATATCAACTGGGACTTCACATCACCTTCATCTTTACACTATGGTGAGCTGTAGCAGTACAGCAACCAGAACGTCATATGTGAGGTTACATCAAAATAATTATTCTACTGTGTAAAGCCACCATAAAATATATCATATAACACAAAAGTATTTGAGCTAGGCAGGTCTTGTATCAAGTCCACCAACAAAACCACAGAGAAAGCATTTGTGAAAAACAGTAAAGAAGAGGGAATACTGGAGATAAGTAATAACAATCTTTTCCCTTGTCTACTTTCAGATTACCACCAGGATGTGCAGTTACTGTGGTATTTCTGTATGTTCCTTCTCACACACAATTAATTCTGTATTCCTACCAGTGCTATCTCTCCTAATCCAAGCTGGGCACGTCCCAGAGTTTGCCAGGCATCCCAGGAACGTGGGTTTCTCTGGACAGCCATTTCTGCTGCATGCACTGCTGGGAACATTTCATGCAAAGACATCAGGACCTGCAACAGAAATAGAAACATAAGAGAAAGAAAAATAAACAAAATTGAAAACAAATTTAACTTTTCTGGGATTACCCAGGCAACAATCATTGTTTCAATAACTAAGGACCAGTACATCTCATCTAGCTTTTTTTAGTTTTAAAAGTTAGTTATCTGATCTCACATAGTCACCCAGGCTCACTTCAATCCCCACGGAGAGAAACAGGTATGCTAGAGGATGATTCACCTGAACTATTTAAGCAACTCCATTAGAAGTAGATTAATTGCTTCAGGTGGTGTACCCCCTCATCTACAAACCCTACACTCTGTAAGAGGATAAGAGAATTCACAGAAGGACAAATATGGAGAATTACACATAATAAATGTGTAACTATTGTTGAAAAACTCCTCGCTTGCATTTTTTAATAGAAGACTGGAACCTACACAGTTGCAGTGCACATGATATAATTACAGAAACAATCCTGCAATTCAGGCATGGAAACAGATCTTAACAATGACCATTGTATTTAGATAGTAAGCATTCTGCAACAGCGAAGCCTAACTTAGACATGAAGTCACCTACTTTTAAATAAGGAAAAAAGTGGTTTCTTAAAGCAAAAATGTCTGTTACTCAGCAGTTACCATAGTATTTTTCTTCTTACACTGAATCTCAATAACTAAGCCTATAAATCATAGTTAGCAATACATAACATGGCTCAAAGCTTGCCTCGTTTCCAAGACCACCATGAGATTGGCACATTACCTGAAGACCTGCATCACTCTGAGATCATGATTTCAGACACCCACATGCTATGGTGATAGATACCAGTGTAAGAAACAAATGACAACTGCATTCCTGCAGTATGATTAGAATGTTGACCACAAGAATAAGACTCATGTGTGGGTAACCATTTTCATCCCATCTGACCCACAAGTATGATGAATAATTTTAGAACATATTAGAACTAGTGTTGAAGTGCAAAAAGTATATACTTAATGTTCTATAATATTTTAAATAGATAAATATGAGTGCAGACTAAAGGAGGATTCAAATGTGATGATCTTGAGTATTGTAATTAAAGCAATATACTTGTTTCTGATAAAACCTTTCAATACATACTTCTGCTGTACTAGTATGACTGAATTTTCCTAAAGACTAGTCCAATGGCTCCTCTCTGATTCCATTTAACGGACTGTACCTTAAAATTTAAAAATACCTTAAAAAGTCTTTAAAAAACAACCCTCAGCTCTATGTCACTTCCCCCTTTTTTTCCTAAAGAGTTCTCAATGACTGCATTGTATCAAAGTCTGTAATGAATGTTATGTATTTTTTCACAACTTTCAGTGCAATTACATTTTTGTGTGCAGTTTCTCTTTTCTGTAGATCTGTGAAGTAAATCAAACTTTTACTAGTTGACAGGTGTACATCCTACAAAGATTAAGTGATTCTGCACCTATCAGCTACATTTTACATTAGTGTCTTAATGTGCTTATTCCCATAAGAGAAAACACGGACTATACACTCACCAGAACACATTCCAAGTATGCAATACTTCCTACCAGTACTTTCTACTGAAAACTAATTCCAAAATATCTACATAAATGTTTAGGGAATCTTCTGCAGTTTTTAATGAATTTTAATGTTTTGTTGACTGAATTATGACCCCGTTAATAAAAGACAATTATTCTGCTTTCATCATGACTGTTATGAGTGTTATATACATGGACAGCTGCTTTAAAAATGCCCCTCCAGATCATCATAGTAATTACTGTGCTCCTAGTAATTTTGGCATCAATTTCTCAAACAAGTACACATTTGAATGTATATGCATTTTGTCCAGCAGAGGTAATTTTTTCAGTTATTAATAAAATGACTCAGCCATTCTCATCAGTCATTACAAAAGAGTAAATTTATTAATTCACACAGTTTTCTTATGCTTTTGCTTTCAGGTGAAGAGATCATCAAAATGAGCATATAATAGCAGATCTGAATGTATGCAGCCTTGTCCTGGGTTACTCTACCTGTATATTATTATCACCTTAATAAAACACCTCTGCAGGCTCCTTGGAAACTGAACCAACAAACCATGTGTTCTACATCTGGAAAATCATATTGAAAAAGGAATAAAAAAACCCCAGCTTGCATAACATTTTCCTTTGCACAGATCTGACAAGTCGTGATTAGTCCTTTTAATGGGGTAGGCCACGTCGCCAAGACAAGGCCAGAAGGGAACCACATGTGCTGTAGCCCTTGTCATACAACCTGTCTGTCACATGCTAAACACGCAGCCAGATCAGGGAGTAGATCTGTGTGTGTGTGTGCATACTCACTATGTGTGTATATATATACAGTCTACCTATATAGTAATACTACTCTATTAGAGAACTTTCTTAAAAGTAATCCAAAAATTAGAAAAAAAATGTTACTAAGTAAAAGAAACATCTGAAGACTCTCACTGCACATAAATAGATATGTGTAAATATATATACACACGTATATATAACTGACTAGAAGGAAATATCTTATAAAGATGTTCAGTAAGTTGATTTTCAGCACTTACTTTATTCCCATAGATTTATCATTATTGCATGCATTAAAATGAACAACATCCATGTCATGCAATGACTCAGTTCAACAGACCGAGCTTTAAAAAAAGCCATACATGAGAGATCAGAAGAATCAGAAGAATTCAGTGCCAAAAAGCCAATTAAAAATAGCAACTGTCATCAGGAGACTGACCCAGTATTAACAATCCAGGCAACAGAGGGACCCATCCTGTTCTACCCACAATATTTTGGAAGTGTTATGAATATGAGTAAGTTCTGGTTCTAAATGACCTCACTGGATTGAGGCTTAATCACTATATATAGATACATTCCAAGTCCAGTGAAACTGACCCAAACCCTTTTTCCACCTAGAAACCCATTTCAAAATACAGATGAATAAAGTTCATCCTACCCATAAGCGGTTTACATTTACTCATGCTGCAAAGCAATTACCATTACACTACACAGACATGCTTTTTTGCAATTTACATTTCTGGAGTTTACATTAATAATCCTATGGTAAACTTGTCTCAGTACACATCCCAATGAGAGGAGAAAAAAAATAAAAATAATTAGCAATTATTAACTGATCTGTTATAGTCTAAAGTTGGAATTTTAAATCTGGTCATGTCTTAAAACGTTTTCATATCTTAAGTGGCAAGAGTGTTGGTATTGTTTCTTTAGGAGTTCAAGATTAAGAAAACCTTTATAAAAGAGGAAAAGGAATTATTCAAATATGAGTATGATGGGTTTCATCTATAAAAACAATCATATGGAATCCTGGTCCTGTTTAATTAATGCAAATTCAGAATCTGCATTGTACGAAACTAGATCCTCATATCACTGATGACAAAAAATCTAAAAAGTTTCTTAAATGAAACTAAACCTGAATGTTTTCATTTGAATTTACTTGTTCCTATAAATATCTATAAACTATTGTACTGTGTACTTTATAAGTCCTGTCTCAGTTGCCTGTGCTATCTGAGATTGGAGGTGGAAGGACCACTGGATAAGCAACACAAACTAGGTTAATACCCAGGAGTGGTATGGAATACCAGAACGCCTCTTCCCAAGAACATTTGTTATAAATATCACAATGTATCAAATCATTCCATATCTCTCTTCACGCAACAGAGAGTTCGACATGGTCCAGTCCCCAAAGGTTCAGACACAAATTCAAATAATTTGTCAAAGTCTGTTCTTCCACCTTTGTAATTCAAAGAAGTAATAAAATAATTCAGTTAATGTCTAAGAAATTCAGCCCACAGTTTGTTCACATAGTCTGACTGCATTAATATAGGCAGTCTTTATACATTCCTTTGAGTATACTTACAATACTACTTATCTAACATTACAATCAACACTGGGCTGTTATTGTCAGGTCTTTTTTAAAGGTGCTCTTTTTCCAACAAAAAGGTAAAAAGGAACTTGTATAAACATTTACTTGCCACTCATTGTTCCTGCAATGGGGGAACAGTTTAGACTGGTAATGAAAAATGGGACAAATCATGCATGCCAAGAAAAGTGCACCCTTAACCTCTCTACACACCATAAAAATCTGGTTTTAAATGGGTCAAAGTGTAGAAGAGAGAAATGAAAAAAAAAATATCAACTTCTATGGGTTTTTGAAGCAGATGAGCAACTGCACAATTCCCATGTGATCTTCTGGAAACACAGTTATTGTAAGTGTCTTTGACAACTAGGAATTTTAAACACTATTTCCGAATATACTCTTCAGAAATACTGAAAAACATTTGTCTTACATCTGTTAAAATACAGATCTTTAAGAACTTACCATAAACACTTACAGATTCCTATTGTGCCATTACCATATTTATCTGAGCTGCATATTAAACAACACAGTATTGATAATGTTAAATTTGCTGATGAGAAAGGGAACACTGATGAACTGGGAAACTGCTCTATGGCCCAATGTAGGATTTTCTTAATAAATGTAACAGAATTTAAGACTGATATTTAAGCCTGTGCAAAACACTCAATCCTCCAGTGTTAATTCTCAAAAGAAATTAGTCCATGAATAGACTTCCCTACTGAAAGAAAATTAGTGTAGACAATAAAGAATCTTCCAATATTGTACAAAGTAATTCTGAACCTGAATCTCCTCCTCTAGTTCCATACCAGCATAGTACCAGTGACCCATACCAACACAGGCAGATTTCTATAGACCCAGTGCTGGTCAAGCCCTTGCTGAAGTTGATGTACAATTCTTCCAAGACATTTTCATTGAGCTACACACTAATATCTGCAGTATTTGAGCTGGTATGGTGGATTGGAATAACACAGTCACCTCTAAGACAGTATCACTTAAATATTAACCACGATATTTTCTGAATGAATTACATATTCCTATCTTGGCAAAAGTGGATTTTTACAGCTCACATTAGTTCCTTTAGAAGAAAGGTCTCAAATTACACATTATACTAAGCAGCTTCCAGTAAGCATAAGTCATACTGCAAAAAACATCTGTAATAATTATCTGCAAGTGCGGAAGAGAGGTTACCAATTGAAACATTAGATGTTTGGTTAAAAAGATTCACTAAAGAGTTTTACAAATGTATACTTTGTATGTAAGTTTTTCTCCTTTTCTCATTCACAGTATAACCGAAGTGTTATGCAATGTAAGAAAGTGAAATGAAACAGAAACAGTGAGCAGCCTAGCCCTGATCTCCTCTTTAGGAAAGAAGGTAAAGCTATGGTGGAAGCAGAGAGGCCCGAGCTCCTTTATTCTTTCAGCTTTCGTTACTCTACAGTGGTTTCACGGGACAGAGAAAGACACTTTACAAGATGACTCAGGGTCACACAGCTGGTTTCTCGACTGCTGCTGGTGAGCAGGAAAGCTGTGTGACTCTAGCTCACCTTTGCCATTTTGCTGAATACAGGGACTGGGGTGCTGAACAAGCAACAAACCCTCAGTATTAGGCACTGCATCTGGAGCACAAACTGAAGCATGTAGTAAGCATCCATTTGGGTAAGTCATTGCATCATAGTTCAGATCCTGGTAAGCTAACATAGTTCCCTCCTCTCCTGCTATTTCCATTGTGAAAATATTTAATTTTAGTAGAATTTCAATAAAATAGAGTGCTTTTTAAGATCTAGCTTAATTCTTGCACACAAATAAGATCCTAATAAAGAACTGTTTGAGGGGAGCTGTTCATGATTTGTCCCACAGAGCACTGTCACACAGCTCTGAAATTTTCAACAGTTTTCTCTAGACTTCAGGTTAGGAGAAAAAAAAAGTTTAATTGCAAAGTAAACGCTACTTCAAAGGCACCCTGCGTTAAGGACTTAAGGAGTCACTACTATCACTATCTTAGCACATTAACCATTTCTTTCCAACACTGAAGACATCTTAGGAAATCTATGTAATACTTAAAATGAAATCAGACTGGAATATATATTTGGCATATGGTATCCCAGTTTAATGTAGATAGTATTCAAACAGTCAGATTGGTTAATATATCCCATTAAGGTTCTCTCTAATCCTTCCAATACAATTTTTAAATCCTTCCTTTTTACCCTACACTGTAACATCTTAATTCATGACCAAACAAATTCATGACCAAATTCATCACCAAAAATTGTGACTGCCTGGGATAATTCCTGTTAAAAGGTAATTTGTTGTTGGGAAAAACTGAGTATCTAAATCATGCTGTAGTTCTTACAAGTAAACAATGATGCCTCGTATCTGTTCACAAACAGAACGTTTTCTTTCCTAATTTCTAAACAGATAATGAATTGCCATACTTTACCTGTGATTTCATCTCGTAAAGTGTAGCATCCTCTGGAGTTAATTGAAGTGCTTCATCCCACTTGAGAATAGCCTCTCTGTACCTGCAATTAAAACAATCACTATATTTAAAGATACTGGATATTTCTGTTTATATCTGACATTGTCCTGAATAAAGTGTCACAGCATATGATTAGTATTAATTACTTTTCTAACTATTTGCCCATAAGACATATTGAACTGTTTTCAGGAACTATTTGTTGTTTTGAACAAGTGGATGCTAAGTACTATTATACAACTGGCCTCAAGTGAACATACACATCAACACAGGAAACCTGTGGCAAAGCTTAATGACTTAAAAACTTGAAAATAGTAATCTTAAACTCAGTTCAATTCCCTTCATTGTCAAAATCATCCTTAGCTAGGTATAAAGAAATACATTCTGAACTCAACATTACTTGATACAGTCACAATTTAAAACTTCCTTTCTGCATTGTAAGATACTATAAGAATCTGAAGACATGTAAGTAACTTTGGTATATAAAGAGAAGGAAGTTGAAAGCAAACAGCTATACTGAGATCAGTCAGCTTTGAGAAAGCATACTTTTCCTAGAAAGCTGAACAAAACAGAAGAATTGAGCAAAATCAATAAAAGGTAGCTCTCTGTCTTGAACAATGAGGTAGAAGTTGGGCAAATGCATACTGTGGTTTTGAACCACATTGAAGAATGGTAACATAGTAGCGAGATGCAGTTACAGAGGTGCAGCCTTTCAGCCCTAAAGCTGGAATCACATCAACATTAATGACTCTGTGGGGTACATGTTCTCTAAATCTGCTTCAAGATCCACATTTCTTACCTGGAAGTGTGTAGGAACTCCTGTATGTATATATATATAGTATGTTTATATCTTGACTGATACACCTGCTGTAATTTCAATATAACAAAGCTACAGTAACTTTCACATGCACTTCATATGGAAACATCGTCCTCTATTCCCCGTTCTTGCTTCCCACTCCTTTCCCCATTTTTCAATCCACTATGTTGTATTACACCTCCAGGTTTACCAGAGCAGTCACATACAGACTTTAGAAATTTATGAACCCATCTGATATAGAAAAATAGGACTGGAAAAGCAAGGCAACTGAAGTCAAACTCTCCTTATGATTCAGGTTTGATTAGTTTGCAAATTACACTGATAAGTATGATGTTCAAGTCCTAAGCAAAGCATGTTTCAATAAATTTTCACATTTCCTCAAGTTCACCACTAGCTGTGCATTTTGTCATCTCAGCTCGTTTCCCATGGGCAGGTGCTCACCCTAAAATAAATATAATGACATTTGTACATATGCCAGTAGAAGCTTAAAGCTGTTATTTAGTAGGCAGGGACTACTTTTTAAGGAGATTATAATCTTGTTCAAGATCTACCACAGACCTTTCACAATAAAGCCTACATGAGCAAGGGAAGTCATCAGCTCAGTTAAGTGGTGTCCTGGCCATGCAGAAAGGTGCAATACTACAAGTGTAGCAAAAAAAAAAAAAAACAACAACAAACAAACAAACAAAAAATAAAAAACAAACAAAAAACAAACAAACAAAAAACAAAACAAAAAACAAAAACAAAACAAAANAAACAGTAAAAAAAAGATTTTTTAGAAAATGGAGCAAATACAGTAATAACATCAGCAACCAGACAGGAAGTAACAGGACTGGCATCCTGCAAGTAGAAAGATATCAAGACAAAAATGTGAATTTCAGGAATCGTAACTTTCACTTCTATGAAGAGAACATCATTGCTCAGTGTCAGTCTGAACAGCATAACAATCTGAGTGGTGTAAAAATGGGATTGCAAGAACATGGCATCCTGCAAGGAAGCACCAAATATAAGCTAATGTCCCCCCCAGATCTTATTACGTTTTGCTGCAAATTTGTCAACATTCTGACAACAGAATAAAGATGAACAAGGGAAAAGAAGTTGTCCACTAACAGAAATGCTGCACATGTGTTCTGTGAGTGAACAGTAAGTTACTTAAGTCTGCCTGTGATCCTCAGAAAACATGACCCCAGAGAAGGGACAGCAGAATGCCAGTCACTTCCCAGGCTGAGAACACAATGGCAGAGGGCTGGTGAAGGAAATTTTTTCTGCAGGTACATGCTGAACCGCCTGCTAAAAGGACTGAACTGCTGACTACCAGTTTGCAGTGTGGAGATACCCACATGGCTGTGAAACAGTCATCTTATAATCCCTGAATTTCCTTCAGAAAAAAGTCTGATAAAATGTGACTGTTCTATTCTTTTAAATACTCTGGAAAAAAAGATGTTTCCATTGCTGTTCCAGGAGAAATTAAGGTCCCTACTAAGAGAAACTGAGCCCATATTGCTTGCTCTAGTAATGTAAACTTACGAAACAATCATTTAAGATAGTTCATTAATTAAAGTATTTTCTACCTCATTCTTTTGAAGGAAAACATTATATAATGTATTAGATATCAAATGATTGAAAATGTTTCCCAGGGATATAAGACACAATTGTAAAGTCAAGGTTCCAGTAAATGTTTTATGAAAACCATAAACCTTGGCTGAAATAAGAAGTGAGCTAACTCAGGAGTAGTGTCGTAAAATAATTCAAAATAGATCATTTTACTGTTTCTCAGTATCCTTTTTGGAGCTAAACTGCACAGGATCTTTCCCACTACAACAAGAGAGAACTAGTTTTGAAAAGGAAAACTTCAATATAAATATGACATCCGCTTTGGGTTTAATTAATACACATATAATGGGCATTCAATTCGCTATTCCCATTACTTTTTTTAGAAATTAAACAAGCTCACATATAGTTGCATGACTGGCAGGTCATCAGCTTGTATGCATCAGCTGAGCTACAAAAACTGCCATGTCACTGGTGGAAAAACTGAAGTAATGAATTTCAGCTTAATGCTGCTCCACCAAAGTCTACCAGAACTTCTTCCCATATGGCTGACCCAGAGAGAGAACACACGTTCTGAACACACGCTATGGCACAGCTGATGCACAGCATCAGAGACTCACAGAATAGGCTGAGTTGAAAGGGATCCACAAGGATCATCGAGTCCAACTCCTGATCCTGCACAAGACCATCCCCAAGAGTCACACCATGTGCTTGAGAGCATTCTCCTAATGCTTCTTGAACTCTCTCAGGCTTGGAGCTGTGACCACTTTCCTGGGGATCCTGTTCCAGTGCCCAACTACCCTCTGTGGGAAGAACCTTTTCCCGATATCCAATCTAAACCTCCCCTGACACAGCTTCAGGCTGTTCCCTCAGGTCCTGTCACTGTTCACCACAGGGCAGAGGTCAGTGCCTGCCCTTCCTCTACCCCTCCACAAGGATGTTGTAACTGCAACGAGATCTCCCCTCAGTCTCCTCTTCTCCAGTCTGAACACACCAAGTGCCCTCAGCCACTCCTTATTTGGCTTTCCCTCAAGGTCTTTCACCATCGTCATGACCCTCCTTTGGACACTCTAATACCTTAATATGTCTTCTTATAATGCAGTGACCAAAACCACACACAGTATTCCAGGTGAGGCCACCCCAGTGCAGAGCAGAGTGGGACAATCCCCTCCCTCGACTGGCTGATGATCCTTTGCTTGATGCCCCCCCGGACAGGGCTGGCCCTCCTGGCTGCCAGGGCATTGCTGGCCCATTTTCAACTCATTGCCATTGACGAGGAGGACCCCTAACTCCCGTCCCTTTCCATGGGGCTGCTCTCCAGCAGCTCATTCCCCAGTCTGTATAAACATTCAGGGCTGCCCTATTTTAAGGGCAGAATCCAGCACTTTCCCTTGTTGAACACAGTTGGTGATTGCCCAGTCCTGCAATTTGTTGAGGTCTCTCTGCAGGGGTCCCTTGCCTTTGAGAGTCAACAGCTCCTCACAGTCTTGTGTCATCTGCGAACATACTCAGTATCCCTTCCAGCCCTGCATCCAAGTCGTTTATGAAGGTGTTCAAGAGCACAGGGACTAAGATGGATCGCTCTGGAACGCCACTAGTGACAGATCATCAATGTGCCCTCCTAATCACTATGACCCTTTGCGTTCAACCTGTGAGCCAGCTGTTCACCCACGGCATGATGTGTTTAACCACCTGTGTGCTGGACATTTTGTCCACCAGGATCCTGTGAGAGATGGTATCACAAGCTTTTCTGAAATGCAAAAAGTTTACATCCACTGACTTCCCTTGATCAGCTAGGTGGGTGAGCTTGTCACGAAAGGAAATCAGATCTGACAAGCAACAATATGCATTTGAATCTTAGGTCCCTTCAGAAAAAAAGTATATGAAACCTAGCACTTCCAAAGAAAAATAACTTGTCTCAAAAATAACATCTGAAAAACAAGAATGAGATTCAAAAACCCACAGATACATCCACTGGTGATCTATGATAGTATAAACCTTCTTCAGAAGTCTCTGAAGAGATCTTGGGCAGAGATTAATCCCAAGAATGAGTTGGTTTGGGATTAATTAACCAGTTTGCTGTGGGACTACCGACCTGTACAGCAGCTTTGCAGATGAAAGACTTGGGGGACAAGAAGCTGTGTGTGAGAAAGCAATGTGTCCTTATGCCAAAGCAGCCCAACACCATCCTGGGCTGCCTTAACATCACCAGCAGACAGGTGATCTACCTTAACCCTGCTGAGACCACACCTGGAGTGCTGGGTCTACTTCTGGGCTGCCCAGTGTGACAGGGGTGTGGACATAGTAGAGTCCAGCATAATTTAGGGCTTGGACCATCTGCCATAAAAGGACAGGCTAAGAAGAAGCAGGACTATGCAACCTGGAGAAGGGAAGGCTCAAGAGGAATTTTACCAAGGTGCAAAATAACCCATTTGGAAGTGGGGCAGGGATAAAGAAGATGGAATTAGACTCTTCTCAGTCATGCTGAGTGACAGGACAAGAAGGAACAGGCACAAACTGAAGGACAGAAAATTGTGTTTAAACGTATCTCCATCACTGGACATACCCAAAATGCAACTTGACAATGTCCTGAGCAACTGCAGGCGAACTTGCTTTGAGCAGGAGCTGTAGTAGAAAAATCTCCTAAGTGTTCATTAGGATTATATGATACTAAGATATCAGCAACATCAGTGATACATGATTCAAGATAAGATGATTTTCTCTTGGCTAAATGAAAATAAATTTTAAGTAAAATAAAAACTTACAATAAATAGATTAATTTTTAGATCTCTGTGATTACTATAAAAACTTATCTAATGTAATAATAAAGAAGTCACAGAATATCAGTAATGGACATATCCTGATCTTATACATGACTTAATTATTATTTCCAGAAAAAACAAAACTCTTATCTGTATATACACTGTAATTAAGTATCTAAACAGTAGCATAAAGATTTTTTAAAAAGAAACTGTCATGTTTTGAGATATTGAATTACTATTTGAGTACACAGATACCGTATAATTAATTTTATCTCCCCACAGAGATTTGAGTACAGTAGTATATCTCACTACCAAAAAAATTATACAGTTAGAATTTAATTAGTACTTTCTCTTCTTTATTGCAAAGCCATAAAAATGAGTAAAATATTAACAAATGGATACATCCGAAATGGCTTCAGCATATAAGACTTGATGGAATCTTGACAACTTTTATTTAACAGCATATGAAATATCACAGCTTCCCTAAAGTACTGAAACTGCTCTCTTCAGGTGCGCTACTGACCATCTGGGAGCTCCAGAAACTTGGGACATTTTTTTCTACAGCTTGCTGAACTTTTGAAACAAACATCTCATGCTTCCACTTCACGTTTTCAACACTACTTCTGGGAAAACAGGATCTCTCAAACTCTTGAACAAAATAATTTTCAAAATTCCTATTTCCAAGGAAAAATATTTAATTTGAGGCTTCTGGGTAAAAAAATAACAAGTTATACAGATATCAATGTTTTAATCATATATATATATATATATATTGCGAGAAAGTACCACTGCAGCTCACACAGGATTTAGAGCCTTACAGTTCTACTCTGACAGGCTTGATATAGTTGATGCTTCAGGAGCAGAGACAGAACACGATCAGAGTGACACTGAAAATACCTGCAGATGTACTGAAAAAGAGGAGATGGTACCAAATTCATACAAAATGAGACCCGTCCTCAGGAGAGAGGCAGAGCACAGGAGTACAGTGTCAGGAGAAGGCATGAGGAAACATAACTCCTGGGATTTCTTGGAGACTTGGATAGATAATCCTACAATTAGATGTTATAGGAGAATATGGACCAACACAGTTAGAGATAAGAGAGGGAAAGTAAATTTTAAAAAGAATATGCCTAATTGTCAAACACTCATATTACAGAGGATGAACATGAACCTGTGGCCACCAGTACCAGCTAGAACAATTTTAACCTAATGCAGAGTCAAATTCAGACTTTGCTGGAAGCTAGATTAAAAAAAAATACTAGTCAGTAATTCTACAGAGAAATGAAAAGAATTATAAAGAGAAATGAAAATTAAAGCAGAAGTTCATTACAGGAATAAGCTTCCCTTTTTAAACTGCGAAATTATGCAGGGCTAGTCTTTGGGAAAAAACATTCAAAGAACAGGTGAATGAGAAAACTAAAAAGAATAAAAGAGAATTAACATAATGTGGCTTTTTTATGTTTAACAATGTCAGATTTCTCTAAGGCTTTTTTCTCTAAGGTTTTTAAAGTAAAATACTCCTGCTGCTGTGGGTGGGAAGGGAGGTGTACAGCACTTTGCAAAGGCATCTAGAGAAGCACAGCGCAGAAACAGGCAACAGGAAGTTGTTTGCTTAAACATGCACAGAAAATTCTTGCCCACAGTTAGTGCTGTACAGCACATTTAACCTCACTGGTAACCACTGCAAGATTGGCATATCTTATGGTTGTGCTTCGTGTCTTTAAAATGTTGTTTTGAAGTCTCAGCAACTTTCCAACTTCTCAGACAATTCTGATGCTATTGATGAACCATCACTATTGCAGCTCAAAAGCAGAGCTATTTCATGGTAAAATGTCATAAGTCACTTCTGATTATGCATGGAGAAAACAAATGCTTTACTATCTCCTAAAACTTTCAATAAAATGTTTTAATTTAACAGGATCATTTAGGTGTGGCAACACTAACCTGTACAGGTAGAGAGATACATGGCACTTTTTCAATGGTTCCCTACCGTATATATATGGTCTTATGCCACAGACAAACTTGCTGCAACTGCCCTTTGAGTAGGTGAACTATTCTGAATTGACAACAAAGCAAAACAGCATACACATAGCTAATGTACATCATTTCCAGAGCGTAGGTATTCAGAGTACTATTCTTGCACATATTAGACCACACAGAATCAGGTCACTGACAGCTGGACACTAGTAGTGTATGTGAAAGTAAGCCTGGTTTGTACTGCTGAATCTTTAACTATGCAGCAAACACAAAGCTCTCTTACAGGTAAATCAGCTAATACTGAAAAATTAAATGGCTACACAAATATTTCAGAGACACATCTCTCTTAAGAATCTTCAGAAGAGACGGGAAATATCATTTCATCATGTGCCAAAAGAAAGTGCCACCTAATGTCACACTAAAATACAGGATCAAACTTTTAACATAAATTCCATTCATTAGTTTCCTGATTTTTAGTCCGTCCACACATGTAAATATGGGTACATTTTATCATTGTGTGTTTTAGGCAAAAGCAGTTTTGAAACTACTTTTGTCAAAGAAGAAGTATGAAATACAATACTGGAGAAAGATGAAGACTTTCACAGCAAAAATCAAATACCCAAAAGCAAAAGCCACAGAAGCATGATTCTGATACCATCTCTGACAGACATCCTCTCTCACACGGGAATAACACTCAACTTCCTCACATAAAGTACGAAAAAGTGGTTTCAAAAAAATCATTCACTACTATGGCACGGTTTTCTTTTTGAGACTCAGAAATGGAATATACTGCAGTAAATAATTTCATCAATAAATTACAGAGGAAATACACAGTTCATATTGAACTGTGAGCTGAGGGCTCTGCTGCTGCTGCCTTTGACCGATTCTTTCCCATTCCTTACAATCCAGTCAATCACTGATTCGTGGCCCACCCCACTCAGATACTGCATACATCTGTAATGAGACAAGAAAACGTACAACATAAAGGCAACACATCCAGGTGTTAATCGAATCTCTTGGAGCTAATTGAAGACTAGTTTTGTTCCTGTGCCCTGTACAATGAGCCATCAATGTGTGCAATTTCAGGGCTTTCTGCCAAAGGGGGCTTTGGAAAACACACATGTATGTGACAACGCTTCAGCATATGTCACAAATGTGACAACATTACTTCAGCTCTGACAGCAGAGAATTATATAGCTGGTTAACAGGAAAGCTCAAAGCATGCATTTTTCCTAATAAAAAAACCTCTGTATTCAGGAAAACAAAGAAGTTGCATATTCCTTAAAAACACCTTAGCTAAACTAACCAATTACATGCAAAATTCGAGAAACCACATGTCCTACAGCTGTGTTTCTGGCCTTGCTCCAGAATTTCACTGGACTTGGCACTGCTACTTCATATTTTTCTCTCAAAATACGGATTTGACCTAAATGTATATAATATAGAGGAATTTCCTTACCTGCAGTAACATTACACCATGAGGACTGTCAGAAGCTCCAAGAAATACACTGCTAATCATTCTTAGTAGTACTGAGAATTCAGTAGCGCAATTTTTAAGTGAGAATGGCTTAAAGATGGGAGTTTTCTCAACAAGTTCTTAACCAGGGTATTACTCAGAGTGGAGGAAAAGGACAGCAAGAAATTATGCTTCTTTCAGTCAAGTGGTGGTTTTGCTGGTTGAGTTTTGTCATGAAAACCACATGATGCTACTGTCATTGACTGCATACCTGATTAACTACAGAAATATTAACTGATAGACTCTAGTGAGTACTTAAGATTTTTACCACGAAAAACACAAGAACTACAATATGGATGAAGATTTGACCTTAATAGAGAGACAAAAGAAACAAGCTATTGTTACCTGGATTCTATTAACACTAAACTGTCAAGTAATTACAAAACAGAACACAGAGATGTGTAAAAATGTGTAAAAACTGTAAAGTGTGTATAAATGCATAATTTTAGATACCAGACAGCATGCTATATTTGAGAACTTCTTTATAGATGGCAAACATTTTATCTGTATGTAACTTATGTAACATACCTCTTTTTCTTAAACACATAGTAGAACAATAATTTTTCTACTTAAAAAGGTAGTGCTGAAAACAGACTTCTTGATACAGAACAAGTAACTGTCATACTAGAGTGCTTAAGAACTGAAAATGTCATGACATTCCACACCACTGAGAAATATGCTCATATTTAGTGTGTTGTGTAACTGGTGTTCATTTGAGAACATTAAAAAGAATAAATACAAGTTACATTCATATCATTTAAAAAAAAAGCCAGTATCAAATGCTTCTATGTTCAACATCAACATCAGATTAGACCACAACTGATAAGAGAGGACACATAAGAATCCCTCTACAGGGTCTAGAAGCTGCTTTCTAACCATCTATAAATATTTCTTCAAACCAGACCTGTAATTTATCATAATATAATTGAAATCAGGCATTGATTGTCACCGTACAGGTGAGAGCTCTGTAGGAAGCCAAAATAAAAACTGACAGGAGCAGCGTGCAAATTCGTATTAAGAGGAATACAAGTTTTATCAGACCTCAACATGCCATTTCATTACTTAAGCAGTAATAAGAGAATTGTTTCAATAAAATGAATTCACTATTTTAGTATCCTAAACAGAAACTGCAAATTAATACAAATCAAGTATCAGATATTGCAATAGTTATATTTTAAGTATTCACAGAGAGTTTTTATTGCTGAAATGAAGTTTTAAATACAAAGCTTTAGTTCTTCAAAATAGTTTCAACAGCAATTCCTCTGAAAGAACAGTAGGGAAAATGTAAAAGAAAAACAGTTTGAAGCAATATTCTGGTCTTGAGAATTATTTGTTCAGACAGCCTTTAGACACACTGTAGTAGAGCTAGAATGATGGGTATTATCTGTTTTGTTCTTAGATGAGTAGGCATTTATTCCTTTTAACCTTTTAATTATTTGTCTACAGACAGCTGACAGCTCTGTCTCTCTTACCTCATGTTATGATGCTAGTGGTTCTCAGAAATCAGACACAGAAATTAAGGCATCAAATCAACAGCTGTCAACAGTACTAAAAAAAAACAAATCTGTAATTTAGATACCAGCATTCCTCTATCTTTCTCAAATTACTCATTGCCAAAATATGATGCTCAAGGATAGAGTATTAACACAACAGGGAGAGACAATACACAAAAAGCAACAGTCTGCTTACGTTCTATTCTGATCAGTTCCATTCCATCTAGTTGACATGCTCTTATTATCTATATTAAATAATGTAATTTCCCTCTATTTTCTTTCCCTCTGTTACCTCTGGCCTCTTTATAATGTTTACCGAAGTCAACATCACAGAATAATAATGATGAAAGTTATAGGCAAAAACAGAAAGAAAGACAAAGACAGGGGAAGCATGTTTCTCTAAGGTATTTTGATACTTAAAAGGTTATTTTATTTTTCATGAAAGTTCCAGTAAGTTAAGTAGGCAGGTATATCATAAAGTTCCTACACAACTGAAACTATCAGAAAGTGCTGATGTCAATGACTATAAAGTATTTATGCAAATATGAGTCAGCAAAAGCCATGAAATCTACTGAAAGAAGGGAAATACAGATGTGCAATGAACAGAACAATCTATCTATGAGGACATAATATGCATATGACTACACAGAGACTGGATATCACCATCTAGGGAACTAAGCAAACTTATCATACTTCTAAATCTCAAGACAATAATGCAACCTATCCACACGAAAGTGACAAGAAGGGTGCAAACTCTCACTATCAGCAGTGCAGCAAGAATCAGCTCTGAGCTTCAGCATCACTGGACAAAAATGTTCTGTGAAAGGTCAAAAGGGGCAAGTTGGTGCTCCAATTACCATGACAGAGCTAGTCAGTCACAATTCTGTTGTTTCTGCAACTAATCTGCAAACTTGCAGGAACCAATAGATTCAGACTGATGGGTTTTGTTGGCAGTGTTGTTTTGGACACATATAGCAATGCCCCTCAAAAGGGAGTAACAGCAAGAACTGCCCAAACTATTCACTTCATTTTTCTTCCCATATCACTGCATGAGAAGCAAAATAAAGCATTAAAGATTCAACAGAAGATTAA
The DNA here is from genome assembly GCA_013399695.1 of Formicarius rufipectus. Lineage (NCBI taxonomy): Eukaryota > Metazoa > Chordata > Aves > Passeriformes > Formicariidae > Formicarius > Formicarius rufipectus. The sequence goes on from VXAU01005298.1 coordinate 69,697, forward strand.
GATATGTTTTTAGCTACATTAACTACTAGACAGGAATACTTCAGTCATTTGTCCACAGTATCAAATGCTTCTGAATCCTAACTTCTAAAATTAATTCTTCCTCTTATTTTATGACTCAAATCTTATGCTCTACCTAGCAGGAAATACCTATGAAGAATATTTTGATATTCTTCTGGAAGGTTGCTCCATTAAACTACTCATATTTACAACACATCTTCAGAAAAGCAAATGACTACAGACACAAGTTTGCTGTGATAATGCACATATAGCTGTAAAACATCTGTGAAGTGGAAGATCTCTTCTTCTGGCAGCAAAAACAAGTAAGGAACCAAAGCTTGAAAGCTTCAGTGCTGCATTCTGGAGAAAGAATCCATGTCTCAGTTATAAAAATACGCCCTTTAACATATATTCTTTGCTACATTCTCTCTTTAAACATTAGGTTGATCACACTGATAAGACAAACACTATTAAGTCTGACTTTAAAAAGCCTTATCTCTTTACAATTCCTTTTCCTGGATTTAATGAAAGCTACCATCTACAAACTAGCAGCGCCAATGGATTTCCGTTAGATTGTGAAATGTACTCATCTTGGTAGGTTTTTTCCGGTTTTGCTCAATAATTAAGATTTTTCTCCCTCAACCTCATTTTGCCACCAGAATATGACAACCAAAACCAAATACCTGACAACCTCACAATCAGTTAAACTGAATTTAAAAAAACAATAAATTGCACAGAAAAAGACAGCCAGGTTACAGATTTTTCGTATCTACAAAATGCTCAATGTAATTGCTTATATCACTGTGTCTTTTGCAACCCGACTTGCCTATCTCACATCGGCCTTTTTAGCCCTCAGTGTGCTTGCAGCAAACGTGGGTAGAGCTCTTCTCAGACCCTTGTACATGAAGCCTGGCCATGATGATGATCATGAATACCAGTAACTTGCATAACATTTCCTTAGGTTTTATTACAGTGATACTCCGTAAATTAATTAGAACATTTTAATATTTATTATTCTGATTTTGTATCAGTTTCTTTCATTCTGTACTTAAACAGCACTTCTAAATTTTTACCCAGCATTGTTTGGAATTCCTTTCTCACTTCTGAGTACCACAAAAGAAATCAGTTATTAAGTAATTTTTGATACCTTGTTCATTCACTTCTACTCACAATACAGAAGTGTTGGAATTCCACCACATTTTTTACAGGCAAATACAAATATCTTCAAATGACTCTGCAACTTTCTATTAAGTCAGTCCTCAAAAGTTGTTCTACACTTGCATCACCTCAGTCTCCTCCCTTGCCCCTGCCTTGCACCACTAAAAAAGCTTTTGCTTTTTGAACGAAGTCAACAATCTAAACCAAGTTATGGCCTGCCCAAATATTAGTTTGTTTTAAAACACCAAGCAGCAACTGGAAAGAGATTATTTCTCAGTTGTGCTTCTTCTCCAGTCCTGTGACAAACTGGTGCTGTGACTGACTCCCCCACAGTAAAACAAAACAAAACAAACACACAAACAAAACAGGACCACTGCACAGTAGTGAAAATGAAAGGCCAGGAGAGTTGGGTCACACTGACCCCAACTCCAATCAGCTTAACCAGTAGATATTTGACTTGCAAACAACCAAAGCTACATAGCATGTGCACCAGCCCTCACTGTAGACAACTGTCTACAAAATTATGACATTGTTAACTGCCATGTATATAAATTAACAGGACGAATATCAATAAAGACAGGCAAAAGGCACAATAAATGAAGTTCATATAAATTTGATGACCCTATAATACAAATTTAATAATATATAAATACTAAAATATGTTATATATAATATAAATTTGATTACTGTACAGGACCCTCCTCCCAAGCAAATATTCTTGGAGTTGTGTATTATGTTATGAAGTGAACTCTTTAACAATCATCACTCCTATAACACCAAAGATTTCCACAATGTAATACAAGAACCTACCACTGTCAATCTTCTCCACTCACTATTTTAACTAAACCTCCAAAGCACCCAGTTCAACAAATGTTGCTCCTAGAGTTTTTATTCTGAGCCTTTACTGCCAAGAACCCTTTTAAGTTTAAGGATACTTTCACAATATGCCAGTAGATGTTGAGGACACCGTTTAGGGAACTAGTAAACAAGTTGACACACATACAGAAAGCAAGACCTTGGTAACAAAACACACAGCCATATCCTACTTCCTTAGAAAACTCCTGAACCAAATGCTGATGAGCAATCACAATCCTTTAAATTCAGTACATTTTAATTTTAGAAGATACACATCATGTTCAATAAGGATCAGGCAAGGGATACAGAATTACTGTTGCAAAATTAAATTCCATGAACCACAAAGACAGTTAAAACAAAGTCAGTGGAGGGGAATATTATCTTTGTGAGCAACAATAACTAGACTTCAAGAACAACTGGATAAAATATTAAATTAGGAAACCACTTAATTTTTTCCCTGCAGCTTCCCCTATGAAAGGAAATAATATTATGAAAAAATAATTTCTGAATTCAAAGGTTTATTATTCAAGTAAAAGCAAATAGATATATTTAACAGTAGATCTGGACAATAAACAAACCCACAAAACTCTAACATTAAAAAAAATTATATTTGATCATATTTTACAGTATCCATGTTGCAATCCCCGATGTCATTAATACAGGAAATCCTATGAAGGATGTGGAAAAGGCCCCAGGTTGTATTTCTCTGTAAAAACAGCTTATATCGCTAATGTAAATTACTAGGTTTTGCTAAGTGGTATTATACCAGGTTGTTATAGTTCCTAAAACTATAACACAGGTATATAAATAACAGAATTGTCTACATTTAAAAGCTGCACTATTAGGTTGTCTAACTTAAGTTGCAGGTAAAATCTCTTAGCACAAGTCAGAAACACACCCTTTAATCTACTAGACAGACTTTTGCACTCGGGTATTTACATAAATCTCTAGCTGCCACCTACCAGTACAGACCTGCTAGCAGGGACTGGGGTTTGCAGGATAGCAATAGTCCTGGTTATACTGTCACCATGTCTACTCTTTTAAAAGACAACCTTTGTCTCAGACAGTTTATCACAGTAATATGTGGCAAGATAAGAGGAATGGAGAGTTTCAGAAATCAATCCAACTGTGAGACAAACTCACAGCGAAACACTTCACCTCCACACTTAGAGGAACCAAAAATGCACCAGCTGCACTATGATATATAAACTCCTATGCAGCAAAAGGTTGTAAATGTTTATGTGGGAAAATATCTCAGACTGGTGGTACATAAACATCAGATTCAAAGAAAATCACAGACTCTCAGAAGAATTAAGAAAAAAGAAGTTGGATTAATTACTGTAATTTGGTATAATTTATAAGGCAAGAAATATGCCAATGCATGAGCTTCCACAAATTTTAATTTTTCAAGCACAGCTATGATGAGTGACAAAAACTAAAGTATGAGGGGAGATTTTAAGTAAACAGACACATTTTCAAACACTTAATTTTTTAAAAAATAGTACATGTCCAGTGAATAGAACAGCTTTTCACTTATAAAATTCTGTAATTTATATGTCATGCATAGAAGGAAGAGGCCCTCTTAAATCCAGAGATACGAAACAGAACTTATCTTTCACCTCCAAACAAGTCCTGGCAGCTAGGCTCAATACCCCTCGTACAAGTTTCAGACCCACACTTGAAGTGTTCACAGGACTTCAGACACTCTATAGCCTCAGAGGCTGTCTCTGCACTAGGACACTCACAGTTTCAGGGAACATTCCTGGACACCAGCATCTGAACAGTATTACCCCCAGCTGCAGGGTGGTCCTTGGCATGGCTGTGGCCAACTCCTCCAGTTTGTCCATGGCCACCCAGTTCAGGCAGGTAAAAGCACCACAAAATAGTCCAAGTACATGTACAAAGTGAACAGCACAGGGTTAACAGCAAGCAACAGGAATCTCCAAATTGCAATTTAAGGTCTTAAGTGAGATGACTTATGTCAACATTGCTTTCTCCTTTCATTTTTAAGAGACCTTGAATGAATAATTATCCGTATCTTGGTTGACTACAATAACTGCTTAAAGTTACATAGGATGATATATAGGCATCAAATTATGCTTTCTCTTAAGGAAAATACAAATATATATGTTTGAATATATATATATAAATGATTCCACAGTCTACAACTTTTCTGTGAATATTCCTTCTGCTTCTATTTACAAATCCATACCCAGAGAAATATGTGCATGTTCAAATACAGATGTCGTATTTTAACATCCTCAAGGAACAATAATTCTAACAAAAGATACTCCCAGAATTTTCCTAACTCCGTATACAGCTTAAATAATCTACAATTCTTGCACACACACTCAGAAAAATCTGCACTAAATTAGTAACAATTTCATAACTGAACTCCTGCTTTGCCAAATAATAACCAGCTGTTGGAAAATAATGTTTCCCAGAACAAAAAAAACCGCTAATTTACTGATTCAGAGAATTTAATTTTCAGAAAAAAAAGCTAATTTAAAGACAAATTACAACCTAAACAAAAAGAGGTGCTTTATCAGTGTGCAAAGAACTTCCTCTGCAATGAGAGTATATGCATTATTGCATCACCAGGAAGTAACAACTCTATCCAAAAGTGACAAAAACCAATAGAGCCATCAATAAAAATTGACTGAGACAAAAATTAATGTATTACTTCATACAGCAGTTTACAGGAGGATATTAAATACAGCAAACGACTCTCTGCACTTTTCTTAATTCTGTAGAAAGGTTATGAGGTCTGAAAAACAATCTGTGTGTTCTGACTAATAAAAGAGAAGCTGTAACATGCTTTTTTCAGAAAACAAAAGTACAAAGTCCTTACTTGTTCAGCCTTTTCTGTTACAGCTCGTGTGCTCTGCAGTCAGACTTCCAGTCTACCCACCCTTATTCTCTTTAGTGAGCACATCACATGTAAGGCATTCTCAAGGAATCATAACAGAAATGAAGTTCTATACAGACAAAAACCAGTTAATGCTAAATACTGGAAAACCTTAAAAACTGACCAGGCATTTTGACTAGAACTCATGAGAATTTTAATCAAGTCTCTACTTGTACTGTACAGTTTTACTTAAGAGTGTAATCTGCTTTTCCAATTCTCTCTGCATTTTTGCATAACTGACACTAGAAAACTCTCAAAGATAATAATTATTGATACTACAGTTTCATTTTGTTTGCAGAATGCTGGTATTGGTAATTCACTCAGAAGGAGGCAAGCATTATATATATACGCTAATTATACCTGGCATGCAAAGTACATCCAGTCTGAAAGCAGCTATTTTAAGCCTACAAGGAACAGTAGGAGTTAAATACTAAGTAGGTTCTCCTAGATTCATCATGAGCATTTTCCAACTGTTTCACTTACACTTAATCAGAAAAATCAGAACTGTGTAGGGCTTTCAAACTACTATTATGGAACAGTCAACATTCAGAATACACTAGAGGAGAAACCCAACAGAATTTTAGACTTCATTCTAGAAGCTGGAATTTGTAGACTCCTAGACTACCTACTGAATCAATCCTTTTAATTCTCTAACTTTTCAAAACACATTCTTGCTTTAAAAGAGGTCAGCTAGCAGATAGAGATGATAAGAAGGAAGAGCAGATTGAACAGGTTTTTTAATTTCTTTGTGTCTGTAGTTTTAATGGGATATACTTACAGAACGGCCAAGATTGGAATGAACCTCTAGAGATCACCCTGGTCAAAACAGGCTCATCTAAAGTAGGTTGCTCACGTTATGTTACAGTGGATTCTGAGTATCCACAAGGATGGAAAAACCACACCATTCCCTGATCAATCTGTCATCTATCAGGTTGGCCAAACATAACTGCACCTTTGATAATCAATGCCAGCTACTCCAAATAAGCTTCTAGTACTTACCATTTTTCAAAATCCTTTCCAGAATTGTTTCCATAAACAGATACAAGGCTAATGGGCCTGAAAGTTTCTGAATCCTCCTTCTTACCTTTCAGGAATGTAAGGAGTGATGTTTGCTTTCCAGCAGCTCCCAAGAACCATGCCCAGCTGTCATGACCCTTCAAATGCAGTTGTTATGATGACATCAACGAGCTCCCTGAGCACTCCAGGATGTACCCTATCAGGACCTATGAACTATGAACTAACACGAGCAGCAAAGGAAAGAAAGTGTTAACTGCTACAATGTGGAAAAAGCAACCCTTCAGAAAAGTTTAATTTTTTTCAATAGATTAGAAAATTAAATTAACTATTACTAAAAAATTTATCCCTCTAGAAAAATTGATGCTTCATCTGGTATGTGCTCACTGCACTTTGCCATGTCCTTTTTTAATTTCCTGCTGCAAAAACTAAAGTAAATAAAGAGTAAAACCTTCTTAATCAGTCTAATTTATACACCAAGAGACAAAGTGACACAAATATTTTAATATAGGTGAACCTCTAATGTAAGAGTTCTCCAGTTGACAACATGACTTTCCCAAAGGAGATGACGATTTTTTATTTTAGTGCAATATGGAATAAAAATCATCAGAACCGAGAGCACAATTAACTTTTATTTATCGAAATTGAAAGATTAAATGCAAATCAAGAGAATTTAAACCTAATGTTTCCAACAGAAATCCTGCATCTCTCCAGGGCACCCTGAGAAGAACTCTATCGCCACTTACAGGGCATTTGAGGAAATTTGTGGTTTGGAAACAGCAGAAGGGGATGACGGCAAAGCTGCCAGGACGGACAGGTAATCCAGTTATACTGAGGACACTAGTCTGACAGAAAATTATCTTCTTGCTGTTAGCTCTCACATGCCATTATACTTCATTATACTTCAGTGCTTAACCTCATCTAAACCCTTTCTTTTTTTTTCCCCACAGCTGCGTGGCCACAGTCGAAGACTTGCCTACCTACCTACCAGTCAAAATACACTGTAATGGCTAATTGCTGTCTTCAAAATACTGTGGCTGATCACATGAACTGATGCGAGTAGTATCTATGTTGTAGGTCTATCAACATAAACTAATGAGAATTGTGGGGTTTGAGCTTTAGTTTAGCTTTTTTGGTTGTTGGGATTTTATTTTAATTCCATTGTATATAGATACACCCATACTAGTGTGTCAAGCCAGATAATCCACTCATATTTTAAGCTTCATATAAGCAAAAAAAAAAAAAAAAGTACTCTCATCTGGAATATTTGCCACTCTTTCCACCAACAGACAATATTCTTCTCATAGAAATCACAAAATATCCCGAGCTGGAAGGGAACCCGAGGGATCATCAAAGTTCAACTTCTGGTCCTGCTCCAGACAGCCCCGAGAATTGTCCTATATGCCTGTTCCCAAAAGACTGTGTATGTTTGTACATATTTAATTACTCCTTCTCACACCTCAGAAAAGCATACAAATGTGACACTTCTTCCACATTGTCTGCCTTTCCTCCCCATTCTGACAAGATCACTCACTCACAACCCATCTTCAGAACTGCCTACTTACCAAGTTTTTAGGTCAGGATCTCCTAAACCATGGTTTTCATAGTAAGACATCCACTGTGACAATCAACCTAGTGTAACACCTTTTTTTTTTTTTTT
>VXAU01005298.1:77314-174051 GCA_013399695.1 Formicarius rufipectus
TTTTTGGTAGCCCTAATCTTTCCTCCCATCCCACAAAAATACTAAAATATGCACCAGAAACTGTTGCCTTCATTACCATTTTTCTTTGTGTCTGTCTGTCTCTACTCCCACAGGTTCATGCACACATATTACAGCAGGTACAAACACTCCTCAAGCATCTCCACAAAGGCTGAAAACCCACAGAGCACCACCACTTCCTGAACAATTCCCCACGCCACTCCCAGGTTTGCTGGTGGGCAAAGAAAGCAGGCTATGCAAATTCTGACACCTAAGAAGCCTATTCATTATTCCCTTCCCCAAAGAAGCACTGAGATCCATTTTACAAACACAAAACAATCAGATCTGACTCATTCACAGAAACAGGTTTACTTTACACACAGAGACAAAGAAAACCATGGTGAGAATTGTAACACCATTACTGCCTTCCCCTACCAGAAAAATAAGATAAACAGACTAACACCATTTTAGCTAAGTAATAATATTCACCTCCACCAAAATAATTTTTGTCATGCACATTACCTCAGAGTCTCTTTTCTATAAGAAATTAAGTTGAATTTATTATTTTCCATTCTTTCCTTTACTTAGCCTCTTGCTTCTTCACAAGTCTGTTTTCTTTTTTCTACTCTCCACTCCACAAGTAACACCAACAAAGAACCAACCTTTGTTGCTCTATAATGCTCACTCTCTGCCTTTCTTCTGAGTTTTTTCAGTGGAAGAGAGACATACCACCCTTATACCTAAATGCTAGACAATTCAACTCAAATCAAGTAACTCCTTAACTGTTACAACACTTTGATATTTCAGGAAACAATTCACCTTAAGTATTTAATTATATACATGAGTCTGCTCATTTGTACACATGCATATTGAAGAAAAAGACCATGTAAACCTGAACACAATTACAGCAATCACTTTCCACCAGAGAGAACAAACATTCCTTTCAGTCTGCTTCTGTATTGGTACATCAACTATTCCACCTGCCTAAGTAATAAACGCCTCACACTGTGAGTTTAGCCTCCAAACTGATTTTTTAAGAGAAAAATCTGTCTGAAAGTTATGTGCCCTAACGGCACCATATTCACCGTCATTGTCTGAACTGTACGGAGTGTGCTAGAGTAAGTGATGGAAATTACAATTTTGAGTCAAAACTTATTTTAAGCCTCAGATGCAAACATTAACCTTTTTCTTACACCTGTTATAAGCCATTCAGTTTTTCAGTAGTTCTTATAAGCATTTCTGATGAGATGTAGTTCTCACCAAGTTCATAAGATAGGTTAAGCTTTTGCACTGTTTCCTAACTGGCAGGTAAGGAGAATTCAATTTCTAAGAACAACTGAAGATACTAAAAGTACCAAAAATTACCTGCTGCTCAGTATCTTCCTGCCCTAAATCACATCTGAAACAGGTTACTTGCTGCTGGCAACAGGTTATTTGCTGCTGTTCAAAAGATTTACTGCACTTTACATAATAAAAATTAAAAACATCAAACGAAACCAAAACAAAATAACAAAAACAAAAAACCCAAACAAACAAAAAAACTCCACCAAAGTCCATAGAGAATATATACAGTATCCAAAGTGAAACACAAGGAAGGCATAGGTAGAAATAAATATCAATCTCTGTTTAATATACGTAAGTACGTATTAATGGATAACAGATTAGAATGAAAACATTTAGAACACTCTACATCCTGAAAAGGACAGAACAGATCTTTCTGTAGACCACAGTATTTCTTTCCAGTGTTAAAAACAAAGATGTTAATTGACTCTTATTTTGTATATCCTGTGTTTTTACCTATTAACATTAATTTAACCCAATTATGCAGCTATTGCATTACACCCATTGATTAATACAATAGAAGTATGCTTAAAATTGATTTAGTTTAACTTGCTTTTAAGTTAAACTTGCCCTTAAAAGGCTTCAATTGTCTTTCAGGAAATATAAGCCTAAGGAATACCGAAGAATGGACAGAATTCAATCACTTACCTCCTGAGTAGTGTCACTCAGAGTGAACAGTCAAAGGGCATTTAAATATTTGCAAATGGATCTTTTCCCAAAGACATTTTGTATTTACTCACTACTTTTTTAAAAAAAATCAGACCAGACCATACACACAGTCTGTTTATTAGTACATAGAAATTAGCCTGCTTGAAACTTTTAAGTTATTCTCTCCTCCATATTGCCCAGGAAACTTTTTTCTCTTAGGATGAAATTTTTTAATGCAAAAAGTTTAACAGCACAGGAGCACAAACTGACATGATGGTAATGTTTCTACCAGAAAAATAATGTTATCTCTGATCTGGGACAATAGAGTGGAGATGCTCTTACAAGTATTTTATAGGACACAGATTTAGATGTCAAGCATTCTGAAGATTTTAAGGGAACTACTCTTGGAACTGTTTTCCCCCTCCAGAGGAGATCTGACCAAATTTTGTAAACAATATGTAATTTACAGTCCACCTTCTCTTCTTCTAACACTCCACTGCTGCAAAGGTACTCCCTGCTTGAACCATAATAGGACAACGGAGCCACCTTGCAGTATCTTTCCAAACCTGGCATGCTCTCACAATTCAGAACTGCTACGAGCAGATGTGGAGCGCAGCTCCCTGAACCTGAGCTTCCAAAAGCAGATTTAACAGCGCATTAGCTGCTTTGTAGTACCTGCCTGGGCACTGTACGCATTCAAACAAGGCTTACCCTCAATAAGAGAAAAGACAGCTTTCCAAGAGTAGCTAAAGCATTACTTACGGTATGGCTTATCTCACTGCATCTTACTGACCATTTCAACTTTCAGATTCAACCAGTTTCCCACCTCTGATCTGCTTTTTTTTGGTTTGTTATGAGAACCTGGGAAAATAAAGTGTAACACAAACTTCTCCTCACAGCAGACACCACCACCAGTGCAACTACCCATTTAATACCACACAGTAAAGGTAGAATGAAATTATCACTTTTTAAAATATGAAAAACATGAATGCAGATACTAGTAAATGACCTGTTTAGGTATTATTCAGTAAAAAGTCAAACATCAGTACCTCCTGTTTTCAGCCAGATCTGCACCTTCATCCTTGAGCTCCTTACTTTTCTTTACACAGTCCTCCAAGAGAATTTCCTTTCTTCTCTTAGTTGCGTGCACCCAGGTAGCATCATCATCGTCAGCCAGATCCTTCTCATCCGCAGCTTCTGCTTCAAACTGCTGAGAAGTAGCTTTTGAAACTTTCTCACCAATCTTCCTCTTCCACCCAAAGGATGCCATTTGGAGAACTGGAGGGGAAAAAAAACGCATTTTCAGTAGTTATGTAATTCAGCTCTTAGAACAAAAAACACACCTCACTGCTCTCTGCCCTAGGAGAGGAATGCGGCTCAGGCTGGCACACCCCCACAGTGCTAAGCAGGGAATCGCAGTCTGGAGCCCCCCGGCGATACCTGCAGCTTCCACCCAGCACTTCCCCGCGGCTGGAAGCCCCGCACCACCCTTGGCCCGGCGGCAGGAAGCGGAAAGGCGGGTCAGGAAGCCGGGAGAAGGGAGGGAAGGGAGGTCTGCGGGGACGACCATCGCCCCTGGAGGCCCCTGGGACAGCCGGGAGCTGTAGTTCGCCCAAGGACGGCCTCGCTCGGAGTGTCCGCGCCGCCGAAATCCCGCTGCTACCGGGAGGCTCCCGCTCGGGGTCCCACTCCTGGCGGGATGTGCCCTGCGGACCGGGCAGCGCCAGGATGCGGGGACGGGATGAGCCATGAGCACCGTGATGCGGGATGAGCCATGAGGACCGGGCAGCGCCGGGATGCCAGAGCGGGATGCGCCGTGCGGACGGGGCAGCACCCACGGCGCCCCGGACAGATGGAAGTACCGCAAAGAAGATTGACCAAGGCCGATAAGGAACGGTTTTAACTCTGAACGGAGACAGGCTGCAGGGTTTAACACCGCTCCCAAAGGGACAAATACCAAGGGAAAAGCCTCATCCGCGATGCGTGGAGAGGACAGACAAGGCGAGTCACCACGAGAGGGCAAAAGGCAGCTTTTACAGTGTATTCGGTGTCTATCTCGGATTCCTTTTCTGCACAGGTTTACAGGATCGAGGAGGAAATGATCATGAGGACCGTGCTAGCTCTGCTGGTGGGCCAGCCTCCAGCCAGGAACGCTGCAGTCATTTGTTCTATTTCCGCTCCTTCCAAAATTGTAATTGCTTCTGTTTTTAAAACAAGTGTTAACACCTTTGTCCACTTATATAACACACAGCTTTTTGCTGATGATGCTGCCCTCGCTGCCCACACAGAAACAGCTCTGCAGCACTTAACATCCTGCTTTGCAGAGGCTGCTGANAAGTACAAAGATCAGTGTCTACAGAACCATCGTACTGCCTACTCTTCTCTATGGGTCTGAATCTTGGGTCATCTACCGCCACCACCTGCGACTCCTCGAACGCTTCCACCAGCGCTGCCTCCGTACAATCCTAAACATCCACTCGTCTGATTACGTGACTAATGTGTCCGTTCTGGAACAGGCAGAGGTCACCAGTATCGAGGCCATGCTGCTGAGAACGCAGCTGCACTGGGCAGGGCACGTCTCCAGGATGGAGGATCACCCCTCCCTAAGATTGTGCTCTGTGGTGAACTCGCCACCGGCTGCTGCAAGAGAGGAGCCCCAAAGAAGAGATACAAGGACTCACTGAAACAACACCTCAGCCTTGGCCATATTGACCACCATCAGTGGTCCACTCTGGCCTCCAATCAGGAGTTGTGGAAACACACAGTCTATAACGCTGCTGTCTCCTTTGAAACCACACACAGAATCAGTCTGGAGGAGAAAAGACAACGCAGAAAGAACCGTGCCTTGACAGTGCCACCTATGGAGACTTTCTGCTGTGCCTTTTGCAACCGAACTTGTCTATCTCGCATTGGCCTTATCAGCCATCAGTGCGCTTGCAGCAAGTGTGGGTAAAACCCTCCCAAATCTTCGTTCATGAAGTCTAGCCATCATGACGATGATAACACACGGCACTAGAAGACAGCATGCACAGTTTCAAACAGATGGTTCAGTACTTTGTTTACTTTAAGTTTTAAAAGTTTAAAAAGTTACACAGTTATAAACAAGCATTTTTGAATTCAGCTTTGTCAAAAGAAGTTAACAGAGGAAGTAGGCACATCTTTGTTAAAGAACAGGACTTCATCTCTTACAATGGTAATCAACTGGTAAAATAAAATTTAGTTCAAAGGTTGTATTAAACACTCATATCAAGACATACATGAAAGTTGGGGGTTTTTAATATTGCACAGCCAAGATGAATTTTTATCCATTACCTAGTGAGTTATATTGCATATGGACAGTCACACTCATCCATGTTATTGAAAAAGTTACAATACAAAGGCAAGATAATTCATTGTACCCCAAAAGGAGTAAGCTTGGGATTACAAAGTAACACACTTGACTGATTGGTGTATTTGCATAAACTGCCTCCTTACCACCCCACCAACTCTCTCAGTAAGTTTCATTTTCCAGCCCACTGGCAGCTCCTAGTGCAATGCTAAAGAAAGGTCTGCAAGATCAGTACGAACATGTGAAGAAAGCAGTTTCAACAGCAAGATCTCCAAAGCACAGGAAAGTCACGCAACAGGCAACTGGGTTCAACTAAGTTGTTAGTGCCCCTTTCTACCCCTCCCACTCCCTATAAAAATCTCAGTTCAATCAGAAAACCTTTGGCCATCAAAACTGATCTACGATACCAATAAAAATTTATTTAACACTACACATATTGTACACTTCTGCCAGAAACTTTCTTTAATCTCCAGATACCAAAACTAATAAAAAAACATGGTTCTCTTAATGCACAAGAGGGCCAAAAAGGTATATAAAAAAAAGCTATCTGCACTTTGACACCTTGCATTACATTGCAACATTACCAGGAGCAGATAGCACTTATAAATAGTTTAACATATGTGAGTGATCCCAAATCAATTCCAGATGAGGAATTAGTACAATTTAAAAACCTGTGCGTTTGTAGTGTTTTTACAAGTAAAATATTTAATAATTTCAAAATAAAAGGATTACAAAAATGAACATATTGATTTATTCAGTACACCAGAACCAATTCTTAAAAGACTAAAACAGGACTTTATTGTAGGATTTCCAACTGGTCCCTCATGTTGACATCTGAATCTCAGGAGTTTAAACCCAAAACTTTATAGTCCACTTTGAGGTACTGTAATACAGCCAACATCCCTACAGAGACCACATGTGACACTTGAGGATAAAGAAATGAAGTTGTAACTTCTACCTACCTACTAGACAGACCTCACGATTGCCCAGTTCAGAACATAGTTAAAGCAGTTCTGGGACTTAAAGCAGCTTTATGTTTCTTCAGATTCTGTGCATGTTCAAAACATTAATTTCTGTGCTGAAGCCAGCTGGCCAAAATTAAACTGTTCTTTTAACTGTAGCTAGCAGTTTCCAGTGAATAAAATCTTAGTCACTGGCAAGAATTTCCATCTATTTGAAGAGTCCAGGTTTCACTGTTCATATTTATGCCTGGATTTCCAGCCTCTCTCTTGAAAATAAGTAGGTCATGAACATGATTTTGAAGGAAACATTAATTCTTGAATAGAATATTTTATGACTGTTTATGTCTAATACGTGCTAGATGAAAACAGAACTGTGGCTAACTATATCAAATGTACAAGAGGCTAGCAGTCCAAGTACTAGCTGCAATTTTAACATATAAGGTTCAATTTTCTCCTGAAATGTTGCAAGAATCATAAATGCAGAAAAACTATGATGGGTAACTGCAATCTACTATTGAAAACTTTTAATATTAGCACTCAAATTGCTGTAATCAGTGTTCAATTGAAAAGTTAGACATTCATTCAGTTATATTAAATAGCAAAATTTGCTATTGCGTTGGCCTGGGAAAAACTAAAACCCTATAATGTAGTTTTAACTGCAAAGCAAATATTGTATCTTAAGTTAACATGTGATAACGTATGTATTAACATAGATGTTAAAAAACTGTCCATTTCAGATTCTGGAATATCATGAAACTGCCCTTAGGCTGTGCTCTTAAACATTTCTAAGGAAAAGGACTTTTTCAGCCTGCAGTAGCACACAGGGTATATGCACAGACCAGGGGCTTGCTTACAGTTCTCCACACTGCAACATTTTGGTTTAGTCCATGGGGTGGCAAATCATCTCAGCATTAAGTCTCTCGCCACTGTTGTGGACTCAGTCATTCCACTCATTCCCCACAGAATTTCACCCTCAGTGCATTACAGAGCATCTGCACACATTTCCAACTGGCTGGATTTGCATGCAATTAATAAAATTTACTGTTAGAAGTAGTACACTACAACATATCAAAATATTCTGTATCATTTACTCTCCAGTAAGGGGGAAGAAACATAGCAGTTTTAACACATTACTGTTAGAAGATGTTGATAGTTCTGACTGAGCTACAGCTGTAGAGGCTAACCAACAAGTCGTACGTAGGTCACTGAACTAGTAAGTGTATGGTTACCTACAGTGAATCAGATATATGTACTACCAATTGAAAAAACAAGAAGGTCCATCTAACGTAAATGTTATATGCAACCTAATGTGAACTCAAGGTAAAATGTTATAAACATTACCCAAAGGGCATGTTATTTCCTGTACCTGTGTTATGCTATTGGGCAGCAAGCAATCACAATTCACTCCAGCTTCAAAATACTATGTGCTAACTGCCCATAATAATTTTAATCCCCGTGCAAATTGCATTCTGTGGCTAGCTTTTTCAGTGCCCTAGTTAACTTGATTATAATTGGAAGCATCTGACTATGATTTAGGCATGCTTATTGCTATAAAAGAAATAAGCCCATCTTCAAAATTATTGTGCAAGGATTTTAATAAGATTTGCACACATCTCAAAAAACTCTATTGTATGACTCCCTGGTCTTGGAGTTACGTCAGCTGTGGAAGATTCAAGCGAAGAGTTCACTGATGAGGTAAGGGATGTATCTGCAGATTTTCCTTGCACATCACCATCTGAATCTTTTTGACAAGATTTATAGTTGCTCACAGAACCTGATCTCTGTGGAGTTGCAGTCCCAGACTTCACTTCAGTAATTTCATCTGGGGACAAGAAAAGAGTAGGAAAATTGGCAATCAGTATTTTCATCAGCTGTAGGCAAAGCAAGTACCTTCCCTTTCTCACACTTCTAAATCTTGTCTTTTAAAAATCTTGATTAATACATAAACAGCTTTGGCAAACTGTATATTTGATGCAAAAGCTTATGTATATAATAACACAAAAATAAGTGTCCTTATGCTAATTATTTCTGTACGCTGAACTGTCCTCCAGAACCATTTACATCTAGTTTAGACCAGCATTGACCATATTTTTCATTAAGTGATTTCAGCAACCAATAGCTCCATTTAGGTTACTTACAACAAAAACAGAATAGCACAAGATTAATAATAATTCAAACACTGTAGATTTTTTTTGCTAGCATCTACTTTAGTTTTCTTCTATTTTTCTTTATATTTGGGTATTTATACACGGTTATTATTTTTATTTTTATGATAATTCATTAACACATTGTAATTGCTAGCATCTGCATAAATTTATCCTTCACTTTTGTAAGTTTTTGACTATAGAATGTTGTACTGCAGCAGTTTCTGTTTACTTTCAGTATGAGGAGAAAATAGTTTCATCTTAGTAGTATTGTTTTGCTGAGCATCTCTATTCTTATTTTAAATACTGAACATTTAACTTGACTCTAATCTGGTACCTGCAAAGTTATTTCAGTAGAAATTACTGAAAAGGCAATCTCTCCTGTTTACACAATGCTACTTTAAAGTACAAATTTTTAAGAGGAAGAGAGAACAGTTAACTACGGTGGAGAGAAAGGAACATCAAATCAGCTTCACTGTTGGAAGAAATACTACAAATCTATCTCCTTGGGTTATATTTCTTCAAGAGTTGAAGGCAGGACTGTTGCTGCCTGCCATCCCCCAGCTGCATGGCTCTAAGCAGTCATCCTCTCTCCAACAGTGATGGCATTTGTCCTTACTGTGGTAGGTTAGTACAAGAAAGTTACTGGTCCCCTGGATCAAGCCCACTGAATCTAAGCAAGTGCCTCTACTGTTAGAAGGAAAAAGGCAAGAACTGTATGGCTAAATTGTATCAGATTAAATTGTCATGGGACACAGTCTTAGCCACGTTATGATGTAATCCAGCCACATTCCAATAAATTCTTTTTCCATGAAGTGTTTTCCTAGGCACATCATCTACACCACTGGCTGTAGGTAATTGTGCTTTAGTGTACTATGCCCATAAACAAGCATTGTGGTCCATTGTCTGTTAGCTCCTCCATTCACTTCCAGGAAGGCATCCAACCAGGATTTGATTCTCTGTTACTGTCACTGCATAAAACACAACTCTGTACAGGTTAGACCAAATGCTTTCAATGCTTTAGTTACTGCACACATACAATTCCTGTCTCTGATTTTAGTTACTAGCATTGCTGTGTTGACTATGGCTGGCAGCTGATAACCTCAGCACATTGGGGAAGAAAATTGAAAGTGAGAAAACTGATGGCTAGAAATAAATACAGTTTAGTAAGGGGAAAAAAACAGTATAGAGTTGATGCAAAGGCAACCACACACCATGTCTCCAAAGCAGACTGACTGCCAGCCAGTTCCAAGGTGACCAGTTCCAAAGCCCCAGCCCTTCAGTTTCCTCACTAAGCATAACATAACTTGGCATGCAATATCTCTTTATTCAACCTAGATCAACTCTGCAGAGCTGTTGCTCCCTTTCCAACACAATGGAATAGGCAAAACTATACCAGTACTACTCAGCAATGCTAGTCTGGTATTGTTATAGGTTCAGGTTCTAAAGGAATTTTTCTTTCCCCACCCTCACAATGAGGAGTGAATTGTCCTAGCCCAGGCCATTTGTCTCTAACAAAAGAACCAAGACTACGATGCTTAAGGGTGGGGGAGAGGGGCATACGGGTCTTGGAGAGTGGGCAGCAGGAGTCTGCAGGGAGAGACGGCGGAGGGAAAAACCCCGGAGTCTTGGGTTTCTCTCTTGCTTTTCCTGCTGTTTCCCTTTCCCATACCTGGATTACAAAGCTTTGATTTTTTGGGACTGTTTGTGGACTTTTGCCCAAGAGAGAGAGAGAGAGAGACAGAGACGACATCGCTAGCCGGGGGGGGCCTTACACTGGGCCTTCTGTGAGGGAGCCAGCGGCGCCCATCCTAGACGTGGGAGAACTTTTCTTACATCGGAAGCTCCAGCCCGAGACCAGCAGCCCCGAGCCTTTCGGAGGGACACACCGGAGCCTTTCTTCCCATCCACCACCCCCCTGGGGGCATCCCAGCACCAACCACTCATCTCCTCGCTCGCTGCCCGTAAATACCGGGGACAGACTGTGTGTGTGTTTGTGGGGGGTTTTGATCCAGGAGTTTTTATTCATTCTGCTTTGGTTGTTTTGCTGTCTCTTGAATATACATATATATATATCATAGCTAGGAACTGTTATCCTTCCATTTATCATACCTTAATTAAATTTTGTTTTGAAATTAAAGGAGACTTGTCTCTGTTTTAGTTATAAATTTTTCTAAGTTCTCTAAACTTAGACAGGTATCAACACTGTTGCAGTCACAGATCCACAGCACAATACCATATAGGCTGTTGTGAAGGAACATCTCAGTCAAAACCAGTACAGAAGCATATGGTCCAAGTCAAATTTAAATGTCTAGATGTCAAGCTAGGAAACGCTAGGAATCACTAGGAAATGCTACTCACATGCTTACTTAAGATCTAAATGTTTAAACTCACAATGAGGCTCCATGGGCAGTTCAGGCTGATCCAAATCTCACCGCCAACAGCCCTGTCCCTTGTGCATGAGTGATTTTAGTTACAGTGCAGACACAAAATGGGGTACTTCATAAGCTGGTATTATTTAAGGGATGCAGCTAACCATTTATCACATGAATAGTAGATCAGGAAGGAATAAAGAAACATTAATACAGATTAGACTAGCTTAAATAATAAAGAGTAACACTTCTAAGTAAATAAATTAAGTCATGCTTGCATTTAGAATGATTTCCCATACAAATCAATTAACTGCAGTACTTCACATACCATCAATGCTACGGAAGTCCAGCAAGTACGTTCGGCTGTCCACCTGATACAACTGTAGACTCATTTTGGAATACGCACTTGTTACGGGATTCTTCCTTCGAACACGCAGATAATAAGGATTTACAACCTAGTATAAAAGAGATTTGACTCAGTAACCAGAACTACTTGAAAAATCACTGCATATCGTTTTGTCATTTCAACTCACTGGTATTTATCAAGTGATTTTCAGGCTTACCTCTTGGATATTTGGGCTGTGGTTTGGGGTTTTTTTTTTTAAGTCAACAGAAAAGGATTATTCCTACTGCCCCAACAGAAAATTTAGAGTGCTAGCAAGACTTTCCTGTCAGCATGAATTGCCTCCCCCAAAACCTTTATTCTACAGCAAAGGCGCATATTGTATTCCAGCACAGGAAAATACAGTTTAAGGCCTCTGGGCTATGTAATTACACTGCTCAAGCAAAAGTGTATTGTTTGCTGTAAAAACCCTCTGTTTTCCTACCTTCCATTCATAATCCAGTTGTTTAATTGCTCGACAAACTTCAGCCATAATATCATTTGGTCGACTCTGACTTCGTATTCCCAAGTGCCATTTAGCCCTTCTTACACCTTGATGCTTTGACTTCTGTGGATTCAGCTCATCAAGAGTATGGCGAGGACGAGGTGCTTCAGCAACTAAAAATGGCACTCTTTCAGGGTGAGGGCGAGACAAATGGTGATCATCCAGAAAAGAATCTGGTGGACTTGTTGCCAAGTAGAAGTCTTTGGCCTCATTCATTATTCTTCTGTTATCTATAATGAGGTGATAAGCAACAGCTAAAGGGTCCTGATGATTTCGGCTGTACAGACAACTGAGCACTTCCTCTTCAGTGCATTCAAACTTCTCACACACTTCTTTTAAGGCTTCATCATCAATCATGGTAGAGCTATATGATGGGTCTTCAGGAAACAAGTATTTTGGAAGGTCCTGCTTAAACCATTCATGTTCCCTAGATTTAAAACCAAAAAAATTCTGAGTGTAAGTAAGTTACAAACATTTTTAACACAAAATTCTTTTTAAAAGTGGAATTAATTTTAGTCTGTAAAAGAAGAATCACAGTTGTCAGTCCAAGTCTCCTTCTGTGCAACACAGAAAATACAACAGCATATAAAGTAACCACTGTCTGCACAAGACTTTTCTACACATTTTGCAAGAGACTGAATTCTCTTCACTATAAGGCTTTCAACTACCTGAGCTCCAAAAATATCTTTGTATAACTCATCAACTAGCTTTTTACATAAAAATGACATTTTTTTACCAGTCTTTGGATACATCCAGGTTGTCATAGATGACCTCCACCATGGCTAATTCTCTCAGACACAGGATATACCTTCATCAACAATGGTCCACCTGTCTTTATCTCCAAAGACTGAAGATTCCTGATCCTTCTACAATCCTCTTGTCAATAGCCTTATCCCAAGCAAGGGATCCCAGCTGCCAGGCTTCCTCACCCTCTAATTACTGACTTTTGGCCCCAATACCCCAACGACTGGAGTAACCAGCTGAGAATTTGCCCACCTGACTGATAGTTGAAATGTTTTTGCTGTCCCCCAGATCACTTAGGGATTGGGATCGGGTGTGTTCTTTCTCATTTATGATTTCAGTCCCTTGCTCCCCTGTTCTTGTGGCTGCTCTGCTGCAGAAAGGGCTGCCTCTCCTGATTCCCTCCCCATCTCTTAGGAGAGGCTTCTTTGTTCCTTACTAAACAAGATGACTTTCACTTCAGTTGTTTCTCTTTAGTTACAGGATCAAGGTAAATTGCTAAGATGAACTAAACTAACATTGAGAACAGATTAATAAATATTCTGAGCAGCAACTGTTAACAGATAAAATAAATGCCATCTAATATGCTCGTCAAATGTGTTATTGTCTCAAAGCCTTCAAGCCCCACATTAAGCGCCAAACAAGACTCCCATGGTTTGATCCAGCCAGCAACTAAGCACCACACAGTCTCTCGCTCAGTCTTCTCCAGTGGGATGAGGGGCAAAAATCAGGAGCGTAAAAGTGAAAAAAAAAAAAATAAAAATTTGTGGGTTGAGATAAAAACAATTTAATAACTAGAAATTTGTTTTAAAAAATTCTAAGGAAAAAAAAAAATAAAAAAAATAAAAAAAAAAAGGAGACAATGAAAACCATGAAAGACAAATGATGCAAACAAAAACAATTACTCATTCCCAACTGGCCGATGCCAGCCAGACCCTGAGCAGCAGCCCATCCCCATCAGCCTTCCTTCTATTTTTACTACTGAGCATGATACCGTACGAGATGGAATAAATGGAGGTCTGCTGGGGTCATCTGATCTAGCTGTGTCCCCTCCCAGCTTCTTGTGCCCACTCAGTCTGCTCGCTGTTGGGACTGTGTGAGCAGCAGAAAAGGCCTTGGCTCTGTTTAAGCCCTGCTTAGCAGTAACTATGACATCTATGTATTAACAAGACTACTTTCAGTACAAATACCACCTCATACAATTTACTGTGAAGAAATTTAACTCTATTTCAGCCCAAACCAGCACCATGGACCAAGCTCTAGTCAATAGGATCCTGAGAACACTGCACCTCAGCACACCCATGCTGAACAAAATACATTTTCATCAGAAACAAACAGTTAGTTTGGAAGGAGAAAAATATTTTCCTATACGACGACAAGGCACAGCCCTGGATGGGATGACTGAACACATAGGAACATTCATGGCACTGGGTCTCTCTCCTTTCATGCACCAACTAGAATTGAGGTATTCAATTAAACTCAGTTTGTCCTTTATCTGTCAGATGGCATGTTGTACGGCTAATAGGACAGAACTGTTTAGGATTATAATCCCTCCGTGGTCTATAACCAAATTTCTTCAACAGTTTTTTCACACTACTTGTCTTCTAGACTTACTTAATGTGAGTGAGATAAGCTACATTCCCACCCACTCAAGTTTTACAACAGTCAGAGCTTTGTCCTCTTCAGGAAATAGGAAAGTACTTCCTGTTTCAATAAAGCAGTAAGGGGTAAGGGCACCACATTTTTTTGTTCTACTGAGAAAACACAAACACTACTGATTTTCTAACTTCCAACCCTTAAAGAAGTTGCATTTTCACTGTACATCAGCACTCTTTCCTTAGAACTTTCTGCAAAGAAAATTAAGCTGCTGCATGAAGTACAGTTCTATCAACTACCCATTTTTTTTTCACTTGACCCACTGCACACTTGGCAATACAGTTAACTTTTGCAGAACCGTCTCTTGGAATCTGGAGCCCATGATGGCTACTTCTACCTACAAGCTTTAACTTATCAGATCTATGTGCAGGAACTATTACTTGTACACAAATTCATGCCAGCATTTTGAATATAAAAAGTGCTATCTTGCATGTGGTATATTCACAGTCTTAAAAATGGCTTTTCAGAACCTGAACAAATAAAAGTGGTAGTTATCAGATTAAGGAGCTTCCTCAGACATTTACAGTAGAGAAAGGTGGTTAACAGTAAAGACTTTTCTTTTTTGCCCCAGAGAAGTCTACATAGTATATTTTTTGCAAACCATGCTGCAGGTAAACAGCTTCAATAAGGCAGTCTCAAACCTAAAATGTCTCCATTTCCATATATAACATAAATAATCTTTTTTAATGTCATCTCCAATAGATACTTCATTGTCCACTGGAAATCAGCACTATCAGAGCTAAAACCAGAAGCTGAATTTTTCATCTCAGTTTAAAAAACGTAGACAATCTGTAAGAATGATTTTTGTCTGCATATTTGCACTACTGTAATTCCAGCATCTTGTACACAGACATCAGTTAGTGTTTTACCTAATGTCTCTGATTGTTGCTCTCTTCATTGGATCCACTTGCAGCATGTGTTTCAAAAGACTAATTACAGATGGATTCAGGTACTGAGGGGTATAAAAGATACCATCACATATCTTCTTAAAAAGGGTTGGCACATGGTCGTCATCAAATGGAAGTGTTCCGCATAACAAAGCGTAAAGAATAACCCCACTGCTCCAAATATCTACTTCTGGGCCTGCATATAACCTGTGAAAAAGTTAACTGTTAGTGGCTTGTATGCAATACATTTAAATATTTTTTCCTCTACTTTCTTACATTGTATCACAGTAATTAAAAGTACATGAACTTGGGACAACTGATTTGCAAGTACTACACCATTTCAGTTCTATGCCATGCCTCCCTTGAACTTCAGTGTCCTTCCCCTTCTAGTATGTAACAGGGCACAAGTGCAGAGTCTTCCTCTCTACTGTATAACAATAAACCAGAATGCATTTCAGACATAGCAAATTGAAAAAAACATGCACTCACTACTAAGAAAGCTCACATCATATCTTGCTACCAATGTTCTAGAGGAATTTGTGCAGTCTCCTATTCCCCAAATCAAGTCCATATAGAAGAATATATTGTGTGCTACTCCTAGAGTAAAAGAGACATCTATCCTCCAACTAACAATCAGCAATATTAGGAGAATTGGCTGAAAGCAGTTTTGACAATCATAATTTACAAAAAGGGAAGTAACTTTCAGACTGAGTATCTGCTCTGCAGAAAGTTTTTCACTGCTACTTAAGTTCACAGTAGACTTTGCCTGTAACTATCTGCACCTCTGCTTTCAAGATTTGATCCATACATGAGATTTTTAAACCACTTCAGGCATTCTGTATACATTGGATTTAGGGCATTAGACAGCACCTCTACCTTACATGAATTATTCAAAGCTAGCATAGAAGCTTTAAATATTCATGAAAAATTATCCATACCATTATCAGCCCAGTTTCTCAGCATCAAGCTTGTCAACTGAACTAGTTTTGTAACCTTTAGAATCAAGCAGCAACATGACTGAAGTACATGCACAACATGTATCCAATATAAAAGAAACTACCTTCCTGAAATTACTTCTGGTGCAGCATAGTTAGGGGAACCACAGCTCGTTCTTAAAAATTCTCCATCTGACATCATATTTGATAGACCTGAAAGTGTATAAGAGTCACTACTAAAAATTCAGGGAGCAAAATTATTTCACACTGCATATACCGCCTAGAACAAATCACTAGTAATTCAAATTAGAAAATTAACAATTTTATTCCAGTTAAGAAATAACATTGTTTGGATTTACTCAAATTTTTGTATAAGCATGCCACATAACCCTCCATTTAGTTTACCAGAAATCTGAGTAACATCAATCCATTATTGCCACAGCCTAGAAATGTTTGAGAACATATTCATTCCAAGACAAAAAACAGTTTAATTTGGATGACATAGGCATGACAATGAAGTTGCTCTAAGTAAGATGAAGCAGTATAGCAAGATAGGACTTCAGTCATCAGCAAGACAGTACTAAAAACTACATCTACTTCTAAAATGCCAAAGTGGAAGATGCTACCACAGAATTCCCTAGAATTCTGTAAGAGGTTAGATAGAATAAGGCAACTGAGGACTAAACATGACTTCATCACAGTTGAAAACCCTACACTTCAGATGGTTCTGGAATCACTGCACTTCAGTAGTTTGGTGTTTAGACACTCTGTAAGCAACTGAAGTGTGCTTTAGAACGAGGCCATCTTCATTTACCAGCCCTCGGTATAGTCTAAGACCTGTGGAAAATATCTTCTAGTTTCTCAGTAGAAGCTGCATGATCAAGACCACCATAGTCCAAAAGAATTCAGTCTCCAAGAAGGAATTATGCCATCTCATGGAGCAGCAGAGAGCGTGGGCTGGAGTAGTGGTGGTGTGTGGAAATAACAGAGTACAGCTTGACTAGCTGTACTAATACACAAAAGCTTTTGTTAAGCTCTTGTTTAATACACTAGCCATGATTAACTAAATGCTTTACAAAGTCAGGTATTTTCCACTATGTCTACATCAGATATATATTCCTGATATAGCAGTACAGATACTTTACTATGCTTATGGTGAGTCTTCCTGCTTCAGATAGTTCCAAAAAGTAGCTGTTAGGAGCAGCTATGTCACAAATATTTTTATAAACAAATCAGTTTTTTGAGTAGGCAGGTATACAGCCAAAAAGCATAGTAGGCTGCAAGACTAACTGTTCTTATTTTAACTTTTACACTTCATTTTTTTTCAGCAATTTAAGAGGAGGACTAATGCATTTTACTGCAGCACTGCAGTTCTTAAAGATGATGAAGTGCCTCTGCACTGTCCTTGCAAGAGAGCTAAGCATCAACATTTTACAGATCAAGAAAAAGGCAACAGCAGTGAGTTCTGAAGTGGAAAGATCAGGAACTAAATTCATTTAGCATTTGAAAGAACAGATTTGCAAGCTCCAGTGTTCATGAAGGTAATCATAGGGCTAAGTTGCAGACTTTCAAGCAAGAAAGGAAGTTTATTTTGGCAACACTACACAGCTGCCAGAACTCATAGCTGGGTGGCAAAAAAACACACACACAGGTCACAGGTCTTCTTGGCTATGCACATGGGAGGACTTTAGTCATGTGCTGTGCTAACTTCTGAGCCCCTCCCTTTCCCTCCTTCTCTTCCCTTCCCCCACTTGTGACGGAATGCTTCTTTTCAGATAAGTGTTAGTCTTATCCAGTTTAGCCGAAAAACAGCTCTGAGGGAAAGACAGAGTGGTTTTTCTCACACATTCTCTCAACCTAGTTTTCTTTTAGTAAAGATAGGTTTCTTAAGCAAGGAGATGTTCCCAAATCAATTCACATCTGCTCAACCCCCACAATATTGTTAAGTAAAACCAAGCAAATACATTCACAATTTCACCCAGTCACAGAAAACACTTGAAAAGGAAGCTTGAGAGGAAAACACGTTTGTTGAATATGCAATAACTTTATTTTGGTCTACATTTATACTTTTCATGTTCCTGTATTGCGTCCCACCATCAGGATAATCAATGCACACATTTTACTTAATATTTCTTATAGTAATGAACAGGATCTAGCACTAGAGAAGCAGTAAGATATAAAAAAGTAACGCTTACCGAAGTCAGCTATCTTGGCATTCATGTGTGCATCAAGCAGCACATTTTCAGGCTTCAGATCTCTATGTACCACCATATGCCTGTGACAGTAATCCACACCAGAAAGGATTTGCTGGAACAGACGTCTACTTTCCTTCTCGTCAAGCTAAAACAGACAAAGATTTTATTCAACAGTGGAAGTTAACTTATTTTTTATTTATATGAACTGAAGGAAATTTTTCACATGGCCTGAAGTTATTTATCACTCTGATTCTTTATACAGCAGATTATCAAAACTTGTAGCAGAATGTTTCCTATCTTTTATCATTTTTGTTTTTATCACGGCTGTAAGAGGACTAAATAAAACAGACACCAACTCAGAAAGTCACTGAAATTTCTCTATCACATTCTTTAAATCAGTTATGCAGATGTTACATACTCATTTACTAGAAACACAAACAGTCTTAATTGTATTATCAATGAACTTTGACATCTAAGCACATCGTAAGATTTAAGTTGCCAAAAGCTGCTGAAATGAAGTACAGAAATGACAAATTTCAGATGCTATTTATGCTATTAGCAGCTAGTTCCAAACAGACTTAGCCAGGCATTTCCTACCAAAATGCCCTAATCCACATGAAAGTTAGTCCTAACAACTAACTAAAGTATTTTGTATGTGGTCTGTCAGAATCAACTTCAGAGCTTTCACGGAATCTCCTCTAAGAGTTAAACACAATAATAAGTGCACAATTATTACTACTGGCAGCTTTCCAAAACTGGGTTTTACTGAAGAAACAGTTTTTCAACTATGCCAGACAGATCCAGTTTGTACCCAGCTACTGAAAATTAACATGTTAGTAGAGAGGAAAAATGCAATGACAAAGTCACACAAAGATCTGATATGTGTTAAGACACAACCATTTGTACTTTCAGGACAAACACACAGTGTAGTTTAATTGATAAGAGCAAAACTAAAGCCAAATACATGAAAACACACTTTCATTTAACAAGGTGTGACCCCTCCCCCTGCTCCCAGGCCCTGATAATGTGGACAGCTTAATAACACCAGTTTATTAGGCAAGCAGCCATCTCTGACCAAGTGAGTCATGTGTTCATGCCCCTTCCCTCATTATCAGGCCCTGAAGATCCTGTGAACAAAGCAGACAAACCAGATTTCTTCTTCATCTCCCCATCTGCCCCAAGATTCCTGGGTCCAAGGCTGATTACCCACTTCCTTACTAGCCTTTAGTTCCCAGGCACCCAGCTAGCCTCTCTCAGGGAATAAGGACTGCAAGAGGAGCCAGAGCAGTGCCTATATCATCAATTATAAGTCCTACATGGGAACAAGAGACCTGTGACTTCCCAGTGGCCACAGACAGCTCCACGACAGTCTGCTTCCTCTGAACACTGAGTGACTGGTATTCTTTCATACGATTTTTAAGTCTAGTTTACGACTGTTATATTGATATAGCAAAATGTGTATTAAAAATTAACCAGATCTGCAAAGTGTGTAGGTGATATCCTAAGTTAGGTTGTGTTAGAAATTCTGTACTACACTACTTATCAATTGTACTACATCAATTCTGCTCACCGAAAGCCTATGCGAGTCTAATCATAAATCCTGTGCTATGTTAACCATAATATCCTTTTGAGAAAATAAACCTTTAATTGTGCCATTCTGCCAAGAATACCCAAAAAGAATCTGTTTGTCCTCTGCATGTAAGGTGACACAAGAATGCTGTAAAGCAATAACACAATGCAAGTCACTGATCTCCAGAGTTGGGCTACTTCTTACCCTTCCATTTTTACAGATATAATCAAACAGTTCTCCTCCTGAAACATATTCCATCACCATGAAAATGTCAGTGGGTGTACTGATGACCTGGTACCTGATAAGAGAAGGTATTATTAGTCTACATGCTTAGTAAAAAACTAGTTACATTTAGTTAAAACCAAAGTTGTACAAATGGATAAAAAAATACACTTTAAAATATATATCAGCCAATCTACAGCTACTAAAATGACAATATTTTTCAGAAACTCTTTCCTCTCCTTTTAGTGTTGCCTTTTTCATTTTCCACATTGATAGTTCAGCTGGTGGACTGACACTTCCTACTGTGTTTTGGCTACAGTTCTGTCCTTTGCACTCATTCATGGACTCTAACTGGCAGCACTAGCAGTTTTCATGACAAATCAGTTCAATAGTCCTCTGAAAACTGACCCATTTAAGAAGTGACTGAGTTGATCTTACACAACACAGTTTAGCTTGAGTTGCCAAATTAAAGGGAGTGCATAAACATGGCATCTGTCACTGGCAGCAGGGTCTTACAATAAGAGTCTACCAATAAAAAACACAAACACCATGACAATTAAGATAGTGAAAGTCACCCACACCCTGGAGGTTAACTTCACAGGAAATCAGAGTCAAAAAAAAAAAAAAAAATCAACGGTTTGTATAATTTATTTCCACAGACCAGACATGAGGAGTTTGCTCTGGGATATACTTAGCTGTACTTTGAAATACACTGATGAACTGTAGATAAACTAAGAGATGTAAACAGACATACTGTAAATACCACATTTAGACAAGGAGTGGCAGCTATACTGAAGATTTTAGAATTATCAATCACATATAGCAAATTACATGTCCTTAATTCAGAAAAATCCTGCAGAGAGTCACTTACCCTGAAAAAACCTAGATCACTGACCAGTACATCACTAAGAACATCTTGAGAAAATACCATGAACATACTAAAGAAATGAATCTTGTTCATAATAACTCATTTTCTAAGCAGAAAAACAAAATCAAATATAAACAGAAAAAGATAATGAAGTAGCCTCTATGCTACCAAAAGAATCTGTCATGACATGAACTTTTATATACCTGCCAAAAAAATTTCTAAGCAAAGATCTAATGGAAGCCTTCCAACCTGTAGAAAAGATCTGTTTTGTGAAAACATGTTACAGAAGGCACAGCTACATCCTCTGAAGCCGGTTACATTTCTGACAAGATACTGTTTGTAGTATTACCCTTAAACATATTTCAGGTAAGTGAGGTTACTCCTTAAATATGTTTGATTACAGCAAACAAAACTTACAGCTTAATTATATGAGGATGTCTGAAGAGTTTGAGGTTCTGAATCTCCCTGCGAATTTTTCCTACAACGTCAAGGCTGCGAATCTTCTGCCGATTCAGGATCTTCACTGCAACTTTATGTCCAGTCAACTCATGTTTTCCAACTGCAAAAACAAGGAAGTATTTAGTCAGGGTTTTCAGTTACTCAGTAAAGACATTATTTGCCCATTTTGACTGTAGCCAAAAAATACAATTTAAGATTAGCATTCCACATAACTCCATTATCTTTAGGGAGGTTCAAAATCAGATAGTATGTAACTTCTTCTGCCTTACTTCAAATTCTTCCACAATTTTATCATTAGAAGATGTACATATGTAAGAAAAAAACTTTAAAGCTAACCCTCAAGAGTCCTACAGTATAACTATACTTTATTGCAATGTTAAAGAAAAAAAATATATATCCCAAAACCCTGCCATCCTTGCTAATTAGAGAGTGCGTTTTCCTTCCCTGTGTATGTCATTCGCAGCTTTTGGTTAACTTAGTAACCGGCTCAAACATGTTTCCTTGTATCTCTTTACTTTATCTGCAAGGATACTCTTACTAAAGAAATCCTTGTTACTCCCTTCTCAAGAAGTCTGTTCCAGAAATTACTTCAAATTACTACTATGAATATCTAATCAGTTTACTTATGCAAACATATCTGTCCTTGGATCAGCCTGACCATACATAAGCTCCACAGTCCGTGCAGTTAATACCAGAGCTCTATTATACAAACTCTGTGGCAAAAGCTACCAGAAATGCACGAAATAAAATACCATAGTAACAACTAAAAACAATGCAAATGCGCAATCGCATACATTCCCAGAAATGGGGGGAGGGGGGGAGGGGTACACGAAACACAAAAACGGAGGAGAGTTTAATTTTTCTTTAAACTATAAAATATTTCCCAATCAGCAACTCCTCGACTTTGCAGGTGCTACTGGAAGTCGTCACAATGAAGTTGATGAGAAAAGTTTTCTTAAACCCACTGGATCACAGAAAAAAACATTGAGAAGCTAAAGTATCTCTTGCACTACAGCACTTCACTACGCTTTCTGCATGCAGTGATTATAAATCAACCATATTCATCTGCCACCCTGATTTCTACCTTTTGAAGACAAGCCGGATTCTAGGGACACCTACATGGTTCATCCTTGTCCACATGAATAGACATTGCTAAAAGACTTGTGCTCAATACATTTCCTGGGTGCCTCCCTTCACTTGAGATTTAAATAAGCACCAGGCATATTTAAATATATCCATGCAAGTTGTGATTAAACAGCATTGATCCACAAAAATCCTCCTGCATTTAACAGATATTACGGATAAAATAACATCCATCAATCCGCAAACCTCTTTCACAATACACCACCTTCCTGTTGCCTTTTCACCTCTATATTGAGCTAAAAACAAACGCAAGTGACAAGAAATTCTTAGCACCAGAGAGGCAAAGATAATAAACATCTGAGTGATTATTCTTACATGAAGACAGCCACCGTGAAAAATAAAGCACTCTAAAGTCCTGCAGGGAACTAAGTAGTGGATTACCCGAGACACTGAACCATCACAATGCTACACCTCTAGTACTGAGAGCACAGAAGGGCTCTGCCTGCAAGGTAAAAAGACACAGCCCCTCATTTAGAAGCCAGCACATTAAAATGACAACAATAACCAAAGCACTGGGCAGGGACATATCTGCACTGCTAAGGAATGCAGGACAAAGCCCACATCCACCACAAGTTCTAGAGAGATCACAAAGCAGTAGCAGGTGAGTGTCTGGAAGTGTATAACAATTAATTGCTTTGAACCAGATCTACAATTAAAGCAATCACATCCCCCTCCTTTCCTTCAGGTCAATTGTGATTCAAGTTTTAAAGGAATCCAGCAAATTATATCACTCAACTTCAAACACTAAGGGGTAAAAAAATCATCAACATAAAAAATAAGAAAAGCAATTATTCCTTTTGAATTACAGTCTTTGCCTGTCCATAATGGTAACTGAAGTTAGCAAGAAGTATCTGAAAAAAAAACTTTAAACAGTAAGTTTAAATTTAATGTTAGTTTTTCTTAGTGAGAAACAGCTTCTCAGAAACAACAGAAAAACCAGTTAGACACATGAATCTGCATCTTCCTTTGCTTTACAAAGTACATTTAAGAAGATGTTTAATATAGTGGATAGCATATGCAACTGACCAATTCTACAGCTTAGCATACAAATAGGCAGTTCTGTGTTACATGTATAAAAAATATTCTGTATATACGTTAAAAAGCCTCTTTTTTCAGCCAATCCGTTCAATTTCTGCTTTGTCAGTCTACCTTAGACTGGAATTTCACTAGCAATCAGAAAATCATTAGAAAGTAACTTATTAGCTACAAGCTATGTTGAATATGCAAAGCACATATGAAAAGTTTTTCAAAAGAAATTTTTCATTCAAAGTAATTAAATAGTAACATTTGTAGTTGACTGAAACCAATTCTAGCTGTCACAGCCTTCAAGGCTGGGTGCCTCAAGTCTTAATTTTATTCACTGAATGGGAGAAAACAAGATTTTCTGCTTCTTTGCCGACTTTGAATAAATTATTGTAATGAAAACACACTGTGGTTTGGTGCAGGTGCATTTGGATCTCAAAAAGCCTGTTCTCTTGCTTAAGACATTTCAAATTCAATCTCTGTTCTCTCTGGTAATTTTTGCCTCTCTTTGATTAATTTTAAAATTATAACAAATCTGATTTTTAAGACACAAGTTTTCCATAACCATCCACTTCATAAAACAAAACTGTTTCCTTGGATATGGTTCAAGGTGTATCCATTACCAGTAAAACATTAGACACTGACTGGTGACAGACTGCTGACACTTCTGAATTCGGCATTAGGACAGAAATGAAAGCAGTCATCTCAGAAGACAACACTATGCAGAAATGTAAGCAGACAGTATTAACCTTCTGAAAGCTACTTTGCATTACCTCCTTACAGAAGTTTTACCTACAAAAGGGAACGCTCATGAATCTGAAGTAACCAAAATACACGTTTATCACTCCAATCCTCAACTAGGTATCAGTCCTTCACAATAACCACTGAACAAAAACTTCATTTAACAGATCTTCAACAATCACCAAGTAAAGCACTGGTTTTCCACTTCAATCTGCCACCATTGTTAAAAATACAGATCCACTTCCAGGGAGCCACATGCCTCACACTACATTACGTGAGCACAATGAACACCCAAAATGAATTTTTAGAAGTGAACACAATTATTACAGTTTTTCACTTTATGTCGATGAAACTGTATCAACACACAAGGCAAATTATTAAGATTAAACAGTCTTAGATTTGGTATTAAAAGTAGAAAACGTGTGCTCAGGAGGAAAAACAGTGCATCATAGATAAAATATGTCCTTTATCATGCACAGCTAAACAAGACAAAAGTAGCAGAGTACATCATAAAACGACAAGAAAAGCAGTGGTGCAACAGTGCTCTCAAATTTAAGAGCATTTTAATACACCGATGGTATGCCAATCTTACTTTTGTTCAGTGTGCCGGGTAAAAACACAAAATAAAGACATTTTTGACTCCTCCCATCAATCACTTAGTCCCTTCAAGGGGAAAGGAGAACCTGATGCCTCTCTTCTGGACTCTTATTTTCCCTCTACTTAAGGAGAGAAAGCTCCCAAGAAAAAGAACAGTACCCCAGCTGCTAGCTGAAGGAGAGGGGGGGCGGATCACTGCTACCAAGTGCCTTGCAAAGGAGACTTGAAGGGCTCTGCTGTCAAAATATTTTCCATCATTGTCCTAGAAAAAAATATCTTATTTCCTACAGATTAGTAATTTCTACAGAACAAGCCAATAGTTGAAAAATCTTGTGCAGAACACATAAAATGGAACACTGATACTGAAAAAAGTTGTATTTAAAAAAAAAAAAAAAAAAAAAACAACACAAAAACATTAAGAAGACGATAGACTGAGCCTTGCTCAGCTCATTTAAGAAAGGATGTTTTCAACCTGCTTGCCGCAATACTTGAAGTTCTCACAAGCACCACAGCAAGAACAGGGAGTATAAGGTAATGCACGGTTCTTCTACTTGTGCTGGGTAAGCTGAACTTTTACTTTATTTTTACTAGCGTTCCAAGACACAGCACAGCATCTGCACCCCTACGGTGTAAAGTTGCCTAAGTTTGAGCTGAAAAAAAACTTTGACAACCACTGGTCAAGTATTAAGTATAAGCTCTCTCCGTGTCTGCTGTGCTGACAGCTAACCCAACAACGACAGACCAGCTTTTTAGGCTTATTTCTCCTTTGCAGAGACAGAAATCCTGCTTTCCTTACAAGGACACCAGGGACTTCGCACTTGTGCGGCAAAACGCAGCGTAGGGCAGCTCGGGAATTCAGACTGCCCACTCTCCGCCGCCCGCCCGGCGGTGTCTCCGAAGGCCGCAGCATCCCCGGCTGTGCGGCTATTCCCGCACTCTCGGGCGCCGCTCCCGACCCGGGCCCCGCGGGCCGGCTGGGCGCGGAGGGACGTTGAGGGCCGGCCGGGTCGGTGCCGCCACTCACCCTTGACTTTGCCGAAGGTGCCGACGCCCAGCGTGTCCCCCAGGATGTAGTGCCCGATCTTCACCCGCCCGTGCTCGTGCTTCTGCTTTTCCGCCACAGCCGCCATCTTGAGGCAAGGGCCGAGCCTGCGCATTGCGCCCGCCCGCCCGCGCGGCCCGAAGAGACGCCGCGGGGAGGAGCAACCACAGCGCGCCCGCCCGCGCCCCAACCCGGAAGCGAACCCCGCGCTCTCCGCCCTCCCGCGCTGCCCGGGACGAACCATTGCGGCCCTGGGGGGGGCGGTCGGGCCGGCCCACGGCGCGGGGCGAGGAAGGCGATGGCGGCAGAGCCGGGGGCCGGGCGAGGACGGGTCATTGCAGGGCGAGCACCACCGGCACCATGAAACGGGCTCCCGAAGTCTGTATTTCCAGTAGTCTCGTAAACTAATTCTGTTTGCTCTCCTCACTTCCTCTTCCCTGGTCCAATTTCAGACGGGATACGCGAATTCAATGACCAGGTAACCCGCCCCTTAGTTTGCCTTGCCGGCCGCTCTCGCAGCTAACTTAGCATTTGGGGCACAAACCTGTCCTCCGTTCCATGCACTGTGTGTTTTCTACGTACCAAAGACCATACTTCATTTATTATCCACTATAACAGGTTTTGTTTTGTTTGTTTTATTTTAAATCACATTCTAACCCTACCTTCAAAGAAACAAATAGACCTGGATAAGATGTGACTATTGAACGGGTATTTTTGCATGGAGAGATAATCAATCAAAGAGGAATGCTATGGACAACTCCCACCCCTCCCCCTCCTTTCCCCAGTTCTCCAGATTAAGTAAATGACACAATCTAAAAGTTTCCTCTGTCTATCCTAAGCACAGCCCCTGAAGGTGTTTGCAATTCGATAAATACATCAGACAGCAAAAAGTTAAGTATTTCTTTTCTAGTAATGGTCCTAAATCGAATTCGGAGAGTACTTATTACTGCGTGTTCCCCACTCAAGGGAGAAATCTTTACACACTCGCTCTTAGAAGGGTATGTTGGAAGTGCCTGACTTCAAAACGAGACTTCCAGTCTGAGTGACGGTCATCCGTATGCTTCCAGCTGAGCTCTGTCACCTCAGAAGCTTTCCTCTCAGCAGCTTCACGGAAGTTACTGGTACTCTCATTTGTTGGTCTTTTCCAAGGAACTTTGCCCCATCCTCATCTGTTTCTATCAGGAAACATTCTTCTTCACATCCTCAGGATGTTTAACTTTGGGATTGTTGAGTCGGGCTGATCTCGGTGTTTC
Source organism: Formicarius rufipectus (assembly GCA_013399695.1). Classification (NCBI taxonomy): domain Eukaryota; kingdom Metazoa; phylum Chordata; class Aves; order Passeriformes; family Formicariidae; genus Formicarius; species Formicarius rufipectus. Next base: position 104,326 of record VXAU01005298.1, read on the forward strand.
TCAACACCAAAAGCAGTGCGACCCCACCTTCTCCAACCACTTACAACTGATAACCACTGATAACTTTTGCAAAGAGGGTAATGTTCGTGCTGTCTTACCCCACTTAGACACAGCATCCTGCTACATTACATTAGTAATGTCACGTTACTATAGAACTGAACAAGTTTTTAAGCACAATCATAAAAATTATTCAGTCTAATGTTAGATCTTTGGCTCTAAAACTCTTGTACATCAAGAGTAGGAAACACACAAATCAGAATATACAAACTAGCATAGTTCATCATTTGAGATTTTGAGGAAAAAAGTATTTATTGTCAGGTTATCAAATTTCAGCATAAAATTGAATAGTATCTAACATCAGGAAAAGAAAAATCTATGTCTCTCTTGTCATGTAAAATGCATTACTTTAACCTTTTGGAAACATTGTGAGGAGGAAGTTACTTATCAGACATCACATTGGGAAAAATAGAAAGGAAATAGCTGAAGAGGGGAAAATTGTATTTGGAATGTCTGCAGAGCTCATTAGTACATTCATACCAGATGGCTCAAAACTGTCTTTAAGATCAAGCTGTTACCCTAATCATGGCAACACAATGACAATTCGAAAAATTCCATAGGTCTGTAACAGAAAATTTTAGTGTTTCATTAATTACAATGTAATCTGTTAATATCTTAGACACCGGAGCATTTTAGAAAATGAAAATAAATAGACTGTTAAAATCGTATGGGAAAGAGACTATAGCAGTCACTCATTGCCTTTACATTTGCAGCCAAGAATGAGTATTACAGGAATAGTTTATTCATTTATATAGGGATATCTGTGCTTATATCACTGCATTCAGTTTTCTGAAAATTCTTTATCATATCTTGCAGATTAAGTTGCTTGGGGAACAAATAGCATCAAATTTACAATAGGTGAAGTCTCCCAAGCTGAGTCACATCAAGCATAATAAAGGCCAAGGCTTTGGTCAGTCTTACAGTAACATAACAAAGCATTGCTATTTGATGCCTATGTACAATACATATGAATCTACATGGCTCCTTGGACTTTACTAGCTGTGAAAGGTAATCATGGATGGATGCTTCACAAAACTAATCAGCAGCACTGCTTCCTTCCTCATCTTTTGCATGTCAGAATCATATTAAAAAATCTAGCTATTGTGGCCCAGAGTGCAACTTTGAGTAATGTAATGTTGGACCGTTAAGGTGTGGGGTGCAGGTCATCCTCTTGGCATAGCTGTAGGCACAAGATCTGCCAGATGAATTACTCCGTGAGTCTTTTAAGCTGACTTACAGTCTTATAATCTCACCATTACATTATTTACCTTGGAAAGCCCATGCACTACTTTAAAACCATTTTTTCTGATTTTTTATTCACATTGGGCATGCCTCTATTTTTAAAAGAAATAATTTTAAAATAAATCATGAACTCAGAGTTGACTTAAGGATTCTTGTAAATTATCTCTGAAATCTTATTTTGAAACAGAATATTGCTGTTAAGTTCCCCTTGTGCAATTTATTTCCTTTAAATGTAAATAGTTTCTATATTTCCATTAATTTATTCCCATATTTTGGTAGAAGTGTAGACCTTGAACCTACTCAAGTCTACTGTGTGCTAAAGGTAGCCTATGCAATATACTGGGAGAAGAAAATACAGTTGTATTCAAGCCCTTTCTTCTTTATCTTCTGTGTTTTCCCATTGCTTCTTTTAAGCTTATTTGGCTTCCCAAAGTCATACTTTTGTTTCAGGAAAGATTTTTCTGTAGTGAGAAAATAAGAGCCATGAACCTCAATAAATTTATTTAAACAATCTGAGGAATATCTGAAGATATATTATTTGGCATAGGTCTGGCAACGGCCCCCTAAATCTCATCGTTATGCAGTCCAAGAAATGAAGGCACACGAACTGCAGAGACCCTGGCAAAAGGTGGGAACAGCCCACACCAGGTCGTTCCTCAGGAGCGCTCTGGTGTAAGGGGAGTTGCTGTTCTGTGGAAACACCCTCAGCCCGATGCTCCCTGGAGTGTTACAAGTGTTGCAGGGATGTCTGTGTGGAGCCCTGGCATGGGCACCCCTTGTGGCACACAAGGAGCCAGTGCTGTGGGTCAGGGACACAGCAAGGGTCTCCTAATGCGTGTCTGCCCAGGGACACTGCAATGCCATCAGGCCACTGTGCAGTTCAGGGCTGGCAAGGAGACCAGGGGGCTGTCAGTGCTGGTCTAGGTCTAATTATTAGATAGTACAAGCAAATAAAGGATGGAAGACTGTGAAGGGAAAATGACCTCAGCTTTACTGACAATATTAAATGAGGGATATTATTGCGGATGGTTTCTACTTCACTTGTTAGAATGTCCTTTGCACCATTGGTGTGATTTTGTGAACAGACATTCACCTATTGCCCTTTTCTCTTTGATCTCTGACTCCCCATTACCAGTGAATATACTGCACAGTTCTTCCACAAGCACCAGGTACTGTTTCCATGATCCCTTTGCTCCTTCTGAAAGCATATGTCCTGCCCAGCTCCAGGCCCTTATCTCTTCTACTATTTGTAGCTTTGAGGTTGAGGGCATGTGTTAGGGACCAGAGTCATGTTTAGGGCCCTGTCATATTTGGTCCGTGGTTGTGTTCATCGATGCAGTATGAGAACATACTGCATAGTTTCACTGTGGAAAACAACCTTGGAGAAAGAAGCGGTGCAACATCAAACTTCTGAAAACTTCGCTTTTCACAAAGGAACAATAAGGAATAGAGCCCTTGTTAGCCCTGTGTCCTGGTTATAGTAGCCAGGATCAGTTTGTCACTATGTGGGTCTGTATTCTAAACCCTCTATGTCATTTTTTTCACAAACTGCTCACAGTTGGCCATTTGCAGCAGCTGCCCAGGGCACAACTGACCCCTCAGGCTACAAACTGGGTGTTTAGGAACTTCTGTGGGATAAGGAAGTTTTCCTGCCTCCACACCCACCTGAAGGGTCAGGTCTGCTAATGGGCCATAAGGGATGCCAAAAATACGCCATTGTTCATCTCACAGAGTAAATCACCCATTGTGAAACTCTCCACCCTGGGAGAGGGACTGGGCATTCCCATCTGAGCCCAAGCAGAGATAAACTTGGGGTTTTGGGACTGGGAGCTCTCTTCAGATCCAGAGAAGGACCAGAGCCTTGACTGAACTGAGACTGCCACTGGACTGCAATCATTTTCACCAGCAGGTTTCTTCCTCTCTTCTTACTTTGAACTCAGGGGGGTCACACGGTGTTCAGCACAGGGGTTGGTGAGCTCCATTCTGCTCATGCCTCACTGTGCTGGGCTGCACATCTGGTTTTTTTTGTGGGTCAAACAGATTTCCCTTCTGTATCAGTGTATTTTGTGATCTTTCATTAAATTGTTATTCTGACTTGCAATCCCATGCTGAGTTGTATTGATTTCTCCTGCCGGTTTAACTCTAAACCAGCACTCCCAGTGTCAGCATCTTGAGCTGTTGCAGCCTCAGCTGGTGCACTCGCCATGCATAAGCTGATGCGCAAGCTGGAAGAGTTCCACTCCAGAGCGAGAAGATATAATGTGTGGTCCTGGGCTGAGGGAGTGAGGAGGACCTGATGCACATTGTTTTGATCCAGGGGACACCCTGAAGGCAAACTGCATGCCTGCCCCTCTTGCCAAGTACCAGGCTTCATCTCCTTCTCCTGCTCCGCAGCCTGGTAAGAGTGCAAGGGTCAGTATGTCTTGTTTTCTGTCATATGCAACAGGATACCTTTGCTTTGCTTACTAATAAATTTGCTTTGCTACCTCAGCTGTGTTTTAGTATCTTTTATTTTGTGCGTGGGAGTCCTCCTGAACCTGTAACAGGACAATGCAAAAATCAGAATCACAGAATGGTTTGGGTTGGAATGGACCTGTAAAGGTCCTCTAGTCCAACTCCCCTGCATCAGTCAGGACATCTTCAACTATGTGGGGTTACTCAGAACCCAGTCCAACCTGGCCTGGAACACTCCCAGAGGTGGCACACCCACAGATTCTCTGGGCAACTTGTTTCAGGTTTCAGGACCCTCACAGTAGAAAATTTCTTCCTTATATGTAGCCTGGATCTACCCTCCCCTAGTTTAAAACCATTATCCCTTGTCCTATCACTGCAGGCCCTGGTAATAGTCTGTTGACATCTTACAAGCCTCCTCCAGGTACTGACAAGCTGTCAAGAGGTCTCCCTGAAGCCTTCTCCAGGCTGAACAACCCCAACTCTCTCAGGCTGTACTCATGAAAAGTGTTGTTCCAGCTCTTGGATCTTTTTTGTGGCCCTTCTCAGGGCATGGTCCAGCAGAACCACATCTTTCCTGTGCTGAAACACCTAGGGCTGGATGCAGCACTCCTGGTGGGGTTTCTCAGTAAAGGGTAGAATAGCGGGGCAGCATCACCACCCTTGCCCTGCTGTCCATGATGCTCTTCAAGCAGTCCAGGATGTGGTTGGCTTTTAAAAAATCTTTTATTGCAGTGAAAATAATAAAAAAAGCTACTAGCAAAGAGAATAAAAAGCTAAAAAGGACACAAAACAGTACTTTAGCAGTTGGCAATCATACAGCACTATGAACAACTTTTATTACAGTGTTCTATAGTAAAAAGGGAATTCAAGGATAAAAAGGATATAAAATATTTACTTCCTCGGTTGCTTCCTATCAATAAACTGTGCTTACCTACACAGACAGCCCAGGGCTACCAGGATCTGCAGCAGCTGGTCAGCACTCATGGTGAGCAGGCGTCCCCACAGTGACAGTGTCTTGGTGGAAGAATGAGCATAGCTCAACTTAGTGGTCCTGACACCCCATTTTATCAGCTCTACATTACACTATATAGGGCCAGTATGTAGGAAAAGGTGATGCTGGAGTGGCAGCCAAACACTGCTGGGTCATTACCTAATGGCAACGCTCTGTGCATGCCCTACTGTAGGGCAAGAAGGCAAGCGACCCCCACTCACATAATCTTCCTCTCACCATCATCTTTCTCACTGCTATGTACAACCCTTACCATTGTGTTTCAAGGCTATTTTTATCTATTTTGCAGTATGGAGCCAAGCCAAGGAGGAACTCAGCTATAATAGGGAACATCTAGCTAACTTGCTAAAGGCAGAATGGACCTTACAGTTAACTTGTGCAATAAAGTTACATTGTACAACATTCTGGCTGGTTTCACATCCTAATATAATTACTTTCTCACCCCTCTATGCTCCATTGATCATCTAGGCCAAAAGTACCCCCCTTACAATTATTCTTCTTCATGAAGCTGCTCCCAATCCCCTTCTTGCAGCTGGGGATTGCCTTGACCCATGTGTGGGACTTTGCACTTGGTCTTGTTGAGCCACTTTTAAGTTCACGAGCCCACTTCTCAAGCCTGTCTAGATTCCTCTGGATGGCATCCTGTCTTGTGCACTTGTTACCTGAATGACTCAGGTTGGTGTAACCTGCAAATTCTCAGAGTATCCTCAGTCCCACCATCTTTGTAATTGATGTTGCTCATTGTGGGGGGCAGGGATTACACTTTCTTCAACCTTCGGACTACAGCATCTAACCATGTAGTAAGTATCAGTTTGAAGGATGCAAACATTACAGATTGTGTATGGCAATATTTCTATGCATGTTAAGGGGCTGACCTAAACTGCCAGGGAACATTATGCAGAAGTTCAATGCTAAGTAACAGTGCTTGAGTTAAAATGCTTAGAACAAGATCTCAACAGAAGATTATATACTGAGCAATCAGCAAGGCAGCCTAGCTTTCAACGTGTAGGAAAACACTGCAAAGAACCAGAATGCTTCAGAATCTATTTCCAGTATAGCCCAACAATAGCTGACATGTGGGTTACAAAATCTTTTCTGAACAGGACTAACAGAAACCCAAAAAACCTTATTGCCTGCCCCTCTCCAAGAATTCTAAAACAATTGTAAATGCAGTGGCTGTCAAACTTCTTGTCCATAAAATTCATCCTTGCTGTAAGTAAAATTCCCGCTTAAATGAAGGTTTTCAGTTACTACAACTCCTTCCAAGTTTCAATCAGTTACCAGAGTTACATTGCATATTAGACAAGTGTGTATTTTTCAGGATCATAGCTCATGAGAAAATAAAAGGTAGCAGCAACAAGTAGCTAAGCACTTGGCCTTGCTGTTTTATCATGGTTGCAGGCCAAACACGTTGCTCAGAACAAAATCCCAAGCTACACAAAGATCATGTAGGACTTTGCAAAGGCTTTCACTCCCACCCATAATCAGAACACCTGCTGAAACACTTTCCAACTGTACCATCGCTTAACAAGCCCTTTCTTAGAATACTGCTGACCTGTTTTTAAGATGTACTTGAGGTTCTTCTCAGAGAGTAACAAAGATGCACTTTTTAGTACTTCCTTCTACATTCAAGTTTCCCACACATCACCAAAAAAACCCCACATTTTAGAGGCTCTCATTAGCCCTGGGAATACATGGTGTGCAATGCAGGTGTACCACCAACACTTAGTACATTCTAACTCTCTCAAACGGACCAGGTAAAACCAGAGTGAGTAGAGAGTGCATTTGCTACATCCTACAGCAGAAGGGGACCACTCTTTTTGTTTAGAAACAGCTTAAGTCGTTACATTCAAGTATCAAAAAGCAGACTCTACCTAATTTAAAAATGTAGGAAAATGCAGCAAGGGACATCCCAACTTCAAATCTCACTGAAAATTTCTTCTCCACTTTGCCTAAGGCAACACATTAACTGCTGATCACTTAGTAATCACAAATCAGTAGCTTCTTCTGGAAACTCGTGGCAAAACCAAGGAATTACAGAAAGAACAGCCTCAGAAGCATTGCTAGGTCTTGAGTTTCTAGTATTGTCTCTGGAATGCATCTGAAAATCCTCTAAACCTTTGATCCCTAACTTTCATAGCTGCATCTTATGATGACCTTCTTAAAGCAGTTAGAAAACCAGTAACACACCATGCAGATTATGAATGCATCAGGCACCAGTATGTAATTTTTATGTAACTGCAAGTGACTTCTGTTCCATGCAAATTATCATTTTTTACACCCAGATGGTTATTCAGATCTGTGTCATCTTCACACACCAACCTCTCAAGGCGATTTGGGCAACTCTTGTCCCACCTAGAGATCTCCAATCCCTCTGTATCTGGCAGTGTTCATGCTCCGGAACTGGAGTTTCTTTTTGTCCAGGAAGCAAAGACCCACACAACATGCAGTACCTATTGCAGGCCCTTCTGTGCCAGAGAAGCGAAAATTAAGACAGGAGTGGAAATCTCTTTCACTAATGTGTCCCAGAACAATTATGTAGAGCCATTATCATAGCCACTGTCTTTAAGACAAAATTCAGACTCTCCACACTAGGGCACAACGAGATTCAGAGACAAAAGGCAAGTCCATAGTGCCAACATCTCATTTCTTTAGCAGGAGAGCTCTTTTGAGTAATATATACAAGGACCTTTTTAAGTTCAGTGCAGAAATAACAGTCCTTTTTATCTGACAGCACCTCTGTCTTGAAAAGTCAGTTAAAGGGTTGTTTGAAATTAATCTGATCAATCAAAATAATCAGAATTTATGGGTGTTTATGTATTATCAGGAGTTACGTATTTCAGTGAAGTATACTAAAAAACAAAGTGACATATTTTCTCGATAAGACCATTTATTTTAACAAATAGATGGGTCTTTATGATGAACTGGAGGCTGCAACAGCTGCTCTCTTGGGCTTTGGTGTGGTTCCCTCACGGAATCCATTCCTGCAAGAAGAAATACAATCATCACTTTCTGAAAGGTTGATTCCTGCTCTAGGTTATTTTCTGACAGGGGCCTTTTAGATCAATCTCATTACATTTTTTCATCTTATCTCAGTAATGTATTGGAACCACTATGGAATTCAGACACACTTTTTTTAAAAGAAACATCTTACTAAAAATTGTCCTGAATAAGCAGTATGGTTTTCACTCTCTTCTGCTTAAGTAAATTTGACTTCAAAGAGGAAGATTTTATTCACTGAATGAACACTGCAACGACTGAACCAGATACAGCACGATGCTGAAGGCACACCTTACTTCATGCTCCTACCAAGCAATTCAGCCAAAGACGTTGTATTTGTGAAGCGCAAGTCTAGTTCTTAGAGAAGTCCTCTATGCCTCCAACCAGAGACTTATCAACCTCAAGCTCTTTCAGATATGACATTTCTATGTCAGCAACACTCAGAAGAAAGCAAGTTACAACTGCACAGTGGAAGGTATTTTATGGCTACCACTAGGAGAGAATGTGTCAACCAAAAGAAATTCTTTACTCATTCAGCTACACCCAGGACTGAGACTTAAAACCATGTACTTTTTGCTATTAAATCCAATCAACATTTTTATGACAATACTCTTGAAATAGCTGGTATTTTTCACACAGCTTTATTAGACCAGAAGGTACAGAGTTCAATTTTAGAACATGTGAAGATCTTAGAAACAGTACAATACCCCCACCACTACCTCCTAAGTACAACTCAAAGCTCTGAAACAAGTTTTAGAAACCTCTAACTCAGAATCTGGTGTAACACATACTTGCTGCTAAGTGAGCACTAGATAAAGAGAGGCTTCAGAAGCTCCTTTCTCAAACCCTTTTTCTGGGTAAATGGGGACTGGAATGCATTTTGAAACTTGTCTCTAAACCCCCTACACTTCAGTGTAACCATCAATTTAACCAAACCACAAACAGAGGCAATGCTACACAAGGAATGTATTTTTAGACATGGGCTTTTTATTACAATCCCCTCTGTGTTCTGTACCATCTTCACTTAACAGAAATATCAGAACTTACATCCTATGTCTTACCAAAGAGTGAGGTATATAAAGCATCATTTCATTACATACTTTACACGATCATATCACATTAAGTGGTACAGAAGAAAAAATAGTTAACTTTGAATGATGGATTTTACAAATAAGTGATGTCTATGCAAGATTTCACACCATGCTAGTCTGTACTAAAGTATCATACCTGAATCGACGGTAGACCTTTTTCAGGTGCCTCATGCGACCAGTACCAGTGGTGTTGCGTCTTTTAGCCTTTGCGCTCCAGTTATCTAAAGCAAGTAAGACTCTGTTACTCGTGTACCAAATAATTAAACTGAATATCACATTTTTAAGATACATTCATTCAAGCTGACAGAAAAAGAAAACCAAACAACACAACAATTTAAGTCAGTTTTTACGCAGTAATACCGCACATCGCCTAAAACATAATTAAACCACCGCTAAGTTGGAAAAAAGCTCCAAACGCTGCAGAGTGACACAATACTCCTACCTGCCTGGAAAAAAAGAAGTCAGACTACTGAAGGAGAAAAAGAAACACGTGGTTTCAAAATGAAGCCAGTTAAAAGTTTGTTACTTACACTTTCTCTTACGCTTAGCAGGGTAACCACATTTCCCACAGGTTGATTTTTGCAGATGGTATGCCTTGGACCCACATCGACGACACAAGGTGTGCGTCTTATTTCGCCGCTTACCAAATGACGATGTACCCTTCGTCTGAAAAGCATTTCAAGACATGACACGTTGGAGACACCACTAACACTTCCAGATCACGACACTAAAAGAACAGGCCCTAGAAACACACGTGTGAACCCAGAGAACAGCACACACGCGTCAGAGGCACACTCAACTCCACACCACAGCTCAGCTTTGCCTACACGGAGCCTCCATTTTCAGCCACCGCGGCCTCTCGCCGCCATTCCTCGGTGCCCCCGCCCCCGTGCTGAAGCAAAGCGGAGCCCCGGCAGGTTCCCTCCCCCGGCGGCCCCGCTGCCCCTGCGCTGCGGTGCCGCCCGGCTGCCCCGCACACGGCCGCAGGAGTCGCCCCCGCAGTGNCGGTGGATGATGGTGGGTGGCGAGGGATGACGATGGATGGCGGTGGATGACGATGGATGGCCGTGAATGCCCCGCGCCCGCGGCCCGCGCTCACCATCTTGCCCGGCCGGCAGCACCGAAGAGGCCGCGCCCCACCCCGCTTCCGGCACGCGCCCGCGCGCGCTTCCGGCGGCCGCGCCGGCGGGAGGAGACCGTGTTCGTGTTCGTGTCTGTGTCCTCTCCTGTGTTCTTGTCCGTGTCTGTGTCCTTGTCTGTGTCCGTGTCGTTATCCGAGCCCGTGTCTGTGTCCTTATCTGTGTCCGTGTCCTTATTCGAGCCCGTGTTCGTGTCCGTGTCCTTATCCGAGCCCGTGTTCGTGTCCGTGTCCTTATCCGAGCCCGTGTCGGTGTATGTGTACTTGTCTGTATCATTATCTCTGTCCCTGTCCTTATCTGTGTCCATATCCGTGTCCACGTCGGTGTCCATGTCCGTGCCCATGTCTGTGCCGGTGTCGGTGTCTTTTATCTGTGTCTTGGCCAGTGTTCATGTCAGTGCCCCTGTCCATGTCAGTGTCCGTGTCATGTTGGTGTCCATGTCAAGTCCGTGCCCACTGTCGCCCCCGCGTACCGCCTGTCTCGCTGGTGCGGCACCTCTGCAGCGCTGCCGTGCCGAGGTGCCTGCAGCTCCCGTGTGCTGTCCCTGCTTACACCTTCAGCCAGAATCATTTCAGTAGAATCACAGAACCATAAAGTTTGGGAGAGAACTACAGGATTGCCCAGTTCTGCCACCTAGCCAACACCACCACTGTAACCCCTAAACCACGAAACAGCTTCACAGAGCACTGCACGTAGGTGCTCTTAGGAGCACCTCCAGGGACTCCACTGGCCATACCACTGTGTCACCTGTTCCGTTCCCTGACCACCCAAGCAGTGAAAATACTTTTTCTAATACCTATTCTGAATATCTCCTGCTTCAGCTTGAGGCCATTTCCTCTTGCCCTCTCACTGCAGGGACGGCAGAAGAGACCAACGGCAGCCTCACCACAACCTCCTTTCAGGTTGTCAGAGAGAGTAACAAAGTCTAGTGAGCGAGATCTAATGCATGCAATTCAGGGACAGGGTACTCTTGGCTGTAATAAATACTTTCAAATGAGTTGCCTTGAAAAACGGGCCCTCCAGCGCTCCCTGCTTGTCCCTGTCCTCCCCCATTTCCCCTGTGGCAGATGACAGTCTCCTTGCAGCAGAAAGCATTGCGGTGGGCATCATGAGCACAGAAAAGGGAAGGGGTCATGGCACCCAGTCTGAAAGAGTCCAAGGCTGTCAGGCACATGTTATTCCTGGGGATGGCCTTGTGCAGGGCCAGGAGATGGACTTTGATGATTGCTGTGGATTCCTTCCAACTCAGAATATTCTGTGATTGTGGGAAAATCAGCTTTTGTTTAGGTGCACCATTTAAATTCTCGCACGCCTGCCTGCTATGCATCTTCAGTAGGCTCACAATCTACACACAATTTTGTCTTAGAAGAGTTCATTTGAGAGAAGAAGCATGCACAGAGAAAAATTGAAGAAATTTGTCTGTATCTTATTACCAGATCTTTACCTTGTCATCCCAAACAAAGCCAGAAATTGATGGTAAAGCCAGTTTATTTACCTTTAATTGCGGAATTATGTAACTTGCCTTACAGTACTTGATGAAAGTATGTCTTTATCTGGCAGGCTAGATCTCACTCCTGATTTACTGACTGAAACTGCAATTTTTCCAAAATAGGACTCTCTGGGCCTGCCAGAAGCCAACAAACTGTGACAAATCCTCCAAGTGTGAATGAGTTGAACTCCTGTAACCTGAATCTCTTTGTCCAGAAAAAGCTGTCATCCCATGGCACAGACCCCAGAGCAGTAAAGCTGTGTCTGACTGCTGCAGCTTCACTCCAGGACAAACCATGCTTGTATCGTTGTCTCAATGCTATTTTATCCTCACTTGTTTTTAAGTGTGGCCTCTTGCTGAGTGCCCTTGGTGTTAGTTTATGTGCTGGAAGGCTTTTGACCTCTGCTAAGGTGAATGGATGCGGCAAAAAGCCATTTTAACTTTAGCAGCATTGCTTCCAGACACTGAAAGGTGTGGCCCTGGCTCTTGGCCCAGTTCTTTCATTTTAAGTGACAATTTCTATCTCTGAAATAACAGAGATCTTGCCTTTTATTCATTTTACATGAAAATCAAGGCATTTATTCCATCCATGGTCCTGCAGTAGTTAAAGAAGATAAATTGATTCTAAACAGTAAATCATCCCATCTTGTATTACATCTCTAAAGTAGGGTGAAACAATAAACCTTGGGAGAAAATCTTCCATGAATTCCAAGAGAAGCATAGATAGCCCCCTTAGGCTAGGCACACATGGCTGAAATTAGGTAAAATTAATTTTCCCCTGGAGGTATTTTTATAGCAATTCTGTTTCCTTTCCAAAAATCAAAAGAAACCTCAGTGTCCTATGAATGAAATGGCATTCAGAAAAATAAAATAAATAAACAACAAACAAAAACCAAACAGAAACCAAACAAAACCCCCCAAAAAAACAACAAACCAAACAAAAAACACACACACACAAAAACAAAAACAAAAAAAACACAACCAAACAAAAACTACCAAAAACTACTTATATAGTATGAATACATCCTATAGGCTGAACTGGAGTGATAGTTCATCAGCAACTTTGCTGTATGACTTTTAAATAGTCCCTCCTTTCCTCTTTCTTTCTCACTAGGTCTCAAAAATCTGGAAGATACCATGAACATTGGACAGATGCCATAGCAACAGCCTCCAAAGGAAGTCTGTTGGTTTGACTGCCAGCAAGAATATGCTGCTAGAGGAATTATTCTTGTCCTTTGTGGGATAAAAATAATGTTCTTAATTTACATGTCTTCAAACCTGTTTGGAAAGAAAGAGTTTTGGTACCACCATGCAGTTGTCCTTAATACTCAGAAAGACTGGATACTTTTAGGGTAGAGAATGGGCAGAGCTGTGGCTAACCCAGTAGCATTCAGAGGCTCTTAGCCCCTTTGGAGGTCTCAGGTGAGAACAAAATTCATTGTCCATAGTGATTTCGTGCCTGCTCAGAACCCACAGGCTCGTGTACTGGCAGCTGCTGAAATCTAAATTCAGCACTGACTAATTCACACTGCTTTTTGTTATATAGGAAGTAGTCCAAAATGTAGAAGGCAACATGACTGATTTCTGAACTGTCTTCTTGATGTAGGAAACAGCAGTCTGTCACTGCAGCCGCTATCCCATCACAGCTTCTGCACAGCAATTTTGGTCTGACAAGGCTAATTGGTGGGAGAAACCCTTTGTAGTGCCAGCAAATAATGATCCTATTAGTCATCTAGATGAGGATTGATTGAATACTGCACACTGTGTTCTTTAGCCTGTCTGATCTGGCTGAGGCTAGAAAACTGAAGAGAAAAATAGATATGCCCTTAGAGTCAAGTTCAGGGACAGGGAGACCAAAACCAAGGCTTGGCTAGGCATTAGAGAGGAAGGTGTGTACCAGCACCAAACAACATCAGGGACATTTGTTTTCTCCGGTTCAAAGTCATGCTACTACATCACAGTACCACTGAAGTTCAGCACAGCTAGACAGGCCTTGGTGTGACCATGGTGAGATTTGCTTTAAAAAGCAGAGAAGTCTTACTGGTTCTATAGAACTTGAACACTGCTGAAAAGACTGGTGTGTGGCAACTGCACAATTGATATCAAAACAAGTTCTGTCTAATGACATCTTATGTCATCACTCATTTGTTTATGCATAGCACCCTTTGCACAAGCAGGGATGACTTAAAGGGATAGGAAGATTGAAAATTCAAGCTTCATAGTTGAAGCTAGTCAGTACTTAATATCAATTATCTTCAGCAGACAGGTTGAAGATTTTATTTCTTAATGTGATCTCTTAGATCAAAGGAATGCCTTTCAATATCCTCTTGGATACTGGACATTTTGACACAGGTAACAACATCTCAGGAATGCAGCAGTAGATCTGAGGAATACAAGGGCAGAATTTTCATGAGAGTCAATTTGGATGTCTTTTTTTCTGAGCATCGTCCTGATTTGTAGAGGTAAATATGTCGGTTGGAATTAATGGGGAAGAGACTACACTAATTATTTGTTATCAAGCAAGCACAAGACACATAACCTTATTTGTATAATAAGCAGATTGTTCAGTTTGAAAACTTTCATACATGAATTTCTACCAGAAACACTGGTCACCACAAGATGACAGTATAGTTCAAGTAAAACTTCTCTCCTAAACTAATGGGTGAAAGCTCTCTAAAGAATAACAGTAAATTAGGCTAATAAATTGAAAACAATATTATATCTACAGTTCTTACATCTCTATGACAATAAAAGAAAATATGAGCAAACAACAATGCTTCTGAGAAAAGCTGTTGTATCCTGTTAAGAAGCTAATAAGCATAATAGAAAAGTCTTTCTATTTGTTTAAGATGAAAATGGATAGAAAAAAATGTAAGAGTTGTCACTGATTTCTGAAATTGCTTGTTAAAATACACTGGAAGTGATTAAAAAAATTCCAAAAAGTCTCTCTTATTTTAATTTAGTATTACTTTATAGCAGCCTTCCAGTACCTAAACAGGGCTTACAAGTAGGATGGAGAGGAATTTTTCACATGGGCATGTAGTAATAGGACAAGGGGGACTGGTCTTAAGATGAGGGTGGCAGGTTTAAATTAGTAGGAAGGAATTCTTTACTCTGAGGGTGGTGACACACTGGAACAGGTTGTCCAGAGAAGTTGTGGATGCCCCATCCCTGGAAGTGTTCCAGACCAGGCTAGATGGGGCTGAGTAATGTCCCTTCCAACCTAAACCATCCTGTTATTCTAGGGGCACTCCTTACTATCAGATAGACTACATCGTAGCCTTCAGACCCCCTTGGAGGATGGCACTAATACTTGTAGATCACGGCTGAAGCATGATTACCATCACAAACATAGCAGTACTCAGAGCTCCCCACCCTTTCCTCAGCTGCCTTTAGCATGTATCTTAGGACAGTTGGAGGGAGATCCTGGATATTTCCCCTCTAGAAATGCCACTAAAATCTTTCTTTGCTGTTCCATCCAGCTAGGGGAATGGGGAGAGATATCTGCACAGCAGAGGTGGGTACAAAGCTGGGACACACCCAGTGTGCACCCACAGTGCAACAGCATAATTCAGAATTTTCCTTAGTTTTTGATTGATTGGGTTTGTGTTTGGTTTTGTTTTGTTTTTATTTGTTGCCTTTTTTCCCCTATATTTTTATTATTTATGCTTATACTACAGCATTGTAATATTTCTAATATTTCATTTTATTTTGTTTCACTGGCTGAGCTCAAACTTGCAGAAGTGGTTGCATGACACTTTGGGTGAGCACTAGACAGGGTATATAGGAGAAAGCCACCTTTACAAAGTGACAACCATTTTCTTCTCAGTTGTTTAACAACAAAATGTTCTTGTCTTGTTGATATAATTTTGAAAAGGAACAACCTCTATTGATGTTTGTTTGTTTGTTTGTTTGTTTGTTTGTTTGTTTGTTTGTTTTATACTGTTGTCTTAAACCTTTGATGCATTATTCATGCTTAAATATATCTACACACAACTAGAGTTATGAGCCACGACCCTGTGGTATTGTAGTCCGCATCACATTCCTGATGGAAAGGCCCAGTTTCTAGGCAGATTCCTTTTACATTGCAGCAGAATATATTTTAATGAATTGAGAGGAAAACTTTTGTACCAGTACGCATTGCAAAGCACTGGACTTCACTTTCCATCAGATGCTTCTGGAGTTTTTGAGAAAAGATTGGGCAAATGTTTGTCTGAAATGGCTTAGGTGTGGTGGATCTTGCAGTGGGAAAACAAGTAGTCTGGATGATCTTCTTAGGTTTATCCCAGCCATACGCTTGTCATGCTGTGATTTTATAAGGTGCCTCTAAGTATAGAGACATAATTGTATCTCTTATCCCTTGGATGTCATTTTCTTGGAAAAATGCATTTGACCAATTTTATACTTGGAAAAAATGTCAGATCTTCACAAATTCTGCCTTCAAATTTTGTCTGCTTTTCCCATTATGATGGCTGGCCAAATAAATGCTATGGTCCATTTCTTACAAGCCCACCGACAGGCTTGCATTTCAAACATCCATCCTTCCTTGGGGTAATGTAAGTCTCTGACTTGCATTTTCAGAGTTATTCTAAAGCACATTGTATTGAAAAATTAAAAGGAAATGTCACATATATGTGTGTCACTCTGTGCTGACAGGTACACATGGATGGTACACACTTAGCTGTACTAGAAATGTTTTCTTTTCTTTCTTTTTCATTAAAAAATATCTAAAGCTTGTCTGGTTTACAGCTAGATATATCCTATTTCTAAGCCTAGGCATTATGGATGAAATTTGCTAACTTGGAAGCTGAGTTAGTCTAAACTTACAGTGTCAATTTTTTTATACTTCCAAATGTTCTGTATGAATGATACAAAGGCATTATGTTTGGAAAATAAGTGTCATATCAACTGGCTGGGAAAAAATCCCCACCTTTTTCCTCCAGAAATATTGAAGGAAAAGTCTTTAGGAGAAGCTCAGGAAAGAAAGTTGGCTTAAATTTAAAATTATATTCAAACAGTTGGCTATCTTACCATGTAAATTTTCTCACTTTTTATGTGGAATTGCTTGCCTAGTTATGTATCTGGCATCACATTCCCCCTTGTTACTCAGCTATGCTTCAAGTGCATATGTGAATGACTTTAGTAAATGTATGATTTTACTAAATGTGAATAATATTAGTTATCACCAGCCATTCTTTAGATCTTCAGCTCTGGGAAATGCTGGAGAAATGCACGTGCATGCCTTATTATTGTGTCTTCTGTCTCCAAGGTAATCAGGCAGTTCAGTTTTACAAGACCTATCCAGGTTTGATACCTGTTAGTGTTAAAAGCCCTAGTATAGCATGTACATGGTACAGTAAATTTTCAAATTTTTCATGTATGTTGCAATTAGAAGTATTTAAGTGTGTGAGTAAATGTGAAGCTGTGCATAAAACGTGCATTAGATAAATAGAAGATATTTGATTTTCTTTCAGAAATATGCATTTATTTCTCACATATATTTGCTGTTCATAAATTTAAAGTTTTGTTTTAGATCTAACATTTGGGAAGAAATACTTGTGTCTGCAGTAAAGTGGAAGGTCAAAGAGGAAAACACTGAAAAAAATGGGGGCTCTTATGTTTAACTTGGAAACCAGTACAATAAGCCTAATATGTTAGTTGTTTGTGTATTTATTTACTGTATCTCACATCTCACTTCAGAAGTCCTAAAGAATTTGCATTTTTCTAGCTCTAGGATTGCTGCAAATGACTGCACTCTCTAGTCATTCTGTCCCTTCTCTAGAAATAAAAATATAAACTCACTTTAAAGCAGAAAAACCTGACACTTGCCTAGCAAGCTTTACCCTGCATGGAATTGTGGGGTTTGCCTTTAATATTCTGATGTGATACACAAACTCTAAGGAAAAAAAGGCTTTGCAGTGGAACAGACAAATGCAAGTTCTATGTTTACTTAAAGGCTTATTCCCTGGGTAAAGTAAGTTCACATTCCTTCATCAAAATCACTGTTGCATTTTATTATTTTCACCGGCTGAGAACCTTCCCTCAGTACAAATGAATTGCTAACAAAGGTCAGCTCAACTTTGCAGTTACAAATGCTATCTTCTGTTTATTCTGGAGTATGTTTTCCCTGTATCAGGCATTTTCAGCTTTGCATTTACTGGAACTGAGGCATACTGGTTCCATCAGGGAATTCCCCTAACACCCATGCACAATTTCCCTCTTATACTACTTCACTTTAACAAAAAATAGAGGCCAAAACTCTGCTCAGCCTTATTTGTGTGTGAGGACACAGAAAAGAAATGAAGTTTTTTGAATGGCACTGATGCAGATGGTGGAGAGTATGCCATTATGTATATGTTTGGATTTGGTTTATTAGTTGAGTTAGTCCTTCTTAACTAATTGCACAGTTTTCAGTTGAGATTTGAATATAAGTTAGGAAGAAATGTTAGGTTAGAAAAAGTGTCTGCTGAAGAAGGGAAAAATGTCCAAGAGAATGTTGCACTGTGAAAAGGTCACAAAACTGTGACATGTCCAAGCCTGCTTATTCTGTATTATTGTGTTTTAACAGCAGAGTAAAATATGGAAACCCTTGCAGCAACAATATTGGTAATTTACCTTTGCTGCTTTGTCTCTCAACTGTTTTATAAGTTTGTAATTGACCTCAGTCAAAACTGATCACCAGTCTTTCTTAGGGTACTTTTCTCATGTCTGATGCTTGTTTCTGTGTGGAAGTATTTCCATGTTCTGGTATTATGGCTTAAGCCCAGCAGGCAACTAAGCCCCACACAGTTGCTCACTTCACCAGCACTAGCAGGACCAGGGAGAGAATCAGAAGGGTAAAAGCTATAAAGCTCATGGGCAGATAAAGTCAGTTTAATAGGGAAAGCAAAAGCTGTGCACACAAACAAAGCAAACCAAGGAATTCTTTCACAACCATCTGTGGTCAGGCAGGTGTTCAGCTGAGCCCCATCACACATAATGGTGATTAGGGAAGACAGATACTATCGCTCCAAATATCCCCCACTTCCACCTGCTTCCCCCCACTTTATATACTGACTATGATGTCATATGGTATGGAATATTCCTTTGGTCAGTTGGGGTCACTTGTCCTGGGCATATCACCCCCTTGTTTCCCATGCACTCCCGAATGCCTCACCAGCATGTCAATATGAGAAGCAGAAAAGGTCTTGGCTCTGTGTAAGCATAGCTCAGCAATAACAGAAACATCTCTCTTCTATCAACCGAGTGTTCAGCACAGATCCAAAACACAGCCCCATTCCAGCCACTGTGAAGAAAGTTAACTCTACCCCAGTCAAAACCAGCACACATTACTGCTTCAGAAGACCAAATATGTATTCAGCAATGAATGGGCAGAATTGCATCCTCTCTTTGCCATGAGTTCCTGCAAAGGAAAAAACAGGAGACTTCACTGTCCATTGCTGTTGGAAAGCTTGTTTGTTACATTCTGTTCTTGGAATTATCAGCATTTATCTTTATTCTTTTTTATATAATATTTTTTTCCAAAAATTTATAAAAATCTCAAAGTCATTTGCTTGTCCTAAAATGTCTGGACAGCTGTTTGCTGAATATTTTTTCCTAGCTATTAATTGTTCTACAGAACCTCCACCTGTTTGACCACTCTTATGATGATCTTTCAACCAAATAAGCACATAATGGGATGTCTTTTCAGGCTAATTGGGAAAATGTGATGTCCAGAAATGAAGATTAATTCAGAGATATTTAGTGGCATGATCTCCACAACAAGATAAAAACATTTCTGATTTAACTAACTCAAAATCAAACTTTTTCATACTAATCAAAATTGTTATATAATGATAATTGCATGGCTGGATAGGCAGAATTTGTCTGAGCCTTTAATAACTAGAAATAAGAAAGTGTATCATCAGTATGGCCAAAGTGGCCCTGTGCTTCAGTGCTGCTCCTTGTAACTGAGCTGCAAGTACAGACAGAAGCCAGAATAACTCACAAAAGGCCATCATGTCAGTTTTAAGAGCTTATATAAGCTTGTTGTGAAAGAAATAACAAATGTTGATCACATTTAAATTTCTCTGGAGCTCAGGTGAATCTCTGGAACTATATAATCCCCTTCTTATTACTGATATGTGTTTTCATTTATTGCAGTCTTTTATAGACTTTTATAGTCTTTTATATGGTGTTTATATGCATAGCTGGTCCAGAATGGGGGAGGGCAGAAGTTACTGCTATGTCATTGCTGTTTCTACCCTCTGTTGCCGCTAGGAAAGTTTGCAAAACCTTGTTTTATTTGTTGAACTTTGTCTCCAGCTGGAAGATATCTACAAAAGCTTACTCTAGAAAGTTTCACAGTAACAGTTAGGGTTAATTACTGCCTTCTCAATTAAGCTGACAAAATTGTAATGAATTTCAGATGATCCTCAAAATGTTCTAGTTCAAAAATACATCCTAATAAGATCTGTTTCTTTGAAGTCCTGCCTTCATTTTGTTCCCTAATTCTCCTTTGTAGGAGAGGAATATTTTTTCTCCTTATTGCAAAATGTTTTTTAGGTTTTAATTTCAAGATACTTGGAATTTTTCAGAGACTGATGGACTTTGATGAAATATTTTTGTTGAAAGTTTGCTGCTTGAAGCATTTTAGCTTTCCAACTAGTTACAATAATAATTCTAGAATATATAATGCACATACTCCACTGATTGAGAAAGAACCAGAAATATAGAAGCATGGGCAGGATCACTAATGGCTGATGTTTGACATTCTATTCAATCTACAGAGAAATAAGAAAGACACAATATTTTAGAAAGCACTGAGACCTCAGTAGCTAAATGGCTACTGTCTCAGGCACTCATATAAAGCTGCTCATGAACTTACTTAACTGTAGCAATTAAATTCATACTAAATAAACAATGTAGAAAAATGCAAGGAAAAATCAACAAAAACTTAAATCACTGCATACTTATGAAAAATTGACCTTGTCTGGCTCTGAGGAGTTATTGCTTAGAACAGGCTCTGCAATGTTCCGTGGGGTTTAACCTCTGATACAGTCCTTTATGTGTGGTTTTGTGTCACTATTAACACAAATGCAATAACAGAATCACAGAATGTGCTGAGTGGGAAGGGACCCGGAAAGATCATAGAGTCCAATTCCTGGCCCTGCACAGGACGATCCCCAAGAGTCACATCATCTGAGAGCATTTTCCAAATGTCAGGCTGTGTGATCACTTCCCTGGGGAGCCCTACTTTCTGTCTATAGAGCTTATATGAAGCACAAGAATTATGATACCAGCCCTCTGGTTAATGAAATTCACCTATTTTATGTATGTATGAGCCCCTCTGTTGCTGCACACATAAATGAGAGCTTGTGGGTCTGTTGTAGACATAGTACATCTTCTTTGCACACAGCTGGCAGATGACCTCTCAGAAGAGCTTGTGCAGAGGCCCTGGCCCCTCTGAGCCATGTGGACAAGACTTTCCATGTGAGAAGGACTCACAGAGGACCTATGCTTGCTTCCAGCCTTTAGTGATGAAGACCACTCAGAGAAATCTCCCTCATCTTTACTATCCATACTTTGCTATCACCTCTGAAGGCCGGTGGTCGGAACCCGAGTAGTTTTTATCAGCTTGAAGGTGGAATGTCTCAGGGAGGCAAGTATCAGTAATGGTAGAAATGAAAAATAAATATTCATCTTCAATGAATACCTAAATTAAGCCTGTATGGTTAAGGTAACTGATCACTAGATAATATGGTGCATTTGTATGCCACCATCCTGTCCAGAAGAGTCCTGTGAGGCAGAAAGTTGTAGGGTGATTTGTATCTACTAGTCTAGCAAGAGCAGCATTAAGAGCTTATGCAAGGTGTTGTTTCACTGACACTGGCACAGATGCAGTGACTAGCTGCATCTGCAAGCAAAAGATTCTCCCACTGCCCTTCTTCCTTTCTCACTTCTCACGTCTTTTGTCTCATCTTTCTTCTGTGACTCTATGTCCATGGGTCTGCTGCTCACCAGACCTTCCTGACAGACAATCTAACTCATAAAAACAGCACAAACCCATCTGGTTCTGTTTGTTTCTTGTTCTGTGTTTTCCCTTCCCTTCCCTGCCCTGCCCTGCCCTGCCCTTCTCTGCCCTTCCCTGCCCTGCCCTTCCCTTCCCTGCCTTTCCCTGCCCTTCCCTGCCCTTCCTTGCCCTTGCCCTTGCCTTACCCTTTTCCTTTTCCTTTTTTTCCCTTTCCCTTTCCCTTTCCCTTTCCCTTTTCCTTTTCCTTTTCCTATGTTTTCTGTCATTGTAATGATTGAGGAGTGCCAAAGCCAGCACCAGATGTACAGAAGAAGCATATGGCAGGCAATGGGAGTAAAAGCAGGAAAAGGTGGGGATAAAACAGAATAGTAACTTCACTTCTTGGGCAGAGTCAAGCTGCTGAATTTGTTCACCACGTCTTGTGGTCTAAAAATAGAATGCAATTCTAAGGAACAGTAATTACTTGTTTAACCAGTGATGACCTGTGTGTGCCTACAGACTGAAATGTCTATGCTCTAGACAAGTCTGATGTATTACCAATATACTACTGAAGCTCTCTGTATTTTGAATCTTAATAACATGAGTTCTTCTAACCCAGTTCTTTTAAACTCACAGCCCTTGATTGTTTGGTGTAGTTTCTGCAACATACAGATTCCAGTATCTAAGGCAATATCCTTCTACAAGTTCCCCTGGGAGAGAATCATTTGCATTAAAACTACCACAGGATTAATGCTATTTGACCTATTTCATGGAGACACATCCCAGAGCATTGTCATTAATCCTTGAAACACAGCAAATACATTAAAAGCTAACAGCCAATTAAAAAGCTTAAAAAAAAAGAAGTGAGATGTCATTAGCATACAGAAACAAATACAAAAATTCTCCAAATCAATTTCACAATTCAAAATCATAATAATAGGATGTTCTCTCTCCACTCAGTTGTCACTGGAACCTTGGCTTTTGCAGCAGTCACAAAGCACAGACTGTCTTTAGGGGTGTAATACATAATGAACTTGCACAACGAAGACACAAGACTATTTAAAGCTTGGTAAACTATTGAGTAACCTTTAGCATCAATCCTATAAAAGGCTGGAAGTCTACAGGGAAATATCATTGATATAATTATATTCTGGCTCATCTTAGTGTGAAATAGAATACAGACAATATCAGTTCATGCTGTCTCCTGATCAGGTAGGATAGCCTAGCAAGTGAAGCCTTGCCTTAATCATTCCTGTGCTAGAACTATCATTTGGTGTAAGTCAAGAAATGCCCTGCCTTATGGCTATCCCTTTGTGTCTCTCAAACTACCCGTATTTTAATCCCCTTAAACATTGGTTTTAAGTCTAAAGATGGTGTATTTCTGAATATGCAGTAGAAATGTTTTTCAAGAACTAAAAGTTGCTATGAGAAAACACATTTTTAATAGCAAAATGGTTATTAGATTGTTGCCATTTTCACTAACAGTAAGGGAAAGTTAGATTGAGCTTCTTTGTAAATTGCACTCCACCCTTTACTACCATGCAGTAAAGGGAAGTAATTGGGGAGCTCTCCAATCAGGCCTTTTAGTATAATTGATGTTACTGTGGAACTGCCTGTCTCTCAAACTGAGACTCTACTAAGTGTTGTGTTGTCTATTGTCACAAAATTCAAGTGTAAGTAGATTGTCGTGCAACTGCACATTGCCTTATGTGTCAATAACATAAAAAGTAGGAAACTATCTAAATGGTTTAGAGCATAAATGCTAAGTAGTAAAAAAGGCTGCTGTAAGTACACTATGAAATGAAATAAGAAGCAGCCACTGACAGTCCCACTGTTGTAGAGGAGACGGAATATCCATCCACAACAAACCAGTGAAGTGTCATGGGATCTCTGGATTTGCAGTCCAAGGAGTAACACCAGTCCAGCTCTAGCCTCCCTCTGTTTTGCATATCTTTGTTTGATTCTTTGCTATTCTTACTGCTGAAACCAGAATCAATAAAAAAGCAGGATCCTTTTTCCAAATGAAAGAAGATAAAATCATTAGGTTGAAGTGACTGAAAATGTGTGCTAAAAGAGCTATTATACAGCATCTGCCAAAGATACATTTTTGTCTTGCTGCAGTACTTTTTGCAAGAGGACATTCCATCAATATAAACTCATTTGAATATGAAACCCACTATTATTAATGATTTTACTACCATTTAATTAAGGCCAGACCCCTGCCACCACACACGCTTTCTTTGCTAGCTCTATTTGTTCTCTTATATTTATTTGCATGTTTTGTTTGGGACCAAATTACAGTACCTCTTTATCTTGAGGATTGTTATGGTTCATGATATACTTACAGAAAGTGAATTTGCTATCTAATCCATTAAAACAACTGATTGCACAATCAAGGCATATATCTGGAGAGATAAAATATTCTTTGCACTTTCTGTATTCTGGGCCAGCTATTAAAGGCCTTCACTTAGTTGTAATAATTTCCATCATAGGCAAATGACCACTGTCAGTGTTCCATAAATTGGTCATAAACTAAGTGGGTTTTGATAAAAAGCAGTAAAATATGTACAGAAGTGATGACAGTGTGTGAATTATATTATCAAAGAGATTCGTAGTGCTACTTTTCTGTGAGGGTTTTATCTGGGCTATGCTAGCATAAATTAGTGTAAATTTCCCTAGCAGTGGCATCTTCTCAGTGTTGCTGCAATGGGTCAACTCTGGAAAGTGAAAAACAACAAAACAAAACAACCTCCCCTAAAATTAAGACGGCAAGGCAGGATGAGGAAAGAGAAAACAGAAGTGCTCTTCTGTATGCGTATCCCCACAAAAAGCAGAACCAGGCCAGAATTGAGCAAAACTTGCATTCAGATCCATAAGCTGAAAAACAGTGTGCAAATTGATACACAAAAATCAGCATGGCTTCAGAAGTCGAGAATGAAGATTTGCGATTAACGATATCAGCTTTATCTAGAACAGCTCTTCCTACTAAAGCTGTGAACTCAGCTGTGGTGTAGTGTGTGTGGCCTGGGTTCTCTGAAAAGTCATGTTCAGAGGTAAAAAAAGACATAAAAGAGAAGATAAGGAAAAGAAGATTGTTCTTCCAGTAAGCTCTCCTCACAATTTTCTGCCAGCCCCAGTCAATACATCCAGGACTTGATTCGTATGTCTTAAGAACACTGAGCAGCTCCCAACACAGACTGCGTCCCCAGAGAGAACTAGATGGGCTAAGGTTAAAATTCCTTGGCAATATTCAGTCCTCTTAGGGAAACAAAAGTAGAACAACAAGGCAGAGTGAGAAGAGATGAACGTCAGCAGACAGACTGACTGACTCCTTTGGCTGCTGAATTGAAAACGCTGGAAGTGCATTTTCCCTGGTAATTGCTGTATATCTGAGTATTTCATCTAACATGAAGGTAAGACAACTGCTTACTTAATTTGTACTAATGAAGTGAATATGTCAAGTGCAATGAGCTAAGATTTTATATAGAGAAATAGCTGAAAAAGTAATTGGACAACATTGCAAGAAAGAAGAAAGTTAAAAAACAAAAGCTTGCACAACAAAGCTGAGAAAAATCACTGTGCGATTCTCCTTAATTTCTTAAACTGATTGGTGTAAAGATTGCAGAAACCTTGAACAGCTGCGTGAGCTAAAACAGGGAGGAAAAGACAGAAAAGCAAAGTTAGTTTGCTCTTTCTTCTCTTTTTTGCAGGTTCTGGGGATTTTTCTGTTGCTGGAAGTTTCAAGCTTCTTTCCCATTTTTTCCAGGTGACTATTTATTTAATAAACTACGTGCTGAAGGCTAAAGATGTATAATTGAGATGCATGAAATGAGGCAGGGCTTAACAGCATCTTCAGGTACATTTGCTGGGAGAAATATACCCTGGTGTCAGCTCTGTCATGGCCATCAGCACACATAGACCCTGTCATCTCTGGGTGGGGACTGCCCTCTCCCTGATTTACATGCTGAAGCTGCTCTATGAAACTTATAGTTGCACAAGGTCATTGCTGATCTTTCAGCGAGGTGAATGTATCTATGTTCACCTTTTCCATGACCAGAAACCCCAAAATTTCATTCTTACACAAGAAAAGCAAATCCAAGTGGTTTTATAGAGAGCCTGATCATAACCCTAATTATTATTGAAGATCTGCTTTACTGTTTATGAAAATCTTGCACTCATGCTTATGGACGGAAATCACTGATGATTTTCCTCTCTTCTTTGTTTATGTTCTTTTTTAAAATGCAAAAAACTAACTGGAGCAGCTCTTCCCCTCAAGTCCATTGCCGCTGGAATTCCTTTGGCCCTTGGTCTGAGTGCAATGGCTGTACTCAAAAACAGGTAGAGATGGACACATCTTCTCTGTACTCATGACCTCATAAGCACATTCTTTTTTTTCCCAATAGTTAAAGAGCCACTGTATGTTTAAAATTCCAAACGAGGTGTTACACAGAAGTCCTGGAAAAATGAGAAGGTTGAAGAGCAAAGAACTCAGAAGATAAATCCTTAATCTGTCCCCAGAATGTTCCCTTCCAAAGCTATGATGTTCATGTTGTAAAATGATTTGTGCTCTTCTTATTTTGGTGAAAGTATCAGAAAGCTCAAATGAACTGTTTGGTAAACACAGACATTCCTCCACCGATACTGGTTTGAACCAATTCCACTGGTTTTTCATTAGTGTCATGTCTCAAGGAAAGAAAACTTGGTTCCAAAGTGTTACCCTCAATGAAAATAAGATTATTATTTTTACAGTGAAACTCTATTGATGTGCAAAACAGTTGCTCTTAATTTTCCTTTTCATCCACTTTCATGTTGCTTCAATTAAGGAGGGATTAGTCAAAATTAAATATGTGCCATGAGACAGTACTTACTCATTTTAGAAACAAAAAGTAGCCCACTGGATATTAGATTTTCCCATCTTCCTTAATGGTATTGTTTACTTTGAAAAACTTCAATAACACACTCATATCAGGCATGATTAGTCCTATTAAGAATGTAAAAAGAAGCAAGAAATTTCTCAGCAGCTTTCTCTTGTTTTCAGTTATATACTAGATTTTTGAACAAATCAAGCAAAGTTTATGTATCAGCCTGAAGACCTTATAGATAAAAGAGTTATCTATTAACTTGAGAGTTTTCTAACATATTATGGTAATACCAGGTGTGGTTGTTCTCAGAAAAAAATACTAAACGTCTCATTGCCTTACAGCAGTAGTGTGGTAGCATTGTCTTGACTCTGGCCAACTATTCCTGCTTTCCAGTTGGATTTTCTCAGTCCTCTTGATTTGCATTCAGATTCGGAGACGGACAGTAGCAGTTTATGGCCAGTATGGTGGAAACCCCTGCGCAGGGGATGCCTTTGAAACAAGACCGTGCACACCCACAAGGGGATGCCCAACAGAGGATGGCTGTGGTGATCGGTTCAGGTGTTCCTCAGGTACCATCCAAGACTTTTTTCACCATTTTTCAGTCAAGAAGTTAAGAAGATAATCTTGTTATCTTTGAACTTTAGTAAATGGGCAAGGTATCTGCAGAACTCTTGATCTACAGATGAATTTGATTTAGGCAGATGTTTCCTTTTTTTTCCAAGCCTTAACTATTCATGTTTTTAATTTCATCTCAGTATTGCAGAGCATTGCAGATAACATGCTATAGCCCTGGTACCCTCTTTAATTCATTCTGCTTACTCATTTGCCCCAGAGAACAGCTTTTCTCATTATGAGAAGGTAGTTAAGGAATGCAACCTTAGATGTGATTGTTTGAAGCTATCCTAGTCTATACCTAGGCATTTTGGAAATCTCCTGGAAACTAATGCTCTGTGGAACAGTCATTGTATCCAAGCAGCTTCCACTACCTTCGCAGAAGAGCACATTATCTCAATAGGCTGACATTTATCATAGAGGACTATGACAAACATGTTTTGGTGCTACCGGAGAGATAATCACAGTTAATCATAAGTGACAGGGTCAAAGGGTGAAAGTTTAAGAAATAAATTTAGGAGTCAACTGTTTTATTAATGTGTCATAAACCTGGAATGGCTGTGGTTCCCTTAAGTGTGCTATACACTATTTATTTAGGTCTACCTTTACCATTTTTTCACAAGCCCTAGTGGGCACAGACTGTTCATCATGGGAGTGAATATGCTGAAGTAATAGATAGATTGGACTTCTGCTTTGATTCTAGGTGAACTATGCTTAAACTAGTAAACACTTCTTTCCCTGTACATGTTTATCCTGATTCAGGTCAGTGCATTAGCAGATTCCTTGTGTGCAATGGTGATCAGGACTGTGAGGAAGATGGTGCAGATGAAGATCGATGTGAAGAGAAGAAAACTGTATGTGACATTGACAAAACACCTCCGAATTCAGAACTTACAGGAGCAGGGTAATGTTCTGTGTTAGGCTCAGTATTATCTGTGCCAAATGCACTTACATTTTGATATATTTACAAGCTCTGGGTGTACAGATGGACTTCCTGGGCTTATGGTAAAATGTACCATATGCAAAAGTGTTTAGTACAACTGCTCCATCATGCCAGTGGCTCAGTGCAGCCAGGAGGTATGGGTTCTTCGATCTGAAGCACAGAATTAAAGCTTCCAGTGTTTCAGTTCTGTTCCTAAAAACAGCTTTTAAGATCTAAAATTAAATTTCAACTAACAATCTTCATCATGTTAAAAATGAGCCAGCGATCCTCATTCTTTTTATTCATTGCTGTTATATTTAGTACTCCAGATCCATATGGATTTCTGGTTTTACATTCCATATGCAACCTAGCAAAATAATTATCTGAAGTTTCTTTCATGATGTTGTATCTCTTGTTATGCAATATACTTCAGATATAATAAAAACACCCACAGTTTGGAATGGATACCCTGTTGTGTCTGTGTTGCAGTAATTGTTCAAACAATAAATCTTAAAATCAGTTGAGATAGATATTGGTGTTTTAATGTTGAGACAATGAAACCTGTTCATTTTTGTTGACAAATCAAGACCAACATTTCACTTTCAATATTGCAAGATGCTATACATACTGTAGTTCTTCATGTATAGAAGTCTATCAGGTGATAACCCTTTTTCTTGTGTAAATCAGCTTATGATTTTAATCTGCAGATAACATGATTGAGTTATAATGACTGTTCAGGTTTGGCCTTTCTCTTAATTACATTTCATATTTTTTTCTTACAGCTTTGATGTTATTACTGATGAGACTAAGGGAAGAGTCATTCATACAAAAAGCTTTGGAGGGCAATGCAGAAAGGTCTTTAGCGGTGATAGGAGAGAATACTACAGGCTGAGTGAAAGTGCTCTTGCTTATACTTTCCAGGTATGTTTCCATTAAGGACAGTTTTGTATTTACAGTCATGATTAAAACTGGGAGAATGATGCAAAGCTTGCAGGGGCCCTTGGCAGATACATTTCCCTAAACACAGCTCATCAACACCTGTTTCCTTTCTGCAGTCACTCATTATTTTGACATACAAATTGGTGTGCATCTTGCTAAAGTAAAAGGCAAAAAAGAACAAAAAAAGGATTAATTCTTTGAGTGTGATTTCTATATCTCTCAGTTAGACTGAATATAAAGACATCTCCTTAGTGTAAGTAAAGTCTTGAATCACCCTAAGAGATCTTTTGGGAGTGAAGTGCAAGGCTTTGGGGTGCTTTGCAGAGACCTTCGAGATATGCTTTATTTGAAGTCACTGTCTCAGGGATTTGGTTTGTCTCACATTTATTAAAACCTGGCAAACAGTCCTTAATGTACTTTATTTCATAACATAAATACTTATTATCCATATATATATATATGAATGAACAAACAAATGAATGCTTTTCCGTAGTGTTCAGTACTTTTTATGAAATCTGAAAAGGGTTTAACCTGGAGAATGCATCAGCTTTCTTTGCATCAGTAAGGACTTGCTCTACTCTATAACTTTTAATTTTAAAATCCTACATGAAGCTTTCCATATAGACTTCTATCTTTCACCTTCTAGGTTAAAATTCAGAATGATTTCAGTTATGAGTTTTTCAATAGCACCTGGTCTTACATGAAACGCATAGAGAGGTATGAACACTCAAATAGTCACCATTATTCACAGAATACAAATCTGCAAAAAAGTCTACAAAAGGTATGTATAAGTTGTCCCTGTGCCTTAGTTTTTGGCGTAAACATTTTCATCATTTTCTTCATGTGTTTTTATTGAATAATACAAATGTTTAATTTATCCAGAAATTTTTGACACAAAGTAGATGACAGTAAATAACCCATAAAACTTATCTATTATTTATTTATTTATTTATTTACTAGCTGTTTTCCTCACTATGTGAGAGAGAAGAACTTAGGCTTCATTTGGCTTTTTTCATGTAATTGAATAATTTTTTCTAGTGATTTGTTGCATGCCTTTTTTTTTCTTTTCCCTCTTTTTTAGTTTTTTTTAATTTTTGGTCAGTACCTTGGAGCACAAAAATTTAAATAATTCTGTTATTAATGTTAATTTACTTTATAATGCAATTGCTATTAGTAGAACTCCATTAAGAGATGTATATTGTGTCTTTAACAGCCAGGAGTTCACAATGCTTATGCCTTTATCTTATTTTAAGAGGAGCATTAGATAAATAATTCAAGATCAACTCTCAATGATGAAGTATAACCTCTATGTTATAGCAAATACAATCAAGTAACAAATATGTGCATTTTGTGACCCCCAAGCAGACACTAACAATGACAAGTTTTGAGACTCAGCATAACAAAATTCAAAAGAAACTTTGAGAGTCTGAAGTCAATAATATTGTGTAGGCATAAAGGATTTTTATAATTCAGCATCCTCCTCAAAATGGCTAGAACCCCTTACAACAAAAACCTTATCTAGACAAAACAGGGTGCAAAGGACACCTCTCTACTGCCTCTGATTTGCTTTCAGACAAAGCTTGTAAACCTTCTTTCTTATTTGTCCTTTGGCTAGTTTTCAAGTACACAAGAGGAAAAGAAAGATGTTGCAGCAATTATAAATAAAGGTCCAACGATATTTCTTGACTTCAGTTTTGCATTCACTGTGTTGGTTAGACATATTTGACAGTTCTGTAAAGCTGTGGGTTAGTAGCCAACAGAATGTACATGCCATCTGGTTAGTAGGAGCCACTCTGATAGTGTCAGGGAGCATGACTGATGCCTTTTCCTTCCCCCAGAGTAAGCAGCTGATGGTTGTTGAGAACAGTGTGGAAGTTGCTCAGTTTATTAACAACCGCCCAGACTTTCTCACTCTTGCGGAGTCTTTCTGGAAGGAATTGTTCAACCTCCCAGTCGTCTATGAGTACAGCACCTACCGAAGACTTATTGAGCACTTTGGGACTCATTTCTTACACTCTGGGTCTCTAGGAGGACATTACAAAGTTATTTTTTATATGGATACTGACAAAATGAAAGCAGAAGGTAGAGTACCAGAGTATTTGTTGCAGGAAACAAAGTCAATTATCAAGAGTAAAAATGTATTTGCGTGTTTTCTTCTCTACTATCTAAAATGTAAGAGACTTCTACAGGTTGCCACGTTCTCTTCATGGGCAAAAGAAGGAGGACTTTAAAAAAGTGCTCAGACCACAACACTTAGTTCCAGTGCTCTGGATAGCAAAACTTTGGTAATCAGTTTAGGACCTCATCAGGCTAAACTTAAATTCTATATGCCAATATAAATGCCAAATGCCAATATAAATTTCAAACAATGTTAAAATCTGCAAGTTACTTGGCAATGAAGGTTGGGTAAAACTGTGCAAACCGGAATAAATTACAAACAGAGCAAACACCAGTGACACCTATGTTGGCAATCAGTGTGGAGCTGTGCTGTAGGATTAGGGACTGCTGAGAAAATAAATGAAACTGTAACCTTTTTCCAACCGCCAATCTCTCAGCCTCCATGCATAGGCTTTAGCAACATGTACATCTTCCCACAGCACACAGATACCAATGAGCTGCCTTCTAATTTAGGCATAGTACTTCCTGACCTCTCTAACCATTGGGAAACATGGAAATTAACCCAATACACTTTCTCTATACAGTATTGTTAATGGTTGGATTATCTGCAGGTATCAGCATAACAGACTTGCACAAGTGTACCACATCAGGCTGGAACGCATTCATTGTGAAGAAGAAGAAAGTGGAATGCTCCAAACTGGATGAACTGCTAAAAACTTCTTCAGGTAAACCTTCAGTGGTGACTCATACAGTTGTCATGTATCCATCTTTCATCTCATCCTAAATAGCTGTCAAAATGACAACCAGGTGTGGATAACTTGGTTGAATTCTGTCCTAACATGCTGAACCGAGACACCAAGTGTCTGCAAAAGGTTCTCCCATGCTCGTGAGTTATTACTGATGCTTTTCCAGTAAATAGCACTATTCTGAACTCCCTAAGTCAAGGCTGCCAAGACACCTGCAAAACATACTTCTTACGTATTATCGATGTAGGAACTCCTGGTCCACGCACAGGTGATTGAACTGCACTATTGAGTCCTTTCACTACTTGCTAACATACTTTTTATGCATATTGTTTCTATTTTCTTTTGTAAATATAGCAATATTTTTTGTGTTTCTTAACCTGAATCTACAGGAAGCAGTGGTAATAAGATTAAAGGAGACCCATACATAGAAGGAGGAAGCCCAGGTGCTGTTGCTGGCCTTAGTTATCTAGACCTGAATAATCCTGCTGGGAACAGTCAGAGGTACACCCTGTGGGCTGCATCAGTGACAGACTACCCCAGAGTAATTAAAAAAAAGGTAAGACTATTTTTCTGAAACAGAGGTGAGCAGATGGGACCACCTCAAGGGGAGAAATGATTAAACTACAGCTGGTGATTAATCAGGCTATAGTCTACACTCATATTGCTTTCGGATCACTTTGTAAAACAGAGGAGTTCTCAGGGAAAAAATGCCATGAAGATAATATGATCTGCTGCATTACAAATAGAAGTCCACTGGCAGGTCCATACCTCTAATCTTACCAGCCTTCAGTAACTTCAGTGGAGTTCTGATCAGGAACAGAGGGTCACCCTAGCTTGGGAAAAAGTCCAGTTTTAAGACAGCCTTCTCCTGAAGTGCATATTGGCAAGTCTGTGTGGCTTCCCTTCAGTTGTCCGCTTCTGAGCATCCCTTTTATCCCTTCTCCTTCACTCTGTATCCAAAAGTTTAGCCTAACTAGAGATTTTGTGAGCCAGACATCTCAGATCTGAGTGTGGTCATATTCAGTACTACCTTGTTTACACACATTCTGGGAACTGCTCACAGAATGAGAAATGGTATAATCCCAAAGGATTTTTGTCAGGAAGTTTTCAGCTAAATGTAAAAGCACATGATATCATAAATAAGCAGTGGAAATGCAAAATACATTCAATTATTGTAGCCTTTGATCACTGTTCAATGAAATACCATAGTGGATTGTTTAAATGTCAAGCTTTTTTATGCCAGGAAGGGCTGGGTGAGAATTCAGGTTGCTATAAACTGGTCGTCTGTGTTATACTTTTATCTCAACTGTATCCTCATAGCTCCTCATATGTTTAAATATGACTGATCTACCAGTAGCTTTAAAGGATGCTGTTAAGCTGACCTAACTTTTCAGAAAACAGCTAATATTAAATAGTAACATAAGATTTTAGCTAGTTATCAAACTCGGGCATCTAATGTGCTAACTGTCATGTGCAGCAGCATATGTCACAAATTATTATGCATGCTTATAAACTCTTATATCCCAGTCATAACTGTTTAATATACGTTTCTCTACTGTGTGTAGCTAACACCATTATATGAGCTGGTAAAGGAAGTGCCCTGCTCCTCAGTCAAAAAACATTACCTAAAACAAGCCATTGAAGAATATATGGCTGAAAATCATCCCTGCAAATGTCAGCCTTGTCAGAATGGTGGTGAACCAGCTGTGGAAGGAACACAGTGCGTGTGTTACTGCAAGCCTTACACCTTTGGAGCAGCTTGTGAGCTGGGAACTCTCGTGCAAGATCAGCCAGGTCAGTGCTCTTTAAACTCGTGAGAGTTCAGAAGCAACAAAGTGTGCCCTTGTGTGCCTTCCTGCTTCCAGTCTGTCTGTCCCACTGCACATCTATACAGTGGCTGCCTGGCTCAGGTATCACTGCAGACATACAGCATGGGGAGGGCCATGTCAAGCCTGAGTCTTTGTCTTTGCCAAAGAGCTGGTTTTATTTTTAGTGTTAAGTACAGTGGACTATAGTAACTGCTCGATGTAATAATCTGTAAGTAAGTACATATCCTGAATTATTATTAGTGATGTCACAAATGTTTTCATTTTAATTTTGTAATTAGTCATAGCTTAAAGATGTTTTTATGTTCACTCAGACACTGATAATATACAGCCTCTATGGGGAGGCACATTGGGGAAAGATGGAAGAACAGATCATTGCAATCTGGAATTCTCTGTAAAGGCTCAATTGGCGCCATCACTAGCTTTGAACAGCCTGTGCCTTTAAACCACTCACAGAGAGTGCTTTAAAGACAGACTGGTTTAAAGATGGTGGTTTAATGTGAAATATTCCCAAATGTTGCACAGATGTTGTTGATGGACACTGGAGCTGCTGGTCTTCTTGGAGTCCTTGTTCAAGGGGAAGAAAATCGAGGAGTCGAAACTGCAACAACCCCTCCCCGCGTGGGGGTGGGAAGGCCTGCATAGGGGAGCAGAGTGAAAGCAGGCCATGTGAAGATGAAGAGTTGCAGCATCTTCGGTAAGCAATAAAAATACATCTGGAGCACAGCTTCAGAAAGATTAAAAAAATTATTTCAGAAGTGTGCATAAGCTATTGAATTCAGGGAGAAGATCACTTACTGAGCTTTAATATTTAAGGTGAAAGGAAATTAAATCCAAAAGCTGAGAATCCAATACAAGGTAAGACTAGAAATGGGGGTAAAAGCCAGTAAACTTGACAACATTCTGTTTACCACTCTCTTGGATAACCTGGCAGTGCCTGATTTAAATATAATTGTGATGAAAATTTACACATAATTGTCTTGAAAATGGGCTTCACTGAGAAGTGTGGCATTTTGAAAGGAAAGAAAACCAAATTTAAACTAAATTGTACTTTTGTTTGCTTCATAGCTTGATCGAACCACACTGTTTTGATTTATCCGTAACTCCTACAGAATTCTGCTCACCTCCTCCTCTCTTGGAAAATGGATTTGTTCAAGTAAGTAATTTCTATTGCTCTGTTATCTGTCCTATCCCTATCTGCAATGTGTCTACTACAGTTAATGCAGATGTTCACTTGCATATTTGTATTTTTTCTGGTAAACAGTACCGGATCTACTACATAGCAACTCATGCATCATTTTTCACTCGCTGTTTATATGAAAATATTCAAAAGTTCATGCTAAAAATAAAACTAAAACAGCCCCACCACCAAAAAGAGCATAAATTTTTGCTTTTCTGAATCATAAGACTTACAGAGAAAAGTCATCTACTTGTCCTTTATGCTATATATTTATGAAAAAATTTCTGAGCTACATGGAATACACATAAAATCACAGGAAACTAGAGAAAATAATGCACAGGAAGTAAACTGTCCATGGTTATCTAGCAAGTTCATAAGTAAATTATAAACAGATTTTAGGCCTCTTCACTCTAACTCACCATTCCACTTTCTTGTTCCATGGTGAACCTGTGATCTGGCAAGGTACTTGGCTCACTGTAAATTGGTCCTGTTTAACATAGGAGACTAAATTTCTCCCATGGAGGAATGGATTGTGACTTCTCCATGTTATCACACTGTCAAAATTCTCCTCGGTCAATAAGTAGATAAAAGAATTACGTTAAAATGCATTCATTTCGTCTGCACAACTGCAGACTGAGGCAAGGTCCAAAATTTTGCATTTCCTCTTTTGCTAGTGATTTTTTTTTTTTGGTAATCAGTCCATTGATTACATTGATATTTTTGGTTCACGAAGTAAAGATAAAACCCTGCAACTCATGGCATAACCTCAATTTTTTAAGATCTCCCCTTAGTAGACAGTGCGATATAAAATGAGAGAAAACCTGTGTTTTAGAATCCATCATATTCCTGCCATCATCATGGCTAGGCTTCACAAACAAAGACTTGGGATATTAACCTTTAGAAAGCTGATAACATGTCATCCTAAGAATTAGCAAAGCCAAGTATTGTCCACTGATCTCGCCTCAGCCCAAGGCTGTATAAGACTTTATCTTGCCCTGCTGATGCTTGATAACTGTATTTGCAATCAGTTTATACACCATCAGGAGTCAGAAGAGCATGTTCCATGCTACTTTTCATCACATTTACTGACTATTGATAGTCAAGATTGCCCCCAGTATTCCAGATGCTTTCATCAGTGCATTGTAGAGTAGCATTAATACTTCTCATTGTCCTCAGCTACTGCATCCCAGAATCAAAGAGAGCTCAACACTGCTGGGATTTCTTATATTGTATATCTAAATTTTACCTGTTCATTTTCTTTCAGAATGCTGAAAACTTGTACCCTGTTGGGAAAAGCATTGTTTACGCTTGCAGACATGGTTATTCTCTTGTTGGTGATCCTGTTGCTAAGTGTGGCAGCAGTTTACAATGGCAAGTTGGAGACAGATATTGTCAGGGTATGTCTAAGTGATTCTTGTTTTGAAATGCAATTCCATTTCTGAATTCCAGTGTAACATCTCAGAACACCTGCTTTCCAGAAACAACAGAGGGAAAACATACACCCTCATTTTCCAGTTTCTTAGTCATAATTAGGTCTACATTGACTTTTATTGTGAATCCAGATACTGTAATTCTGAATGAGTAGCACACCTATAAAGTCTGGTTTTAAGGAAGGCTGGAAGTGACAGAGACTGAATTCGAGTCCTAAATTACATCTTGTGGAGATATTATTGCTTACTTTGATCCTCTTGCCATATGCAAGAACCATGGGGATTTTCAGCACTGCATTTCTGTAGCATTCTTTCCTCCTTCCAAGCAGGACTGACTGGCACAAATGCTAGTCCACACTGTTTAAGGGCCATCTCTTTGTGTATCAGTATGTGACTGCTTTCTACTAGGATACTGCTCCCTGGTATGAACCCTCAACAGAAAACTGGGTCCTAAGGAAGGAGAAACACCCATAAATCTGGGCTGCACCTGCACAAGTAGGAGAAGATACTGCTACTATGTCCTTAGCATTGCATATTTGGCAGGTGGGATGAGATAATACCCTGCACTAGCATGATTGACATGTTTCTGCAGGAAAAGCAGCTAATATCACCATTCAATTTGTTAAGGAATTTAGGAGAAGATAAAATATGTGACTGCTTTATGCAATCTGCTGATTCACTGTGGCTATCTCAATCCATAGAAACTGCTTGTCTCCTGCCTGACCTGGAGGGGGATTTGCAAGGAGAGCCATGGAAAGCTGTGTATGAGATTGGTGAGAGAATAACTCTGTCTTGCCCGCAGGGCATGTACTTAGAAGGGGCACACTCCATTTTGTGTGAGCCCAGTCTCAAGTGGTCTCCTGACATGAAGACTATCCAGTGCAGGAGACCAGGTAAGCCATTGCTGTCCTCCAAGTACAATGCAAGAGTTTCTTCCCTGGACCAACTATGCCTTATTAAGATTAGTTAAGATATAGGCAGAGCTATTGCTGATATGGTGATAGAGAAGCCTTATTTCTGTCACCAGCACAAAGTGCAGAAAACATGACTGTCTGTTTGCTGTGGTCTGTTCAAACAAGATGCCATAAGACATCTCATATGAGATTTCCTTGTGGTTTTTCGCTTACCATACCCCTGTTGCTATCCTCTATTTTAACTAACAATATTTTAAGAGATCATCTGGGATGTATGCTGTCTATTCTGACACCCAAGCATACTTCACCGTCCACCCATCTTCTATAACACCAGCACTATATGACCTGCATCTTAGAGTTTTTCTATCTGGAAGCTGTTCAGTGCACCATAGCCTCCAATGGCAGAGAAGGATAGGGCTAGGTGACTCCTTTTACCCATCAGACAGTATTACAACTGATATGAAGTAACTCCAGGAACTGGAAGCAATGGGAAAATACTGCTTTAAATTCATAGTGATGGCTGTGTAAGCTCTCGGCTGATTTGAGCAGGCACTGGCAGAAATCGGGCTATAGCATTCAGAAGTTCTCTCTAAGTCATCTTTTGGAACTGTATAAAACAGACAAGGATTTCTCTTGAGCACTGCTATAATGCTGATCAGTGACACAGAGGCACCCAAGCAGCTTGCTGCTTCAGTCACAACTTCACCTGAGGTCCCAGATGTTCCTGCACATCTGGTGTGATCCTTGACTGGGGACAACAGGAACTGCTGCAGAAGAGTAGGCATGTCTCCTACACTTTTTAGCTGCCCTCTCCTTATCAGCCAGCTGCTATCTGAGGTTGCCTCACCTGCAGGAAGAAGAAAGTAATAGTCAGTCTTAGACATTGAAAAACAGCAGTCTCGTGAAATTTCTAGTGTATGTCACCTGCCACCAGGTCATAACCACACTCACAGGAAGCACAGGGATTTCAGAAGGAATAGCATAGTTCTGTGTAAATGACTGCTGCTAAAGTGCCAGAGCAACAATGCTGAAGAGCTATTGCCAATTACTTAGGCTTAGTCTCAGTAATTTTGTTGTTGGGTGTTTGTTTTTTTTTTTTGTTTGGTTTTGTTTTGTTTGGTTTTTGGTTGCATCATGTTCTCAAGTTCCAGTAATGGAAAGTTTCAAATGCTTCCATCTTTAGAAACAGCTTGTGCTTCTCTGTATGGGAGCATTATATTAGTACAAAAGTCTTCTAAAAAGTAGAATTGGATTAGAATATCAGTTAAAACCCCAAAGAATATGAGATAAGAAGGATAAAAATTAAGAAGGTATGTACACACAGGCACAGTGCCATAGATATGTTTCGATGGGAGTATTTAGTCAGCAAGTGTCAGCAACAGTAAACCATCCTACCACCAACCCGAGGGATGAAGAAAATGCAGTGATTTTTGGTGAAAATTTTCCCTCTGCAGTAAGACAGGGTTATGCCTGCTGCCTGCATTGCAATGCACTGCAACTCTTTTTTTCTTCTTTGGTTATTTCTCTCCATCTATTTTGCTTAGCCAATCTTAATCTGTAAGGACTTTTTTTTTAAAGGAAGGAAACAACATTATGGAGTATGAAAGTTTCATGTTAACAGACACATAACTGAAACACAAATCAAGATAAAACCTGAAATTGTATCATTATGGATTTAGCAAAGTCTTGCTGTTACTTGTTACAGAAACCAGCCAAATGTTTAGCAAAATCTGGATGACAACTCTGCTTAAAGAATGGAACAACTGCAATTATGAAAATTCCCCAAGAATTACTATTATTTTTATTTTTAAAGTTAGTACAGATTGAGGACTAATGATGGAACTTGTAGTTTTCATTACCATCAGTGTATAAAGATATTCACATTTCTACATAGGACATTGGAGCCTTAGCTTTTCTGGTGACAACAATGAAGTCAGGATCTCTGAAACATAATGACAAAGCTGTTCCCAGCTGTGACTCAGCAGTGCTAAATTTAGCAGAAACAAATAGCTGCTGCAGAAATTAGATGAATGTTTAAGCTTGAACATAATACCTGTCTCTTTCCATCTGACTCGTGACCCATAGATAAATTACTGCACAGTAACTCTGCGAAGTGTATCATATCTTTTTAATAGTGTTTATTCCTTCTATTCAGTAGACACTTCTAATGAACATGCATAATGTGACTTCATGTCATGATTGTATAATTCAGTCCCTTTTCAAGTCAACTGATAATTTCAGAGTAGACCTTTAGCAGCCCTTGTTTTTCTGACCCTTAGTATCACTCTTTCTGTTCTTCTGCTTCAGTGCCCAGTGTGAAACCAGAAGTGACAGAGCCCAAATGTCAACCATGGGAGAAGGTGTATCAGTCACAATGTGTGTGCAAAATGCCTTATGAGTGTGGGTAAGTTCAGACTCAATTTGGCAACTACATTCTTACTTTTTCAAAGACCAATTACATTTCTTAAGTCCTCAGTATGTAAGAGATGTGAAAGTTTTACTCATGTGAGAAGGAGGTATTATACTTTGATTTACAGCTCAATCAATGTCCTGTTTATCACTTACCTTCCTTGTCAGAACTGCCAGTGGGCTATAGTAGTGATGAAATTTGGTAGGATGACAAATGGGGAAGGCACAATTTCACTTTACCCGTGAAATAGATGGAAAAGGATAAAATTATGTTTTCAGGATTTAGAAGATTGAGTAGAAGTTAAAACAGAGGCTCTTGGCACTCAAACATCAAAGCTATAAACATAATGAAATAAAGCAGATTTCTTTTCCCTGCTGAGAGACTGGGAGGTTATGAAAGGCATAATAATCTAATTTCATCTCACATTTACACAGCAGTTTTCATAGACCAGTCACGTCACCTCTCCTGACCTCATAACTTGAAGATCAGAGTTTATTGTTTCCTGTTTATCTAAGCATATATTCTTCAATAAGCAATGTAGAAGAAATAATGTAGGAAATTAATAACTCTTTCAATTCTTTGCTAAAGATGGAGGTAACAGAACCAAAACAGAGAGTAACAGGAAGACATCTGAGACCACCTGGCACTGATGGCCAGATGTCCCAAAGAGCTCAGCACTCCAGCTTCTGGGCTGGTTTGCATAGACTGGATGATGTCTACAAAAAAATCATCACAGAGGCTGTGAGCTCTAGTTATGAAATCTGGCCAAGTTCATGTGACAACAGGAGCTGAGCAGTTTGGAAATTCCAGGATAACAGACCAAGTTTATCTTACCTATGTATAGTAGGAGGAAGAAACTTTGATGTCACCTCAAGTGATTCCAAGATAGCAGGACTTTCAGTGAACCATGTGTACTTTTCATCAGCTACATAGACCATGAGTGCTCTGCGTGATGACTCTGATTTTAAGCCAAAATTAGCACTCTTTGAACATCTCAAAATTAAAATTGGTGAGCTTAGTTTGGATGCAGATGCACTGGGCAGTTCCCTAAGGTCTGAAGCCATCACCTTGCATGCAAAAATAAGTACCAGGTTTGTAATAACTCTGCTGTCTAACTCCATCCCTATCCTTAAACACTTACACATTTTAATAATCTGGTCCTGCTCTTTTTCTGTCAATACTTATTTAAACAAGGCAACAACCCCTTCTCTGGTTTATGGATGTGTTGGACACAGGTTAGTTAGAATATGAGAGAAGACACAATGCTAGGGAAGGCCATGGGCAGTGTCACAAGAATCTTGGAGGTTAAATGAATTACATTTAGTTATTCACTGAAGCTTCATTTATAATTAATCTACTAGTTTCTTGTTTCTATTTTTTATAATTATGTTCAGAGTGGCAAGAGGATAGGTAACAATCATTCCTGTTACCTGATGCCATCTTTTCACTGTCTTGAAATAACACATCTAATGATAGAAAGACAAATCATCAGCTGTCAAGGCAGACTAATTTTCCAGCCTGTTAAGACTGTAGGAGTAAGGCATGTAAGCAGATCTCAGTCCGTCCTCAGAGAGCAGAAGTAATTTCCTTTGCTGTGACAGTGACTTTCAACATCAGCCTCTTCTCTGAAGAGAGCTGGGAACAAGAAGAGTTCATGTGGGAACTCGGGAACACCATGGCTTCAGACCTATCCTCCACCAGTTTCAGTTTTCAAGAGACTGCCTGGGGCAGCACAAGAACCACAGAACAGAGTGGTGAGGGGTAATTTGTCTCTTATGGTCTTGTGCCTTGAGATGCATCTATTCTCATCAGTTAGAGCAAGGGAAAAATTTCTGGCACCAGAACTGCTAAATTGCTAAAGCAGCAAGGACCAGTTCCTGGATAATTGGCCAGGCATAGTGCAGGAGTTACTAGGGTCAGAGACTGCTCTGGTCTGATGTGGTCTCGACCTTCTGGGAGCAGAGAGAGATGCACAGTTGGTGTGTTAAAACAGATGAAACCTCAGCCTCCAGTAGTTAAGAACTATCTCCATAGTGAAACATGAGATTTGATAATTTTTAAGTGCCAACCCCTCTTTTTTTCTTCCAGAGTTATTTGCATAGCATCCATGTCTCTCCTGAGAGTTCTTGGTATGTGGTGTATTAAAATTTAAAAGCTCTGAATATAATTTTAGGGAGTTAATACCATTCACAGCATGAAGAATTTTTCAATTCAGTGGAAGTTTCCTTCCTGTCATTGTAGGTGAATAGGAGAGAAGGTATTTGTGGACTTACAGATATTATTTAATTTCTCACAATAATATAAAATATTAGTTAAATTTTTTTCTTATCTTAGCCTTCTTTTTCAAGTAAAAAGTATGGCATTTCTCACATTTGCTTTACACAAGGATTATTCGTTCTATGTAATAATTTTTATTGCACTGCTGTGATGCTCCCAGCCCTGGAAAATATTCTTTCTCAGCAATAAATGAAAATTCTTAATTTCTCTTCAGAGTGCAGATTCTCTATCCTTTTTCCTATGTATCTGAACATGTTGATTTCTACTGGCTTTCTCCTGGCTGACCCAGCTATAGCAAATATTTAAAGCACTTTTAAGTCAGTTTCAGGCATTGTACTGTAGCTAGAGTTTGGCAACACGGTCCATGAACTGCTGGATTCAGACTTTGGCAGATGGTTAAATCATCTCCCTTTCTTTTTTTGGGTGTTGCTAAAGTGGTGTAAAACAGTCAGATTAGTGCAAATATCTGATCTTAATATTTTCAGATAAATGAGGCTGCCTTGTGTACAAGATTTTGACCTTAAGACTCAGATATTAAGATTTATTGCTTAGGCAAGGAACGGTATTTGAACAAATATAAATAAACAACTTAATTACAGATTAGTTGCTTTCCCTGGAACACACTTTTTTCTTCCAAATTTAAGACTGGAATTTAAAGATGGAATTTTTCTTATGTCTCTGTCTGTAAAGATAACTCTCACATAAATTAGTGCCCCACTAACTCATAGGTTGTGAGCCAGATGAGCAAACAGTATAAAGCATACAAATGCACCCGCTTCCTTTATCAGCTGCTTGGTGCTACATATTCCTTGGGCTGTCCTCTTGTAGTGCCTCAGAATGAGTGTTAACCTCATTTGTTGTCTTAACAAAAGAACTTTAATGAAAATCCGTGCAACAAACTTTAATAGGAATATATGGCTGGTATTTAGACTAAGCACAGCACTAAAGGGACCTTTAGCAGATGACGATGCTAACTTAAGTGGAAGGTGTAATATAATTAATAAAAAATTCGGTCACAGGTAGGTGCTCAACTAGTGAACTCCATGCCATATTTTAAATATCTAAAAGATGCATTATGCTACAGGTAGTTTAAAATCTCTGTAAAGCCAGCTCTTTTAAGATGTTTCAAAACTATCTTTAAAAGAAATATTCCAAAAGCCTGGAGAAGGCTCTTTTCCTTAGTGTCTTATTTAATGATCCAAAACCACTTCTTAATTCAAGAAGCTGGGGAGCAGGGACGGAAATTATTTTAACACTTGGCCAGTAAGGGAGCAAAGTTTGACTCAAGACTTTCTTACTGGACTTCCATCTTCCAAATTCCTCTTCCCTCACCCAACAAGCCACTTTTGCAGGGAGTTAGCCTAATGGCCCTTTGCCTGTACCTCATCAGGCTCTCCTGCTCACCAAACACCTGCTTAGCTGAGGTTGGCCTTCAGAACCAAACAATAAGACACTAAAAAGTTTCTGTGAGAGTGTTTGAGAACTCAAAATGAGAAGCTGACAATAAGACTTCAGGACTGAATTTCAAAGCTCTGCATCTCTCAGGAGCATCTGTCTGGTCTCTGGTTGTCTCTGCAGCACCTTACCCATGGCTGTGAAGGGCATCCAGCAGAGCACCGGCGTTCCCTGCTCCAGATAGCTGCTCTTTGCTCACTCCACACAGATGTCATTGGCTGCATTGAGAACAAGTGGAGAAGCTTGGGGTTTGAGATTAAAATGTAGAAGTAATGGGAGGGTTTTTTCCTCCCCTCTTACGCTTAGATCATGAAACACAAATGATAACAACTTCCCCAAAGTAAATACTGTTTAAGATTGCCCAAGAACGGTTATTTTCAATGTTACACACTCATTTTTGTGGGGATTAGATTACTATCCACATTTCAAGAAATAAACAAGCAAATTTCCTGGATAAATATTTCTGATAAATTTTTTCGTGGAGATGTATATGTATTTCCAGAAATATCATTGGTCTCTGATGGTGGATCATAAGATTTTATTTAGTAGAAGCTGAGGGTTTTAAAGGACAGCAAAGATCTTTAAGTATTTTCTAATGTCTTAAAATTAAGGAATCCTTGTAAAATATTTTTATATATGTGCCTGTTCATATATATGCGTAAAAAGTGTTTTTCTGTCTATGTACTTGTTTTCATATATATGTCATAAATTAGAGAATGACTGAGATCTGAAGCATTTTTAACTAAAGTCTGTCTCACACTGCTACTGAGGTCGGTGGTAAATGAGAGTAATATCCCTGCCCTTTAGCAAGGACAGCCTTTGACTCTGTTGAGGTGCAGTTTGGAAAAGGAAGAAGTCTGGATTGTTCACATGTCTGTGTCTTGAGTTCCTTGCTGCACTCTTAGGTTGTACTTCAATGAACAGGGACTGACTATTTTCCACTCCCTCAACTCTTTTTAGGGGGTGCCAAGATAAAGCATATTTAAATAGTGTGATCCCTGTTTTTGTTTTCAGTCCTTCCCTGGACACCTGTGCTATGGATCAAAGAACTAA
Source organism: Formicarius rufipectus (assembly GCA_013399695.1). Lineage (NCBI taxonomy): Eukaryota > Metazoa > Chordata > Aves > Passeriformes > Formicariidae > Formicarius > Formicarius rufipectus. Next base: position 148,542 of record VXAU01005298.1, read on the forward strand.
GAGAAACACACTTTTAACTGTTTGCAAGATGCATGCCTTGGAGTGCACAGGCAGAAAATACTCTCTTACTAATGCAGAAAACTGCAAAACACTTCAGACAGCTGAAATACCATGTGGATCATGCCGTTCATGGGAAAAATGCAATGGTAAGAGATGCTTCACAATTGTAAGCAACATTGTTCATATGGACAAAATGAAATCTTTACCCCTAGTTGCACATTAGCAGTTGGTCTATCCTGGTATGGCATTTCCAGCCCCTCCCAAAAGCAGCAGGCACTGCTAAGCTGGTTCCAACCTTCAGCCCAGTGTTTGTTGTCCAAACATAGCAGGAATCTCCAAGCGTGCAAAAGAAAACGCTACAGGATATTGTAACAAAATGCACTATCTTCAGGAAAAGCTTATTCCTAGTCCCTGTTAAGTGAGTCAACTTGTAGGTCCACTGGAAGTTTTGGATGAAATCCTTGCCCTATTCTTTTTCTTGTTCTACCTGTGGGAGTCCTCACTGCCCATGGGAATAGGTAAGCTTCTACAGAGATTTGCCAAGCACTCTCCCCAGCAGTATCTTGTGGCAAGGAATTAAATGTCTTATTGCATACTAGCTAGGAGAGTAAATTACTGTTGTTTGTACTTCATTGTCTATCCCTAGTTTCTCATGTATTGATCAAAGGTGAGATTTGTTCCCTCACAGGAAATAGTTCTTGTCTTTTGTAATCCGCAGCAAAAGTTTTCAAATTCTCTGATATACTTTTCCTGAGTGTCCTACACTACATTGTATTTAATGGAGGGTTGCCAGAAATGGAAAGATGAAGAAAGAACTACCCAAGCTAGAGGAACAGTTATTATCATAATTTGAAAATAAAAAATGTTACTGGATAGGAATTAATCTGTTTTTTCTAACAGTGTTAAACAGACAAAAATAATAACAAAAAAAAATAATCAAAACTGTCTGGAGCTTCAGCAGAGACAAACACTGGACAGAAAAAGTAACCATACAACACCAAAATAGGAACAGGTATGAAAAATAAATCTCAGGTAAAATCTTATGTGATTGTCACTGAGACAGCTACACACAATTATTTATAGGATTAAAAACTTTGTTCTTAGTGAAACTGCCGATATGAAAGTAAAGATATTACTAGTAAGGGTTTGCATGATCAGTTTGTTAGTGTCCAAGGACTGCTCTCTCATCTTACATGTTATTTGACCTCTGGAGTAGTAAATACCACTTGAATCAATTCAAACAGTAACACTGAGTAGTCTTTGAAGCACCTTTAGCAAGCTTTTCTCATAAGCAAAATCAGCTTCTCCAAGCAGACGAAGCCCCAACAGAGTGTTATTCGTTTTGACATCTAGTTTTACCACAGAACCTGAGTGTCAGCTAATGTTACTGAAATGATTAGGGAATTAGGTTAGGGAAAGAATCACAGAATCATAGAAAGCTTTGGGTTGGAAGGGACCTGTAAAGGCCATTTAGTCCAAGCCCCCTGCCATCAGCAACAAGGTCTTGAACTAGACCAGGTTGTTCAGAGCCCAGTCCAACCTGATCTTGAATGATTTCAGGGATAGGGCATCCACCATCTGTCTGGTGAACCTCATCCAATGTTTTACTACTCTCATGATGAAAAATTTCTTCCTAATATCTACTCCGAGTATGCCCTCTTTCAGATTAAAACCATTATCCCTTGTCCTACCATTGCAGGCCCTACTTACACGTCTGTTCCTATCTTTTATAAAAACCCCTTTTAGATACTGGAAAGTGCTAAAAGGCCTCCACAGAGCCTTCTCTTCTCTAGGCTGAACAACTCCAACTCTCTCAGCCTGTCTCCACAGGAGAGGTGCTCCAACCCTCTGATAATTTTTGTGTCTTCCACTGAACCTGCCCCAGTGGATCCAGGTCTATCTTGTGCTGAGCACCCTCCAGGTGCTCCGTCAGTTAGCTGGAAACATTTCAGTCTGTTTGGGTGTTTTGGTGACTTGGATGCTATCTTGAGTGTTTTTCCTCTGTGCTTTTGTTTAGTGCAATCCAACAGCTGTGTTTGTGATGAAGATGGTCTGTGCAAGGATGGAGGCATCCAGGTCTGTGCTGAAGTGGGCGGTTCTGCTGCCCGTCGGACCATGACTGAGTGCGAGATTGGGCTGCTCAGATGCCAGGGGCAGACTGTCACCCTTGTCAGCATAAGGCCCTGCAATGTGCAGAGTAAATAAGATATGTTACAGTTTATTTTGCTTATTGCCAGGGGATATGTCAAAACATGTCAGCTCTTGGGCAGGACGTACTTTGAACCTTGCTCTGCCAAATGTAAACTCTGTTGTGAAATCCACTGCAACTGATGAGACTGTGCATCTGGTCAGCACTGAGTAAAGGCCTGAGGCTCTTCATTATACAGAGATGTACTTGCCAGCACTGCTCACAACAAAGCTCTTGCTTAGGCACCAGCCTTAGCACTGGCAGTTTTACTCCACATTTCCACCAGAATTAAAAAAAAATATTGCTGAAATGCAGTTGCCAAAGTAGCTATTATAGTGATGGAATACCATGTCTGACATTGCAAATATGTTTTTCTAAAAGCCACACGTATGCTTGCACTGGGTAGATCTAGATGAGCAAGATATATAGACTAAGCTTTGGAGAGCAGGAGGTATGATTCTTCTCTTTTAATAAAGTAGCTCATTTGTACTCTGTGTCGTTCAATTGAGCAAACAGTTTGCACAGCGCTGAACCTATAACTGAGCCTGATGGGCTTAAAGGTCAAAATAGTGTCCATTAATAGTAAAATCACCTTAAAGTAATGAGAATATGTCTATGTTTGCAGCTTCTTGTACACAGACCCACTTCATGAAAAATCACCCTTTTGTACTGTCATTGTTATCATCACAAGTTACACAGAGCACAGGTAACTCAGTTGCATATCACATACACTTATGTTTGTGCCAAGACCAGTTTCCTCACAGACCATTGCACAAAGAGGCCTTCCACCACAGCAAAAATTTCCTAAAGACAGCTATTAGGGAAAACATATCTTCACAACAATGGAGACATTTCATATGCAGTGGCCCTGGAAATACCTTCGGGCAATCTTCAAAGACTGTTCTTGATTAAAAGAAGTCCCTTACACTCTTTCCTTGCACAGCTGAGCATGCTCCCTGGTATAGTCAGACAGTAACATCTTTGCTTAGGTGTTACAAGTCCATTCATGGACCTGTGCTGGCAGTCCCGTCCCTTCTGACTGTTCACGGATGCAAACACGGACAGCAGGCAGGGGACCATTCAGGCCAGTGCACTACTACCAGCAAGAAACATACATGCTTTTAAAACAATGGTTGTTTTTTTCTTACCGTCAATGAGGTTGTAAGACGAAATATCTCTTCTGGTTGTCATATTTCTACCAGTAGCTTCCTTGCATAATCCCTGCCGTTCAGCTGGAAAAGCTTTGTTTTCTGTGATGCTGGCAATTGAAGGAGCCAGCATGCTTTTCCTTGGAGATTCTCTCTTATGGGCACAACCATGTTGGAGGGAAAGGTTGCCACCACACTAACTGAAAGGACCTCCTGATCTTTATGTTGTCTGGAAAATGACATTTTAGGCGGTTTTTTTGGTTCTTTCTTTGTTTGTTTGGGAGTTTCTTGTTTGTTTGGGTTTTTTTGTTTGTTTGGTTGGTTTTTTTGTTTTGTTTTTTTTTTTTAGCAAATAGTACATTTTTGTGAATAGCATATAGATGAAGACAGGTAGAATAAAATCCAAATACATTTAATTTTCTATTTGCTCCTTGTTATTTGCTTAGGAGTAGCATGTTTAGAGTACTCAGGTGTTTGCCACTTGATTACTCCCAAGTCTATTGTCCACAGTTTCTAACCTTTTTCTTGTGACATCTGGCACATGTGATTGGACCATGAGTCCACTGGGTAACAATAGCTTCTATAGCTGCTGAAGGCAAAAAAAAAAATCACCTGGAATTGTCCTGAAATAAATAGCACAGAAATAATAGTGACTTGTTGATTCATGTCTTCAAACATAGGCAAATGCAGAAAACCAGCACAGAACCTCAAGAAATGTTGAGAATTCCTGCTTCAAAAAACAATAACGTTGCATGATAATCATCTCAGTACATCAGCAGAAACAGCTCTCCATGTCTATAAAATAAATTAGTCTGAGATAAGCCAGACAAAATATTAATGAAGGCTACATTTCAGATATTTCATTCAGTCCCTGGCATTTTGTTGTTTATCTGACCCATCTAAATCTTTGCAGGGATCCTTTTTCTCTCCTTTTTCTTTTTAATTACCCACTCCATCTTTCCCCCTCCTACTTCTCAGCCCAGTCAACTCCTCTGTAGTATCTCACACTTTCCCTTCTAGCTGCCTGACTGCAGCTGACCAGGAAGCCCCTTTGTGCTGTGACTCCACAGTCCTTTCCCTGTCTGCCTTCTGACTTCCCCACCACATTAAAGGCACTTCAGTTCCTCTACTGCAGCATTTTAGAATAAACATGATACCTTTTATTATTATTTTAACCACCCAGTTGACAGTCCAATGCTGCTTGGGAGGAAAGGCAAGGTGAATAGGTAGAAGTTTTCTACAAAGAGATATGACTATTTATTGAAGAAAGACCAGGTTTGCATAGGACCAGTGTCTGGAGACAACAGCCTGTCCAGTTACACACTCATCCCTATGGAGTGCATGTCTGCTTGCCACTCTGTGGCCCTTACAGTACAGAAGCATCTCCAGTCACTGTGGTCCACCAAACTGGTATTAAACTAACGAGGAACTGCAGAATGTTTTTTCTTAGTGAGAAAGCCAAATCAAGTGAATTAGTGTCACATAGGAGGAACAACGACAGGACCATAGTTCCATGGAATCAGAATTACCTGTCAGAGAGTGGTAAACTGCTTAGTTTTACCTGAATTAAATGAACAAATGCTTCTTTTGCATGAGCATTTTCCCCCATCCCCATGTATCAGGGTACTTGGGAGGAATTTTATATTAGATGACCTGAGCTTTGGACAGCTGTAGCAGATTAAATTTAAGTCAGATTGAGGTAAGGTAAACAGATACAGGCCCAGTAAATTTTTTGTCCCTACTAATAGGATCATTCAAGGCCGGTAACTTGGAAGATAGCACAAGTAAAAATTCTTGCCTGATTCAGAGCAACAGGTTTAAGAATAGGAGACTCTATATCCCTAGTGTGCTTCTCATGACTCCTTGAGCTCATAACCTGACATCCATAGGCACCCTCTGCCTTCCAGAGTCAGAATCACATGGACCAGGCTGCTGTAGTTCCCCAACCACTCACTGGTCTTCAGCCCTAGACAAGAACCTCCCAGATGAGAAAAGATCAGCAGTTTGTGCTCTACCAAAAACATAACACCACTAATTGAAAGAAGAAATATTTTGAAGTGGAACATAACTTGAAAACATTAAAAAGCTGTGAAAAATAACAGTTACAAGATATATATTCCCCCTGCGCTGAAAAGTCTCTCTTCATTCCTGTTCATGTCTTCTTTAGACAGCTTTGGTCAGTACATTTCCACTATTCAATCTCTTTTCTCATAGGGCTTAATTTGCCATTTCCAGGGCTTAACTTGCTGTTTCCCCTTGCTTGCCAGTCATAACCTGATGAAACACGCTTGAAATTTCTGTGGAGACAGGTCTTTATACCTGATGACTTTGCCAATTGCTTCCAGTATGGAAACTGTTGCATCACTTTTTTGTTCATTCTCTCTCCAGCCCCAAAAGAATCTTTCTCAATAACCTCCTGCCCTGGTCTTGCCCCCACCTAAAACTGTTGCATCACCATGTTCATAAGGCTGTTATAGATCAGTTCCATTTCCACTACACTGTGGTATTGCTCACTGTGATAGGCTGCCACTGTAAGTAACAGCAGAGCCATACATTACAGTGCATGACAGAGGTCACAGCATGATAAACTGCTATTGATTTCTTCTCTCTCCACTGCAAAACACAGAGGAGTTGTCTCTGACCAGCAGAATAATGATGCTGTCACGCTGGATCTTCTGGGTTATCTCAGGAGACACACTGCTTGCTCGAAGCTCAGTGTCAGAACCTGCTCTCCTGCATGTGTTCCTCAGGCAGCTGTTCTCATTTCTTGTGGTCAGGGACCAGAGGGGCAGAGTCCTACACTACAACAGGCAAGAGAAAACTATTAACTCATTCTAGCACTTCTCTAACTGGATTTTTATTATATCCAAGCCTCTAAAAACTGTATTAAGTGTGACTGTACAAAATAAAGCAATGATAAACATATGCAAATACTCCTTTTGGGGCAGAATGATAGTTTAACCAGACTAGATCACTAGCTTCTAGTAAAGGAAAGTCATGGCTCTATATTTTACTGTTTACAGCAATTGTACTCAGACTTTTATAGTGATTGTAGAATTCATTTCCTGAATAATTACACAATGTATGATGATGACTGAACTTGCTCATACTTCAGGCCTTATTGTTCCCAACAGGGAACTAATAAACACAAGCAATGTACTTTTTTTTTGGGAACTGTTACTCAGGTCATCAAATCTTATGATGAGGAGAGCTATGTAAGTACTGGGACTTACATAAAGCAGGTTATAGCATTCTACTTGTGCAATTAGTCCACGTATATGTAGCACCAAAGGCTGCTTCAAATCCTCTACAAACTGAAAAAGATGCCAAGGCTGGCATTTCTTGAGTGAGAGTGAATTTATTTGGGTTGTCTCCCAGGACACATACGTGTTGACATCTCCCTGAAAACAGAATTGCCACATTTGTTTCAGTATATACCATTGCTCCCAGAACACTAATACTGAGTATTGTCTATCTGAGGCTGTGAAACTCCCACCAAGATGGAATCAAATTTTTCCTGATCCTTCAAACACTGGTTGAAACAAGAGAAAGAGGTATTGTGTCACTCAGAGGCAAAATCTGGGGACATTATCTACAGAATTGTTGGAGTTTTATTCGTGTTTTGTCCCTACATTGTTTCCTCTACCAGATTTTGTGGAAGCTTACCAATAAAGTCTCATTCTAAGACAGCTAAATCCCGGTGCATCCCAAAGATGGCCTTAGGCTATGCACGTCTACTCTTCCTGCTCTTTAAGCTGTCTAGACACAAGATAACCTGACCTGGAGACCATGTAGCTGCACTAGGGAAATACATTGGCTGAGCTACTAAATGCTGGAGAGATTGGACTGGATTAGTGTGAGCAAAGGGCAGTGCTTTGAGATTTCAGCCAGTTTGAAGGTTGTGAAGAGGTGGCACAAATACAGAGCTGGGGCCAGCAGTGCCGGCCATTACTGCATCTAGCAAGGACTCATTGATCATGCTGTTTTGCTGCTACAGTCAAGGTTTTTTCTCAGTATTTACAAGTCTTTTTACAGTATTTACAGTATTTTACAAGTATTTACAAGTTGATTTTAGAAAAATAGGACATATACCATGAAGCTAAAAGCTAAGATAAAGTCCTAACATCCAGTGTGTACCTACAGGAACAAGAATAAATAACTTTTGGTGGGGTCTCTCTGTGCATGGTCATATATTCAAGTCAGCTGCAGCCTAAATGGGGGACTGAAACACTCATGGCTGCATCAGCAATGGGAACGTCCTGGTACCAATGCTAAAGCATTTCCAGTGCCTCCTGAAGGTGTGTACTTTTCCATGTGTGTGCAGACATATACCTGCACACACGTACACCTGTCAAGCCAGTAAAGAATGCAGCCACTTGTTTCTTGACAGGGCTCTGCACATTGTGTCAGCCAAAAAAAAAACCAAAAAAACAAACCAAACAAAAAAACCCCACATTTACAGGAAAACTCACTGCTGTTCTCACCCTGTTACACAGCAAATAAAAGTGTTGCACAACAAATGTTGAGACAGAAACTCTCAGAGGAATTTCACAGACAAAACAACCATTCACAGATGATAATGCAATAACCTGGGATTTCCAGGGTCTTTGTTAAGAAATTATTCCCTAGGGAATGAAGTCAAGGATATGAGGTGATTATTATGAATTATCTAGTATAAGCATGTATTCCACCATGCAGGTTTTACTTAAAATAGTTTGAAGGAACATATAGAGAATTGCTTGAGGTTTTGGTCGATACTGAAAACAGATCTTGGTTTCTTAAAATTTCCCAGCCCCATTTAGAGATCTCAGATGACTGAAATACTATGGTCAAGTTTCATTTATAGTTCAAAAACTGGAACATTTCTCTGGCCCTGAACACTGACCCTTTGGACTGTTGCCTGTCCCTAATGCATGCTGGAGAATTTCAAAACAGATATGGACATGTGAATAAAGTAAATCAAGTCTAAGAATTCCTGGGAAAGAGAGAATAATCAGTGGTTATAGCAGTAAATAAAATTGGACAGGCCTCATTTTGCACTTACAGAGGCAAAGTGATATAGGGCAATTCACTTCCAGCACCCCCTCTCAAAAACAGTTGTCTTGCTGGAAACAGTCCATGGCCCATATGAATAGTTCAATTGGGCCCAAATGCTCTTTTCAGGGAGGCCTAGCTAGCACAGGCCAAAAACATATTAAATAACTCAACAGAAAGGGTAAATATGTGCCAAGGTCTTGGTCCTCTTTCATTCTAGCAGCACAGATACCACTAAACTGCTTGACATAGCACAAAACCCCAGAAATCCAGAAATGGCTTCAGTGTTATGGTGACCCTTCTCTGCTGCTTCTGGGAACACAAAAAGAAAATCACTCCTCTCAAAAAGTATCCTGAACTTACATAAGCAAGGAAATCTTAAATGCAACTGCTTTAGAAAGGAACAGTTCTGAAATAATTCCAGAAAATTATCCCTTTGCTTAAGTCTGGCTCTGAAGTGCTGTTTATTTGCAAAATATTTTTTTTTCTTGAATGGTCACTGGAAATAACAGCAGCTCCCAAAATTATTTCTTGAGCAGTACTATTTGTCAGGGTCGTTTCTACTTTTCAAACCTTTGTAAATGAAATCAGCAAGTCATTACACACAGTACAAAGCTTCGCAATCAGAAGTCACAGAACTTTTGTGAATCCAAGGACTGACCATCAAATTTAGCATTGAAAATATAAGACCTAAATCAAAGCATTTGAATGCTATACAGAATGCATTTCCCAGTGGTAGCCGGTCTCCTTCAAATCCTAAGACTTTATCTTTTCAATAGCCCAATTCATGTCAATGTCACAATTACAGGGATGGAGACAGGGAAAGAGACCAGTCATCGAGACATTTTCAATCAAGTGCTAGGAAGGTGGCTTCATTCTCTTCTATTCTGTAACTTTGAGAAGGACACAAATGTTGCCAGAGCTGTCAAAATCAAAGGCAAAAAAACTTAAATAAAAAAGATCCTTATGCTCCAAACTTGATAAAAGGCCAGTTTACTTTTGCCTTCTGAAATCTAAAGCATGCTGTTGAATCCAGCAGCCTGGCTGCTGTGTGTCGTGGTTCTTTGTCCCTGTAGTCCTTGAACAAATTGGGTTTTTTCATAGATATTTTTCCTGGTAAATCCAGATGACCACCTTTTTTATTGCAATCTAGCTGTGCTGGGGAGTCATTGATGGGCTTCAATGCAATCAGTGCCTTCCTCAGTCGTGCTCACCCCGAGGGGCTGGTGGCATGTTCAGTGACTCATTTCTGGGAAGAGGCTGTGGCAGTGACACCTATGCCACCTCCTTAACATAACCTGCATCCCCTTGGTTAGATGTGGGTTATAGACATCAACTCTGGAAATTGAAGAAAACAAAAAATTAAGCTCTTTAAACCAGTCATGGTTTATTCTGCTGTAAGTTTCAATTGTCTGAAACAGAGGTGATTTCCAAGAACAGATCTCATTTCATCTCTACTGTTTATTGCAGCTCTCTCTCAGGACTGGTAATGTGAATCTATAGATAGGCTGCTTTACAGTGCTGTGTCAGAAAGCCTTTCTGAGATACAAATAAAGAGTCAGTGAGCTGAGGAAACAATAGATAATCAGCCTTATTTTCTCCCTGAGTGGATTTTAACACTTGGGTCACATTGACCAGACCCTGAATTGACTGAGACTGAATTTGATAAGACCTGCTTTTTCAGCTGGGGCCTGAAATTCCTAGTGGGTGCAGAGTTACCTGTAATCACTCAAGTGTGATAGATTTTGTAGTTGATTTGTCTGAAAAGTAAGATATCATCACATGAAAGCTAATGCTCTCCTATCAGCTGCACAATTACACTGTGCTCACAGAAGAATCTAATAAAAGAGGAAGACTGATTTTATTATTTAGCAAGGTCTCAGCAGCAGTAGAGAGAAAAAGTCCCTGGTAACCAGGTTATATGCCCAGTAAAGAAAATACTATTAAAGGTTTGCACTTACTGAAACGTTTTTAATTTCTGGATAAAGATGGATTTCTTCACCTTCCTGTCAGGGTGCTACAGGGCCCGGGGTCTCCCTAGGGACCCCCAGAGCAGCAAGCAGGAGTCCAAACCTATCATGGAGTTGTAGAATACTTTGGGTTTGAAGGTACTTTAAATATCTCCTAATCTAACCCCTGTGCCATGGGCAGGGTCACCTTCCACTAAACCAGGTTGTTCAAAGTACCATCCAACCCGGACTGTCCACAACTTCTCTGGACAAAATGTTTGGTGCCTCATCACCCTCAGAGTAAAGAATTTCTTCCTGATAGCTAATCTAAATCTACCCTCTTTCAGTTTGAAGCCATTTCCCATGTCCTATCACTGCATGTTGCTGTAAAAAATCCCTCTCTAACTTTCTTGTGGGCCTGTTTTAGGTACTTAGTTGCCATAAGGTCTCCCACAGCCTCCTCTTCTCCAGGCTGGACAACCACAACTCTCTCAGTCTTTCCTCACAGGAGAGGTGTTCCAGCCCTCCGGTCATATTCATGGTGCTCCTCAGGACTCATTCCAATAGGTCCACTCAACACCCCAAAAGCCAGGCAGCCCCAGCCCTGCACACCTTCCTGGGGATGGGAACAGCCAAGGCCGGCGTGGGAAATTGTTTCATGAGCAGGGTTCTCATCCAGTGAGGTCCATGACCAGACAGGGCATGGCCTGATGGCCTGAGAAGGGATGAAACACTTTCCTGGGCCATGGATAGGGTGTGGAATTCCCATGGGAAGTTGGTCTGGGCCATAACGGTGTGTGTGCTCTTCCTGTCCTGCTGCTTGACAAACCATATGTGCTCCAGGGACATGATTTCTCCAGATAAAAATGATACTGGGTGAAAAACCTCTGCTAACCTGCAAGTTACGGAATTAATAACTTTCAAAGACAAAATGGGAATTTTAGCAATCAGGTTTAATATGAAAAGCAAAAATCAGTTGAGTTTAAATCAAGTTGTGTCTGCTTTGGATTTGGTTATTGCAAGTCCTGAAACAACTGGGCTCACTAGGTAATGGGCAAGGCAGAATGCAGAACAACCTTCCATCCCTGTTCTGCTCACGGCTGCCTGTGTCTCATAGACACCCTTATCTCTTCCACCCACACATGAATAACTCTGAGTGGTTTCTGGCTGGCAAAGAATGCAATGGGAAGGAGGCACAGGCGCATCATTTGGTCCTTAGCACTCTTTGGTGAGTTAGCCTCTAGCCTTGAGTTATCCAAATGCTGAGCCCCACAGCAGCTTTGGTACTTCGTGAATGGAGCCAGTTATTCATGAAAAAAGTTGCAATACAAATGGTGCAAACCTCGAAGACAAATAATCCATGCTGGACATTAAATGTTAGGAGCATATATATTTATTTCAAATACATTTATATATTAATTTTAAAAAATAGAAGAGGTAGAATTAGTGTAATCCAATTTTATATATCTATAGCATAACCATGTGTATTTGTCCAGGTCATCCCCCCAGCTTCCTTCACAGTCAGCAGTGGAAGACAGGAAACTTAATGGCGTGACTCACCCAACCTGTTTTGAGAAGTCTGCCTAAGAAGATAGAAACTCTGTCCTCCAAGGGGCTGTTTCTCTCTTCAATTGACTAAAAGGACAGCAAAAGATTATGATCTTGGGTGCAGTCATACACTTTTAGGGCATCTCATTCCCAGTAATCAGGGAAGAAAGATAAGCTTGTCAAAATTCCTCTGTGTTGGACATCTTCACACCTACCTACATCTGGATACACAGCCTTCAGAGCCTGTTGAAACACCCCTTATAGTGAAACTGACATCTCTGAGCAGAAGAATGATTAATTTAGTTAAGTTCTGGGTTATATAAACAATGTTATTTGTTGCATCCTTATCCCATAACCCTCCATCAGCAAAGCTGAGTTGCTTCTGTTACACATACAGTCTTGAAGCATCCCTTTTCTGAATAAAATAGTCAAAGCCTACTGCTCAAGGACTTCTGGGTGAGGAGAAAAGTGATGGACTTCCTCTGAATATGTAACTGAATGCATTTCGCTGCAGCTATCATGAATGCCAAATTTATCCTGCTGCTGGAGATGCATCTCTGCCCTCCCTGGGGTGCAAACCCAAGAGTGCATCAGACAGCAGTGAGCTGTGCATCCAGAGGGAAAAACCTGGCCAAGGTGCTTTCTTTTATCACTCATTGGGAAATTGTTACTAGTAAATGCACCAGTACCTATCTTCCACTGTGCTTGCTGCATCTAGCAATTTTTCATTTAATAGTCAGTCTTATTTTGCACCAAAATCTTTAATTGACAATTACCATTTACACAGCATCTGAGATGAAGACATCAGGACTCGAACATTGAATACAACATGTTTTCATAGCTATAACAAGAAACAGCAATTGCTATAACTAAGAAGTTGCTCATCAATAAAAGTTTAGCAGTGGATAAACATATATATATCTGACTTTACTTCAAACCCATGAAGAAAACTCTGGATTACCCCTTCCTGAGGTTGCATAAGGATAATTGTTGTAACAGACACTATATATGTATTCAATTCTCTTTTATATTTGCTAAAATTTTGAATTCTACATTACAATAGCTATTTATACAAATGCTGTGTCAAGAAGCTCATGAAAGCAGCTGCTAATTGTTCAGCCATTGAATCAAACCTCAGCTGCCTCAGCGTGGTAAGTGTATTCTATATATATTTCAGATACTCTTGTGCTAGTGAAAAATTAGATATGTTGGACTGTAGTATGGGTGTTTGTGTCAGTGGAAAGACTCATTATATTTATTTTGGATAACGCCTTCTCTCTATTGTTAAGAACAAATAGATGCTTTCTTTATTCCTGTGCAACCGAGAAGCTGCATTACTGAGAAAGCTGTCCTTTGAGAACTGGTGAGGTCTCTGTGACCTTGGTTATCCTGACAGATTCACTTTAGATTTGCTTTACCTTCCCCAATTATAATTCATGACCTAACGCAATGATCCATCAAGCCAGGTGCATTACTTGGAGTTTACAATGGCAAAGGAGGGATGGCATTTCTTGCCCACAGTGACCAAGAAAAGTTACTAATATACATTAACACATGTAAGAAAAAGATAGATGTTTCAGGAAACATTAAAGAACCTGCAGGCTTTGATGTGAGGCCTGTGGACCCCTGTGACAGAGCACAGGAGCAAACCCAAAGTCCTTGCAAGTGCAGTCCGGATCCTACCAAGGTCAACAGAAAAACACTCCCTAATTTCAGCAAGTTGATGTCCTCTGGAATCAGTTCATGGCATCACCAAGTTCATCACCACCTTGTTAGTGAGAGGCAGATGATGACTGCACTCTGTGTCATAATGCAAGGCAGAACCTACAGGAGTTACCCCCGTCAGCAAGAGAGAACAATGCAAGTCTTAATGGGAGTGCTTGCACAGCACACAAACACTTTGAAATCGGAGGTGCTGCAGAAATTAAGGCACTCAGGGAGCACTCAGCTGCCTTCTGTTTACCAGGAAATAACTTCATCTGGCAATTCATCATGGTGAGAAGTGTAAGGGAAAAGAATTCCTTTTATCAGAAATCTTGCTAGACAGTCACACTGGAATCAGTCTGGAATGAAAAGCTAGTACTAAGGTTAGAGGGTCAGATCTTCATTGTTTGTTGCCGGTGCAGAAAGCATACACAACCGTTCTGAGTGATTCTTCCCCCACACCCAGTAACCACCAAGTAGAAATATGAGCAGTAAAAAAAAAGATCTAAAGACAATTGAATTTGCAACTCCCTCCTAGACCACCATGAGCATATTATGATAGCTCTTCAGTTGGAGGAAAGAGCTACAGAACTACAAAGGAAAACCTGTCTCAGGTTTTTGCAATAGTTTTTACCATATATTTTAAACAAGAAAGCATAATGCTTTGTTGTATTTAGCAGCGGGATTAATTTCTTCTTTTTCTTGAGCTCTATCCACTCAAATCTAGCTGCTGTTCTAGGGAGCTAGATAACATCCCAAATATGTTTCTTTGGAGGGAAAAATAACCATTTCACATCCAGCTCACTGCCAGCTCCCAAGTGACTGTCCAGCTTCTGTAAAGGTGTAACACTTACACACAGGACAGGTGGTTCACCACCGAACATTTCTCATGTGTCATAAGATGGGTAAACAACTGGCTGATGAGTCAGGCACAAGGGGTTATAGTGAATGGTGTCACATCAGGCTGGTGACCTGTCACTAGTGGGATTCCACAGTGATCCATCTTAGTCCCCGTACTCTTCAACATCTTCATAAATGACTTGGATGCAGGACTCAAAGGGTAAATCTACAGATGATACAAAAGTGGGAAGAGCTGGAGACTCCATCAAAGGCAGGGAGAACCTGCAGAGAGACCTTGACAAATCAAAGGGCTGGGCAATCACCAACGATATGAAGATTTACAAAGACAAGTGCTGGATTCTGCACTGATCACAAAGCAGCCCTGGATGTGTGTATGGATTAGGGAATGAGGTACAAGAAAGCAGTACTGTGAAAAGGGACCTGGGGGCTCTGGTGGATGGCAAGTTGAATATGAGTCAGCAGTGCCCTGGCAGCCAGGAGGACCAACCCTGTCCTGGGGGGCCTCAGGCACAGCATCGCCAACTGAGGAGATTGTCCTGCTCTGTTCTGCACTGGGGTGGCCTCATCTTGAATATTGTGGGCAGTGTTGGGTACCACAATATAAGAGAGACATAAAGTTTTAGAAAGCATCTAAAGGAGACCAACAAAAATGGTAAAGGGCTTTGGGGGAAGCCATATGAGGAGCAGCTAAAGTCACCTGGTCTGTTCAGCCTGAAAGAGACTGAGTGGAGACTTGGCTGTGATTCTACAACTTCCTCAAAAGAGGAAGCAGAGTAGCAGGCACTGATCTCTTGTCTCTGTGGTGACCAGCGACAAGATCTGAGGGAAGGGCCTGAAGTTGTGTCAGAGGAGGTTTAGGTTGAGTATCGGGAAAAGGTTTTTCACCCAGAGTGTGCTTTGGCACTGGAACAGACTCTCCAGGGAAGTGGTCACAGCACCAAGCCTGACAGAGCTCAAGAAGTGTTTGGACAACACTCTTAGGCACATGGTGTGACTCTTGGACTGTCCTATGCAGAGCCAGGAGTTGGACTCAATGATCCTCCTGGGTTCCTTCCATCTCAGGAGATTCTGTGATTCTCTGATTTGATTCTATGCCTTTTTTTTTTTTTTTTTTTGCCTGACTTTCATTGTTTTGATGGCTGCTGGTAAAGGAAAAACAAACAAACAAACAAACCAAACACAAAACCAAACAACAACAAAAAAACCCACACACCAAAAAAACCAGAACCAAAACCAACCAAACAACAACAAAAAACCCCCAAACAAACAAAAAAAACAACCAACCAAATAAAAAACAACAACAACCACAACCAACCGAAAAAACAAAACAGAAGAGGTGACTTCCTGTATAATACTTCTCAAAAGACAAGTTTATAGTCCTCAGTTTTGGAAAATTCCAAATGTTGAAGGGGAAATTCTAATTGTACCTACTCAGCAGTAATGATCTATGACCAAGGAATGATGGGGAGATGGACCTAGAATTGGTCTGAGGTGCTTCACGCAATTGGTGTCCAGATTGGTGCTGGTGCAAGTGTATACAGGGAATCTGCTTGATGATGATCTGCAGACTCTAACAGAACCACTCAAAGTAGAACTATTGCAGCAGTACTCTGCCCAGTTCATTGTTAATTAAATGTTTCTTTTATATTTAAGTACAAATATGTGCTTACTTCACCTCAAGGGGTACCATAAAAATTCCCCAGCAGTGTCTACAGCTCAAACCCATCAAACAAACACAAAAACCAAACATCTCCTCCCTTCAGTTAGGCCAATTAAAATCACATTGTTTTGAAGACTTCACTCAATCATTGCATAATTGTGGTTTTTCAGTGTTTTATATTGCTATTTGAGTTTGTACCAGGAGTGCCTGTGCAGCTAGCATCTGCTACTCCCTCTACATTTGGTGCCAGAAGGAATATCTAATGGTGCTCAAGTGCCTGGTCTGCCTGCCTGGGTGGTGCAGCAGGTACTCGACCACTGAGATAACAAGAATACACAGCAGTCACAAGCACAAGGACAAAGCAACAAACGGCAGAGGAAAGGAAAACACTCATCAGCACTAAGAGTGATCAGAGGCAATGTTTCTTTTTCTTGCTTCCAATCTGCTCCCCACCCTCCCTCTGCAAATCCTGTGTTAGCAGCAGTGATAGCAGTCTCGATACTCAACACCCCAGGTAATTTTCAGATAGAAAAGGTCCACTGCTTCCCTTCTCCCCAAAATATGATAAGTGCACTGTATTTTTTTTCTGCTCATCGTTTATTTTTTATGTACTTGCCACTTCATATCCAACTTTTTCCCAGGATGGCCCACCCTGTGCTCAATGTGGTGATCATGGTGTCTGCAGAGAGCCAACAGGTCATGCCAGGCAGTTCCCCTGTTCCAGCACCTTCAGTTTGATGCCAGCACATTTCATGGCTCCCAGAATGCAATGACTGACTGTCCTCCTCCTCCCTGTTGACTCCATTTGTATGCAGTGAGGGCGGCTGTCTTCTTTGGGACACTGGTAAGGCATCAGGCAGAAGCATCGCGTCTGTGTTTCTGGAATGTGTGGAAATTTAACAGCAACTGTGATGGCTAAACCCACAATATATAGTTTGATGACATTTCGAAGTCCAGTAGGGAAAAACACCATAGGTTGTTTGTGATATATTAGCTTAAAAAAAACTTGTAGTGCATACACTAGATGGTAGGGTAGTAAGAATAATCAGCTTTAAACAATAATTTTTGCAGCAATGGCCCATACAGAAAAAGAATTGATCTAACTATTTTATCCATTGGCTTTCCCTGACCTTTCTTCTAAATAAAAAGGTATTAAGTTGATGTTCTGTTCCCAATTATCCTTGAACAAAATCTTGCTATGAAATGGAGTCTTAAGGTTCATATTGTGTCAGCTCCTATTTCATTAAAGCTCCCTTTATGAATGTTAAGATACCTGCTGCTGGCCTGTGGTAAAGCTTGGTCCTGGCAGTTATTTCATTACCCACTTCTGATCTAATCAGGTTCTGCCTCTTCATATTCTTTCCCAGAAGTTCCCTAGGCAGGAAACTAAGTTTCTGCTTTCACCTTCTGAAAACATGAGAAATGTGTGATTTCTTCCATTTGGTTGCTTTCATGGTACTGCAGTATCTTCTGCCTTTGTGAGGATACCAACAACTCACTCTCAGAAAACAAAGCTTACATTTCGCAAATATTTCTGCATACTCATGAAAAGTGGGCTTCTGTGGAGGAGATTAGGAGTCCAAGTCAAATCTCTTAAGTACCACAATGAAAACTAATTTTAATTTTATTTAATGTCTTTTTTTTTTCTTTTTTTCCCTGAACAGGGCATCTCTGTAGGCTTTTGAGAATAAAATACTGAAGTGTTGGCATGAGATACAGCTTTAAGACACTTGCACAGTGGGAGATAGACTTTCTACAGGCACCAAAATAAATAAGTCAAATATTTAAAGAAATTAAAACCACTTTCCCAGGAGCACAAGGTGACTGGAGTCCAATGGACACACCTGGTCATGCACTCTGCTTGAGTCCCACGAGAAACAACATCTTATGCAGTACTTTTACAGCCACCTACTTTAAATCCTGAGCTGCAGAATTCTTGCATCTTCAGAACGTGTTTAAGATTGCTGCACACTGCTGTTGCTTTATTTGTTTTTTAGGAGACCAGGTGTGACAAGGATCATGGCTGTCTCTGGAAGCAAGTCCAGGAGTGAGGGTATCTGCCACTCAACCTTTTCCTGGCAAGTGCTTGATGTCTGTGGAGCCAGCCAGCACCTCAGACATTTACAGGAAAGCCTACTGCTCTTATCACCTGCTTACATGGTAAATAGCTAAATTGTATAACTGTTTTTAAAAAATAATCTTCTTAGGGATTTGGTCAGCTTAGCTAGTTCATTGAAACTCTTAAACACAATTTTCATATCTGGGTATTTGCAAATTTTACCATTAAAATCTCTAAATCTGATGGCCCCAGTCTTGCTTTTGAAGTAGTATTGTAATTTAATTTCACAGTTTAATTACATGTTGTAAAGGGTGTGGCCTCAAGTACAAACTAGTGGTTAGTGCCTCACAGGGAAGGGGTTATAATATCACCACCATTTTTGGGCTTCAATGTTCAAATGTTAATTCCCCTGAAAAAGTTTCCTTAATTTCCATTCCTCTTGTGCCTCCTCATGGGAAAGAACAATACACGAGTTGTAGGTAAAGGGAAAAGGCACATATTTAAGTGTAACACTTGGTAACAGAGGCATAGAGTTGACTGCATTTCCACACTCCTCAGGCCTAAAAGAACCACAGTGTAAATCCCATTCTTAGAGCAGTGAAAGAATCAGTGCATTTTACTTTAGATCCAGAGGGCTGGATAAATCTTACCATCCAGAAGTCATACCTGGACAATCCTCCCAGTCATAGCAGGTGTCATAGCCACAGGGAACTTTCTTCAAGCTGTTTACAGAGAGCTTTGCCCTTTCAATAGCCCAGTCTAGGTTAGAATCACCCCGGCAAGGGCCAGTATGCAAAAAGTGAAATAACTGCTCTCCAAGGCACATTTCAGCTGTGTACTGACAGCTGGGCTTGGTCACATTCTGTTCCAAAACAGCATGTAGCACGCAGATGTCTTCTGAGTAGTGGCTGCCCAAAGGAAGTAAGGAAAAATTATTTTAGCAGGCTGTGGAAGAAGTCTATGCTTCTAAATGCTTCACAAGCATTCGACAAAAAACAGGAAAGCCATGGCCAGGCTGGATATCCATAAAAGACCAAAGACTGTCTCAGCTACTGCAAGACCTGGACCTGATACAAGTGCAGTGAGATGAGGAAGCTTTGGTCCTGTCCAACAGGCAGGGACATGTAAGGGACATGTGCCTGTGCAAGAAAAAGGAGATGCTGTTACTTCCACAAGGATACGAACTTTCCATAGGCCCTGGGGTGGTTTTTCTGAGTTAATGCATCCTGCAGCTGTATGTACAAGTCTGCCACTGATGCACAGTTAATTTGGAACCTAAAGCAGACAAAACCAGCCAAGCTGCTTATAGTTTCTTTTTTTCAATATTGTTCTTGGTTAGTGAGTGGATTCAGTGCTAGAAAATACAGGCGTTTCCAAGCAGCATTATTTTGTGGAACTTAGTCACTTCCCAAAGAGCAAATCATAAAATCACAGAATGGCTTGGACTAGAGGGGACCTTAGAGATCATCTAATTCCATCCTTGCATTCTTCTTCTGCAAGATGATGGCAGTGAAAATACAGAAATTGGAGAAAAAAAGAGAAGAAAAGAAAGAGCTGGAATCTCCAGTAGCAGATGGCAATGTAGATTAGAAGGATGGGCTATGGTGTGTTGTTTTCTTAATGTAATTGGGTGCATTAGAATGCATTAGGAAGAACATTGCCAGTAGGTCATGGAAAATGACCCTGCCCCTGTACTGAGGCCTGCTGAGGCCACATTGGCAGTGCCATGTCCATCTCTGGGTTCCTCAGTACAAGAGAGACATGGAGCTCCAGGAGTGGGTTCAGTGAAGGGCAATAAAGGTGATTAAGGCAGTGGAGCATCTCGCTTAGGAGGAAAGGCTCTTTTATGAGGGACCCAAACGTGTTCAAGCTTGGGAAGAGACAACTTTGAGGGGACATCATCAATGTCTAAAAGGGCTTGTCAAGTGGATGGATCAGGCTCTTATCAGTGGTGCTGAGCAATAGGGCAAGTGGCAACAAGCAGAAATTGATGCATAGGAAATTCCACCTGAATATGAGGAATAACTTTGCTCTGTGTGTGCATGATCATGCACTGGAACAGGTTGCCCAGAAAAGTTGTGGATTCTTCCTCACTGGAGATATTAAAGAATCATCTGGACATAATCCTGTGCAGTGTGCTCTAGGATGGTCCTGCTTGAGCAGCGAGCTTGGACCAGATGGTCCACTGTAGTCCTTTCCAACCTTGCCCATTCTGTACTTCTGTGATTGTTATTTTATTTCATAGGCTGTAAATAGGGATGTAATTTGAATAGAGAGGAATAGCTAGCTAACATCTGAGCAGAGAGTAGTCTTGATTTCCACTTGTCTTTGGCTGCTTTTTCTGCTTTGTGTCAAAATGGCCTCTTGGTCAAGCATTAGAGAAACTTCAACTGGTCTTCTAATTAAAATGCTTAACTTACCCACAATCTTCTTCTGGAGACATACAAACACACTGAGAGCCAACCTGTTTTTGTCCTGCATTGCAAACACCTCTAATTTTAGTTTGCACATCTGAAACAAAAGAGTGAGAATTACTGAGGCTAGTAAAAATGAACAGAAATATCTTAAACTCCTGCTGTAAAATTCAAACTGGATTTATTTCTATTCATCCCACATTTCTCTCTTTAAAAACTGCTGTGGTTGGGATGCTATGGGTATGTCCATCAGTTTTTTGCAAAAATCACTGGAAAAGTCTGTTCAAGAAGAGAAACTGAAGTTTTGATAGGATGCATTTTACTACTTCTCTTTCATAAAGCCTTTTTAATGCATCTGGGGTTTGGTTTGACTTTTAAGAAAAGAGTTGCAGTGTCTCAATTTCATTATTTAAGTTTACAATAGACTGCACCAACAAATCCTAAACTTAATGCAGAAGTTTGGGGCTGAAATTATATGTTACCATGGTAGGTACAAAGTAAAACCAATATTAATGAACAGTTGCTGTGTGTCTTAAGCCCCTTCTAGTTCTATCTATCTAAAATAAACAGTGCTGTTAATACCAGCAATATTGAAACAGTAAAGTATCTGCAGTCATACTGACCTTTTTCACATGTAATAGACCTCAAAATAGGAGGTATCCAGGACAGGTCTTTCCCACAGGTATACTTTGTGTGACCAGTGACTATAAACCCAGCTTGGCAGCTCAGCTTCATGGTTTCACCAATGCCATACTGTTGCTTAAATGGGGAAATTTTTACACTGTCTGATATTGGTGGCCTGAGGCATACTGAGGCTGCAATAAACAATAAAAAAAAAAAAGCCATAATTCTTGTTGGGTTTATGGTGCGTGGATATTTACAGCGAGTCATAATGCTCTATCTGAAGTACCATATAAAGACACTGAACATTAGTAACATCAGTAACACTGAACATTTGACTGATGTTGAAAACTAATAAAAATTTAACATGGTTAAGTCTAGAAATTTTCAGTGCACTGTCATAGTCTTTAAAATATTTTTCAAGTATATTACAATATATTTCTAACGTATGTAAATATGAGTAATTTAATTTTACTGTTTTAAAATAGTAAGAATAGCATTAACAGCACATTTTAATTTTCTTTTCATAAATTAAACAAAATAACAATAGAAAGTTCATAAGTACATTCAGATAATAATGAATAATGAAAATGAACACTAAGTCAACAAAATCACACCAAGTTCCAGAAAACTAGTGAAATATCTCCTGTTAGGAAACATAGGCTAATTCTGATCCCTAAATCTTAACTGGATGATAAATACTTCAAGGCACTGATTTATGATAGAGGTTCTCAAGGCAGTCTAGGAGGTCGCGGTTAAAGATGTATCATGCATTTGATACAAAAAATAGTAGACAAATTTCTATATGAATAGAAATATTCTTTGTAACTATATCAACTTAAAGATATCTGAAGTGTGAAAACAAAAGTGAGTCCTTTTGTTAAAGGCATTTAAAACTAGACAAGGACCTCACAGCATCCACCAGAGAGTTCTCTAATGCACTAGATATTACAATATCCTTACAAAGCACACAGTAGTAACACTTCTGAATTAGAGTGATGTAGTGGATCAGTATGTTTTTGCCATCTCTATATGAAATACTTTCTTAAAATGCTATCTTTTTAGACATCATTACAGATTCTTTTGTTAAAATTTCTATTAAAATCTTTTTCATGTGTTTTTCTTCCACTTCTATTTTGTTGCTGGGTTAAATTAGTTTCCTTTCTTACACTGGCATTCAATATGTTGCTGTGTCCAGGTGTGATCTGGCAGACACCGGATGTATTGATAGCCACTGAGGCTGTAGCCGCTCACACAGGTGATTTCAGCTTCTTCCCCCACAGCATACTGGTTCTTCTCATTCTACAAATTAAAATAAATAAATAAATAAATAAATAAAAGAAGCAAGAAACAGAAAAGCCTTTCAAAAATCTATGGTAATGAGACCGGAGATTGTCAAAAGAAACAATGGCAAAACCCTGATAAGATGCAATGAATTCATGTTTTTCCTACCATGCAATATGAGTCATCCACTCACAAATATAATGATAAGTTTGTCCAGTGGCACTAACTCGTGTCATGGTTACAAAACAAGGATTCAGGG
Organism: Formicarius rufipectus; assembly: GCA_013399695.1. Taxonomy (NCBI): domain Eukaryota; kingdom Metazoa; phylum Chordata; class Aves; order Passeriformes; family Formicariidae; genus Formicarius; species Formicarius rufipectus. The sequence goes on from VXAU01005298.1 coordinate 171,271, forward strand.
ACCACTTGTAATGGTTTTTACCTTGACTTTCTCCCATTACCGGCGTACTGTGGAGGACTAGAGCCTGACAGAGTGCTATATACACAGCAGCACACTCACAAGCAGAGTAGCTAGCTTGGTTATCAGTCACATATAGCAAAGATGCTGTAAAATTTCCCATTTCTGCAACTACTACACTTAGCTTCTGTATTGTTTTTCATGCTCACCCTGATAAAGCCATTTTCTGGTGGGTCTGGCCTGGAGCATCCAGACTCAGGTTCACCAGTCAAGACATTCTCTTCTCTTCTGGCTTCATCATCATTTATACAAGGAGCACCTCTGAAAAGGGAAAATTTGCTGTAAAGATATATCTTAAGCAATGGTGTCACCAAATAACAATGGCAAAACATCAGGAACTCTGGTCAGAGGAGCTGCAAGTGTGTCTTGTCCCCCTTATCCCACAGTGAAAAAACCTTATTCTGTTAAAAAAAAAAAAAAAAAAAAAAAAAAAGGATAGTGGACAACAATTGCAGGTATTGATAGGAGGGAGAAAATGAGACCACTATAAAAGTGCTAAATACCTCTATCAACATGATTAATGAAATATTTTTATAGAGTAAGAAAAAGAGGCAAAGAGCAGTGTAACAGGAAGTCTTTAAACAGCCCTTGCAATTCTGTTGCCACCAGGCAGTGCTACAGACTGGTCCCCTTGAGCCCATGGCGTCTAACTGAGATGAATAACAAAGAATTGTGGAACCCATTGCTTGTAATCCACTCCATAATCTCCTCTGCAGTTATTACAACAGGGATTGTGCAAAATATTTCCTCAGCTCTTGATACCAGGACAAAAAACTTGAAGTCTTGCACTTGAAAATGAAACAAAACAAAACCAACCAAACAAACAAAACCCCACAAAAACAACAACAACAGCAAAAAAACCCAACACACACCCACCAAACAGAAAACCAAAACGAACAAACACAAACAAACAAAAAACAACCAAACCAAACAAAACCAAAAACACCTGAGCCAGTTTGGTGCTAGAATTTGAAGTTGAAACTATGTAAAATCAGTACATCAGGAATACTTAAAGTGGGAGAATATGAAAAGCTTGGTAGCTTCATCAGAATTCTGTCTGAGACTGAGTGCAGATCTAAACCACTAAGAAAAGAGAATGTCATGGTAAAAGCATGGAAACTGTGAATTCCTGTGAATGGAAGCAGGTGAGTTCTCCATGACTTTAGACAAAAAGCCAAGCACAGCAGCAGGCAAGACCTACAGGCATACTATAGCATGCAATTCATCAGCAATTTTCTAGAAATAAACAATTGAAAAATTCAGACTTGCAGCAAGTTGCAGAGATTTTCAGACTTTTCTTTCTCTCTGCTCCTCCATAAGAGCTCAGAGAGGAACGCTGTCTGCTATTTCTCTTTGGCAGTCACAGACCCACACCAGACAGCTCCCTAAATGTCCCATGACTATTGAGATCTTTTGACCCACTATCTTCTTACCTGTCTGTGAACACAGAGACATAACAGTCCTCCTCTTCTTCCCTCTCCCCTTCACATGGCTTCCCACCATTCATTGGGGAGGGGTTATTGCATTCCCGGGTTCTTCTTCTTTTGAAGGAAGTATCACATGAAGTCCATTCAGACCAACAACCCCATCGGCCATCTACAGCAACTGCAAGAAATAAAAAGAAACACAATCTTCTGGCAGACCTGTACCATACCCAGTATTTCTTTCAAGGCTACATATGAGAGGAATGATGGCAAATTCATAATAGTCATTTTCAAAGGACTTAAAATTGTTACTGATGAGGGAGTAGATTGTATCTAAGCATGAAGTTTTCTAAAAGGCGGCCAGCCAAATTCCAAATTACTTCATGAAAACCTAAAATAAATCTACCTTTTTAGTTTTGGTTGTAGCAACATTTCAATCCAGCAGCAGCTGATTTTCTACTTTTATTGCACATATAGATGTATGAGTTTTCATGGTGCTGACAACATTTTTAGATAGGTCTGTATTTTATGAGTTTTTAAATAAATCTGTGCTCTAGCACCATGTATAAACCCCAAATCTACAACCCACGTCAGTTAAATTCAAACACTACCAGTACTGTCATTTCTTAACCCCAGCATATTCTATCTGTTCCACCATGAAGCATATATAAAAATTCTTAATTATATTCTCTTTCTTTTCTGCATGCAATACACTTTCTACATCCATCTCTATCTGTGTATCTTCAGTTGTTTCTTTCTTTCAAAACATTTATTTATCAGGGTCAGATAATGAGATCTGTAGCTGCCTTTCCTTTTTGTCCCTTTTTGGTCCGGGAATATATACATGTGTGTCTTGGTTTTTAGTATCCAGGGTCAGTTTGTCACTGTGTGGGTGTGTATTCTAAAGCCTCTATGCCATTTTTTCCCATGAACTGCTCACAATGGCACATCAGCAGCTATTGTCTAAGGGACTGCACACCCCTCAGGCTGCAGGATGGGTGTTTTGGAACTTCTGTGAGATAAGGAAATTCTTCTGCCTCCACACCCACCTGAGGGGTCATGTCTGCTAATGGCCCATCAGGGGTATCAAAAATAGGTCATTGTTTATCTCACAGAGTAAATCACCCATTGTTTAAGTCTCCGCCCTGGGGGAGGGACTGGGCGGAGCCTAGGTGAATATAAGCAGAGGATTTTTGGGCCTAGGGAACTCTCTTCAGATCCAGAAGAGGACCCAAGCCACGAGCAGACTGTGACTGCCACCAGACTGCAACCATCACTCTCACCAGCAGAGGATTTCAAC
>VXAU01005298.1:174097-241729 GCA_013399695.1 Formicarius rufipectus
AGGAGATTTGTCCCTCTGTTTTAACTATAAATTTTTCTAAGCTCTCTAAACTTAGACAATGTGCAATGTCTCTTCTGTTTCCCTTAGGTATGGCACTAGTGCCAATTTCATTCAAAAATGTTTTTTTCATTAAATTGTTCTTTAAATTCTCCAGAATAATGATCATGTTTCCCCTTCTTACAGCAACTGATTTTTCCTTCTATACTGTAATCAACATTTTATCTTCCTTAGCCATTTAGTGTTAAGCATAATAGGCTATAGGGAAAAGTTAGGAATGAGTTTCTTAATTTTTGCATCCATTATCTTTGATCTCCACTTCACCCTATTTCTGAACAGCTCATTCCCTATTATATTAATTATGTAGCTATGGATTTTTTACCATGTCTTATATTTTCTCTTGAGTTGTGCTTGTTTTATCTTTATTCCTATCTTTACTCCTGTACTTTCTGGACATCAGTATGTGGCAAGAAGTGCCATGGATTTAGTAAGGGAAGGTTATGTCAGATTAATCATTGACTAACAGCTACCAGAAGGACCATGTTTTTACTACAGTTTTTACTACTGTCAGCCCAAATACCTGATTTGTAACCTGGAGCTCGTATTTCACAGTTTTTGCCGTAGGTGCCAGCCTGGCACAGACAGAGGCACTCTGTCCCAGAGAGCACAGGTTTGCCATTGTTGGGGCACGGGGCACACTGGCAAGGGTCAAACCTGCCCACATACTCCCTCAGAGCTCTCCTCAGGTTGCGGCGTTTGGTCACAGCACATGGCACGTTCTTCACCAGATCCACAATGGGTGACACCTGTCAGATACATGTTCAATGAGCAGCTACCTAAACACAGCAGGGTCCTTTCTGAGTGTAGCAGAAGGATTTTAAAGGTGTTAGAGCCTACTTATGAAGCTATAATCACAGAGGAATCTGACACAGGGAAAGTTATGGATGCTTTAAAGGAGCATGACAGTGCTATACTACTACTATTATCCCCAATTTAGGGCTCTTTGAGCCAGGGGGAAATCAACCAAGTGGAATGTGGCTGAGGTCACTTGGTCTGTTCAGCCTTCTGAGAGGAGACCTTGCAGTCTACAATTTCCTCATGAGGGGAAGAGGAGGGGCAGGCATTGATCTCTGCCCTGTGGTGAACAGTGACAGAACCCGAGGGAAAGGCATGAAGCAGTGCCAGGGGAGGTTTAGGCTGGGTATTAGCAAAAGGTTCTTCCCCCAGAGGGTGGTTGGGCACTGGAACAGGCTCCCCAGGGAAGTGGTCACAGCACCAAGCCTGACAGAGTTCAAGAAGAGTTTGAACGATACACTTAGGGCAGATGCTGTCACTCTTGGGGATGGTGCTGTGCATGACTTGATGATCCTAGTGGGTCCCTTCCAACTCAGCATATTGCGTGATTCTGTGATATCATGTGACAAAATTCAGGACACTATAGATGATGTGGGGGTTGTTTACACCCAGTATCCCTATGCTGCCTTCAGGAGCTCAGCAGCTGCAGCAGCAGAAACCTCATTGCATGCTGCATTCAGGCAGGTTTTGCTTTTTGCCTCAAGTGCTTTGCCATTGCTGCTGAAGGGCTGCCGTGCTAGCTGGGGAGGCAGACAGCTCAGTGCACTCACAGTACTGCTGGCACACTGCGTTGAATGAGCAGCACAGAGATACAGGGGATTGCTGTTTTTTGTCAGTTCACCTTTGAGACATACTTTGCAACATAGGCCTGACAAGGGAATGATCACAGGAGTAAAAAGCATTTCAAGCACCATTCACTGTTTGCCTTCACTGTAACTAACCCTGCTCATGTCTGAGCTACTTCTGGTGCCAGAGCAGTTAATTCATGCTCCTCACTCTTAATCACACTGTCCACGGACCATGCAAACCTGGCGTGGGTTATAAACCTGAACAAGTAGTTCTAATAAATGTTTTGTGTATCTGTGTTAATCCCATTTTTATGTGCATTCTTATCACACACATCATCATCCTCACTTTCCAAAAAAACAAACCCACCTGCAGAGCTCTCTGAAGAGTTGTTCACTTGTAAGTCATTGCTAGCTCAGTGTTTTTTCTGTTCTTCTCTTACCTCAAAGTCAATCACCACAGGATTGTCCTTTGTTGATTCCAGCCAGTTTGTGAAGACTGTGTGCCCTGGAAAAGATCCCTTTTTCTCCCAGGCCAGAGCTGCTGCATACTCTGACCTGCCACCTTTTACAAGGGAGATTGATCGTTCTGATGACTCCAAAATGGAACCTGCAAGGGGATTTCATCATGATATTTTCAGACAAAGGCCTCCAAAGACAGTGTATTTAACAGCAGAGTTCTAAAAAAAAAAAAGTGTATGAGGATATTAAGATTTGTTTTTTGAAGTTACCCTTGGAAAAATGAAGTCTAAACTCAGAAAAACAATCTCCACTATGACAGCTGACTGTCATAGTATTTCAAATGTGTTTGAGACATGAGCCATAAAGATATTCAGAACTGCGTAAGACAGATGTGGAAAATGCAGAGGATGCAGCAGCCTCCTCTAGAATGCACTGCAAGGCAGGACCTTTAGTCTCAGCTGTAAACACCCAAGTAACATAAATTGATTAATTAATAGACAACAACATGGTGGAGGTGACGAAATCCCTTTTCTTAATGATGCAGAACATGACTCTTGCCATTTCCATGGAAAATGCTCCTGCTTTCTGCAGTTTCTGAGGCACATTTGTGGCATTCTTGTACTTAGATGTCTGCTTGGCATAAGAAAAGTGGGAGGGGAAGATCAGGCCATGTGTTATTGCTGCCCAACTCTATCATTGAGCCCTGAGCAACCCTTAAAGCAGATCAGGGATTCAGTCATGAACACACATTTCTAGTTGTACGTAACTTCCATGTCTGGCCCTGGATCCAAGGCCATAGGAAATGTTTGTCAGATCTGTGTCTGACTGGAGAGTCAGCGCCCCCAGATCCTCAATGATTGTGCTCTAGAGCAGAGGAAGAACATTCCTACATCATAATTTCTTTTACAGGTGAGATGATGATTTCAGTGCTTGCATCAGATGCAGACAGTGAAACACTGGCTTCTCTAATAGTGGTGGAAGAGTATCCATAGCTCGACAAAACTGGGAGGGCATGTGGACCAGTAGGGGAATGGGAATCTCTCAGAGTAAGTAAAAGGACACAGGCCCTGTTCTCATCACGGTCACCTTCATGTGTCACAGTCATCCTGTTTGTGGTGCAGTGGGTACTGACTTTCGTTTTCTTCCAGAATAACACACGTCTTGTTGTTTCTCTACGGACACACTCTGTTGATTCATCAATTGTCAGACCTAGAAGTAGCACAGAGCAGTAGTTTCATCTCCATCACCACAATACATGGCACACACCATACCCCCAGGCTCTCACACTGCGGTGACCCAGCAGGTTTCCCTGCTCCTCACCCACCACTGGAGACTTCACTACTGCAGGCAACTACTTCCCCAGGTACAAAGAGTGTGGGACTGAATCACGCTTACCCTCCCATGCCCATGCAAGGTAGGGGACTGGCATAAAAGTTCACAGCTTTTAACCTTAGATTTTGATTTTTCTGGTATTCTCTTTTCATTTTGACAGTCTGGCAGTCATGGGAAAATTTTAGAGTATTTCTAATCCACTCCATAAACTTTAATGACTGCATCCCAAAAAGTACCACTTAGACCTCTTAGTCCCACACTACTGTATTCTAGAACACCATTTCCTGTTTGTAGCTGGTCTTGATCTGAAGGTAATAAGTGGTTTCCCTGAACACAGTGACATTTACCGAATAAAGGATCTCTTGAACTTTTCAAATTAAGACAGCGCAGAACAAAATTTTCTTCTTGCTTTGTATGTAGGCAGGGTGAGTAATTCCTGCATCTGTGAGTCTAAAAAATTTCATGCTGTTGAAGAACTTTCTATGTGGTGTAAGACTTAAAAACTGGGAAGATAAACTGGTAAATAAATAATTATATTTTCTTGTTAAAGATTACTTACCCGAGTTCTGCAGTTCCTCAGAGCTATATTGGTAAAGAATGTCATAGGAACCACCCATCTTCCCAGAGGTGTAGTAATGAGTGCCAAAGTCATCAAATATTCTGCTGTATAAAGCATAGTTGTACTCCAGAGGCAGGTGGTTAAGTGCTTTCAGAAAGATATCTGAGAGATGCAGATCTGACTCTTTCATTGTGAAGTTTGCAACAGAAATTACCTTATGGACTCTAATAAAGTTGGAATTCTAGAAATAAGAAAAGCAGAGTCTTAGCACCTTCAGAGGGAGTTAAGAGCGGAAAGTAAAGGAACCAAGAGTATATTCTGTAATACATTGCGAGAACTAAATAATCCTGTATATCATGATGCTTTAACCATGAACAAGTTCACTCTGTATTTTCCAAGAGTTCTGTGAGATTCTTGAGGGTTTTCTTACATTGTGGGAATATTTAGCCAATCTTCCAATATTTGTATTCCAATAAAAAATAGAACTCACCAATCCACCTAATGGATTCCTGCCATTAAAAATACACCAGCAATAGAGAAGACAACCTAAAGTTTCAGAGGAAAGACTTGACCCTATGATCATCTATGGATTGTTTGCAACTAATCTGGAAGTGGGTACATTAGCTCACTGTTACAAAAGTTCCACCATTTATCAATCTACTAAAACTAAAACTAAACTGTGGGGAAAAAGACCTCATTGAATTTGAGCGTCATACTGTAAATGTGAGAGGTAAGAAGAGAATGTTCAAACACTGGAAACATAGAATCATAAGATATCCTGAGTTGGAAGGGACATTTCTTACATGTAGAAAAAAACAAAACAACAAAAAAACCCAAACCAAACAAAAAAACCCACACAACCCAAATTTTTGAAAGGACATATTCTTATGTTTTTTTCATGCTAAAGACTCTTTTGGAGGCATTTCAACGAAATAGGAATAGCAAATACTGAAAGGAGGGATTTCTGAAGTGAAAAGGAGAACTTTTCACAGGAACTGATGGCTCTGGTGAGACTCCTTCTGGAGCACTGCATCCAGCTCTGGGATCTCTAGCACAGGAAAGACATGGATCTGCTGCAGTGAGTTCAGAGTAGGGTCAGAAAAATGATTGGAAGGCTGAAGCACCTATCCTATGAGCATAGACTGAAAGAGTTGGGCTTGTTCAGTCTAGAAGTCCCTTGGGAGTTTTGATACTTAAAGGAAGTTTATGAGAAAGATGAGGACAGACCTTTAAGTAGAGCCTGCAATAGCAGGGCAAGGGGTATGGTTTCAAAAGGGTAGATTCAGACTATATATAAAGATGAATTTTTTAAGATGAGGATGAAACACTGAAGCAGGTTACCCTAAGAGATGGTGGATGCTTCATCCCTGGAAACATCCAAGGCAAGGTTGAATGGTGCCCTGGTAAGTCTGGTCTTGTTGACCGTGTTCCTGCTGATTGCAGGGGGTTTGGACTAGATGGTCTTTAAAGCTCCCTTGCAACCTAAACTATTCTATCATTTTGATTCCATGATTTAAGGACCAGAAATCGTGAAGACATACTGGAGGACCAGTCAACTTAGCCAGAGAAGGTTTCTGGTAAACTAAAATAAATTTAAAAATCATCATAGTTTCATATTTCTTCCATGCCAATATGGAAAAATGCACGGCAGTTCATGTGGCTTGGGCCCTCTAGAGACCCTGGAATGCTCATGTGAAACTTCTATGCACACAGTTTAACATATAGGTCTGAATAAGACCTCACAAAGCCCAGGTAAGTTCCCCTTCCTTTTAAATGATTAATATAAACTCTTATTTTCACTATTTAAGAAAGTATTGTAAATCCATTTTTAGGCCTCTCAAACACACGTAAGTACATATCTATCTACAAACACTCATTAATAAAATGTATAGAACTATTTATTATTTATGCAGATAAAGAAATTAAAAAAAAAGAAATATATGCAGATAAAAATAGAGGTTTTCTGTATGATACAGTACAGAACATTAGGAAGACTCAAGTTAAAATTCCTGCTATGGATACATTAGAAGGGATTTTAATCTGTGTTGTCTTTAGCCAACACCAGACTATGTTATTGGTGTGTTTCTGTGATTTAACAGAATGGTTTGCTTTGGAAGGGACCTTAAAGATCTTCTTGTTCCAACCCTGCTCCCATGGGCACAGACACCTATCACTAGACCAGGTTGCTCAAAGCACTGTCCAACCTGGTCTTGAGCACTTTCAAGGATGGGGCATCCACAACGTCCCTGGGCAACCTGTTCCAGTGCCTCACCACCCTCCCTGACAACAATGCTGAAAACCAACATATACACAAAAGAACCTTTCTGTTGAAAATTTCATTTGAACTAACATTTCCATAAATATCTCAGATCTGGGTTTAGGTCAATAAGAAGCCACTGTTGCCAGTTGTACAGAAGAGCAGCCTAATCAGTGTACAGGTACCTACATTGGAATGAGAATGAACTATTACATTCAAGGGAAGGTTACATGCAGTGTCTGCAGTAAATTTCCATCATATGAAATTCTAATATTAAGACTAATATTGTTGTAAAAGATACATTCTAATAGCATTAGAACTCCTGGATTTCAACAGGTCTTGGCTTTTTTTTGCACAAGTGCGCAAAAATAGCCCATCCTTTTCTGTCATTAAACTATAAAAATACATCATTTTATACACTAAATGTACAGAATCTCAGGGGGGAAATGTTTTCTGATATGAGAAACTTTTCTATGAATGTGCTATTTCTGAAATTATTTTTAGGTTCAAGTCCATCTTGGCAGGCATGAGACTCCAATATGCAAATTAGCTATCAAATAAAAAACTAGTGTGGATTAATACCCAATACATATATGCGTATAACATCCCTTATTGCAATTCTTTTATTTTTAGAGTTGCCTGCTACTGTTAGGTATTGTGCCCTCTTGGTTAGGGAAAGGAGTGTTTTACTCAATCTGATACTGTCAAATCTATGTTTTGTTAAAGTGGAGTAGGCCAATGTACTAAACACAGAAAACTACATTGCATTACAGAAGGTATATTATAACCAAGAACATCTAGTAGTATCAGAGGAGGAACTTTTTAATGCATAATTCTAGTGGCTTGATGCCTTGGTAAGGAAAGTAGCCTTTGGTAACTCTTTTCTAAAATGAGCAGACAGAAATCAGTTGAAAGAAAGAAACTAAAGGTGACATTCAATTACCTTTTCATGTGAGGCTTTAATAGCTTTCTTGAAGGAGGAAGATGATGTAATGTGTACCCGTGTCTTTTTTGAGTATAAAATTGGGATACCAGAAGACTTTCGAGCACTGTGAGCAGATGACCTACTTCCAGAATCGATATCACTCAGCGGAGTTAAATCCCTGTAGAAATCTGATTTGACATCATCCTCTTCATCTATTACCTGGATATTCAGTAAAGCAAAAGGCATTTGTCCAAATACTAATCTGAAAAGAAACTTATTATGCAATGAAATCTTGATTTCTATTTTTTCTTTTTTCTTTTTTTTTTTTTTAATGGATAAAACATGCCTACGTATTTGAGACATGGAAGTAAGCTATAAAACTCCTCCAAACACAAAAGATGTGGTTGAGAAAAGCTAACAGGCAAGAGGAATAGAATAATAAGAAGCAGACTTACTAATAGGCATTTATACAACAACAACAACAACAAAGCATATAACATTTTCTCATAGACCCCCACACCCATGCCCCAAAGCTTAGGAATAATTTTCAACAAGCATTTCAACATACTTTTAAAAGAATTTCAGACATTCATGTTATGCCCAGACTATGACTACTTCCCAGCCCTGTGGATTCTATTTTGTACAAGGCAAAGCTTGATGTTTTCTGATGTCTCTTCTTAATTCCCAACTAGAAGATGAAGAGTTTTGCAGAGGAGAGTCTTGGAGTATACCAGAAGTGTTTCACCTGTGCTGCACCATGGCCTAAGGGGAGGTGGCAAAGAACCGGGAGCAAACCTGCCCAATCAAGTTGGTGAAGCTGTGGTAGCGTTGGGCAGAGCACCAAGACAACTTTATTATCAGACCAGAAATTATTTTTTTTCCAAAATTCAGGCAAATCCCAGTGAGTTTTTGAAAGATGTGAATTTCTTTCCCCTCCTCTAGACTTGTTTAATTAATAGACCTTGGTAGGTTAGGTGATCCGTTCCCCCATTGCACTTCTGTTTTACAAGAAGTCATTTGCTTGTGCATGAAAAGGCACTGGAGTTCCAAGAACAAAATCTTATCCTTCTGTAAAGACCCTTCTGCACCAAAAGCTGCTCTAAATGTGAAGAGATACAGACATACACTCAAAGGTGAGAATCACAAATGCTCAAGAGCTCTGCAGATGGACATCAGCAACTTAATGAACCTCTCACCTATAAAGAGACCTGGGCAAACCAAGGTTTGGTTTTCCACTCTGAATAATTCTGCACACAGTAAATTTTCACCATTTTTTACAAAGCCTATGTGTCATGGACAATTTAATTGTAGTTTCCATGGAACATATGAGGATGTCTTTTGCTTAGTTGGTCTTGTTAAAATAATTCTAAACCCTCACAACAATTGTGATAATATCGCCAGTTCAGTTTTCATTCATTAGTTGAGCTTTTTTCTCTTCCTACATTCTTTCCTTCCCAGTGCAGTATCTTTTGCCTTCAGTCAGGGCCTGCTCATATGTACACAGCCAGATTTTGTTTCCCAAATATGGTCTTCGAAGTATTTTTAAATATCAGTGTCTAAAAAAAAAATAAAAAAAAAAAGTTGCTGGTTCCCAGACTTGGTGTCTGCCTTCTTTCCCCGCTGCTCTGTGGAGGGACTGGTCAGACAATAGGAAGGACTGAGGTGTTGAAATGGCTCAGGGAGGAACTGTGTTCCAAAGCTGCAGGTGACATAAGGAAGCTAGAAGCTGGAGTTAGGAGCTACAGCCATTGGTACCTCAAGGATACTGTAGTGATGCTGGAATAAACTTCGGACTTGAACAAGCCTCCGGCTAGATGATGCCCTAGGTACCAAGTCAGAACAAAGATACAGCCACAAGGAAGTAGGAGAAACTCAAATCAATCATGTTGACTTTGATATATGATGCAGTGAGTTTACACAGATGTCATAGGTTTCTGTAGATGAATGTTAATAGAAGGGGGCCTCTGTTAGAAGCTGCTAGAAGCTTCCTCTCTCCTGTGGAGCCAATGACAGCCAGGTCCAGGAGGGACTTCCCCCTGGTGGCCAATGTTGAGCCAATCAAAAATCATAGTCACACCTTTGTGATAACATATTTAAGAATTTAGGAGTCTTGTGCAGTTGAAAATTCTAGCCATGAGATAACACTGTAAAGTGAGAGAGACTAAGGTCAGAGCAGGAGGAGGAGAAGGATGGACCCCACACTGGAGGAGGGCAGGGAAGGACTAAAAACAATTCCACCCCCCCTGCAGCCCATGGAGGAGCAGGTCGATGCCCAAAGGAGCAGTTGCCCTGTGGGAGACCCAGGATGGAGTGCGATCCTGGAAGAGACTTGCAGCCATGACTCTTGGAGTAGTCTGGAGCAGGTTTTTCCCTACAGTAAAAGTGTTGCCCAGGGGATGGACTCATGTTGGAGAAGTCTATTGAAGACTGTCTCCAGTGGGAGAGAACCCATGGAACAGGGGAAGGACTCAGTGCTGTGGCCTCCCTGTAGCCCATGGTGAAGACCGTGGTGGAGCAGGTTGTCCCCCTGCAGCCCAGGGAGACCATTGGGGTGCAGAGACCTGACTACAGCCCATGGAGTGACCCACAGGAAAAGAGCAATGGCAGCAACAACAACTGCCTGTAAAACCCTCATTCCCTGCTCCCTTGAACTGCTGGAAAGAGGGAAGAGTGGGAGAGAAAGGTGTTTTTAAGACTGATTTATTTCTTACTTTTTAGTTATAGTTCTTATCTTGTTAGTAATAATTTTAAGTATTTTAGCCACTCCAAGTTTGTTTTGCCATTATCTCTCAGCTGTTTTTTGCCTTTTCTCCTTTTCCTTTCCCTCTGGGAAAGGGGGGGGACTGGAGGTTTGGGTGGACACTGGGTGAAAACCACCACACAGATCTGAAAGATCTGAGTAGAGCCACAAAATTTATCCCATTTCCACACTCCAGTGCATACTGAACCCTCTCCAGGATGGGAAGCCTTGTCCTAAAACACATGGTACTACCTAATACTTGAGCATATAACCTGGATTGTGATTACAGTAAGTGTTTTTCAGCTAGGAGATGCTGCTTGAGAGTACCTGAAAGCTGACAGCCTCCAGATTCGCAGGGACACGATAGGACTTCCTTGTCTCATTGCGCTTTACTGTTGTACATTGTCCTCCATTGAAGGAGTTGCCAAGGACTTCCCCTCGGCTCTCTCCTGACAGAATGTGAAACCTAACAAAAAGTTATTTCCAGAGATTAGACAACTCCAGAGAGATGTATGGACTTGAAACAGCTATGGTAGATAGCTGCACTGAAGCTTTTGTAGGTTTGAATCAGAGTAAGAGCATCTGGGCTATGTCACTGCTTTGAAAGGAACTCCTTTACAAGAACTTCTCTTTCACAATGAATTCACCTGAAAAATACAGTAGCATCAATGCAGTTTCCTGCTTCCTAGCACTGCCTTATCCTACTTAAAATCCTAATGTCAAAATGAGACTGTCAGAGAGAGACCTAAAAATAGTCTAGAAAAAAGAACAAGCATTGTCAATTCCTACCATAGGTGATGTTACTAGAGCACACTGAGATCAGCATTGAGTTAAAAAAACAAGACTACTTGGGACAGGCATCCCATATTTAGGCTTTATACTGCATAAATTAGTAGCCCAGAAGAGGTTGGCGTCATGTGAGACATGCACCGACCAACAACACCTGTAGAGGAACATCCTCAAAGTTTCTGAAGCACTTGGCAAGTAATTCCATGAGCTGGAAGTTACCCATCCATCATGTTCTGGTTGCTGTGAGACAGAACAGGTTGCTCAGAGGCAAAGCTTCCTGATAGCTATACCAGCAGTGCCAGAGCAGGATAGGAAGATGCACCAGGCATGTCTGAGCCTGATGGTTGTGTTGTATTTTTATAATTTCTTGCTAATTTTAATTTGAGAGATTATATGGTTTAATGAATACTCTCACATGCCAGCTGGGAATTATCTTCTTTTTGTAAATTAGTGAGATAACAATCTCAAGTTTATGAAAAAATAAGCAAATCTGGCTTACCCACTGCCTATTAACTGCACACCAGGGATGCTCTCATACTTTCGATTACACACAGTCTTTTTCCTTCCACAGTTTCTTTCATCAGAGTTGTCCCCACAGTCATTTTCTCCATTACATTTCAATGTTTTTGAAATGCATCGACCTGCACCAGAAAAACAGCAGCAGCAAAGATATAGCATATTTGAATGCAGAAAAGGGCAGTCTTTTTCCCCAGTAAAATTGTGAACTTGCTATAGATGTCAGCAGTGAGGCAGTATAACGCCTGGATTATACCAATTAAGAAATGGTTGTTTCAATTCTGCCAGTTTTCCTTTTTTTTAAAAGCAACAGTGGCTTAATTTTAAGTTTTGCAAAAGAATATGTGGATAAAGTTTCTTTGAGGGTAATCAGCTATATTTAAATTGAAGCAAACAAAAAATCTCCACAAGCCTAATAAAAATACCAAGAGCTTGTGCTCAGACAAATTCTATGGGTATGTTTGTGCATGAAAAATTTGTGCAAAAAAGTATTATTATAACAGTGCTACTGTGTAGCTATAATGATCATAGTGACACCCCAGGCTAGATATTGTATTTTAATTACTCACAGAAGAAATTGAAAATATAAGCTGCTACTAATACATAAAAACTCCCTATTCAGACTTTTCTCCCTGGTCCCTTTTCCCTGCAAATTATGCATGGAATGTACAAGATCTGGGTAATTTGGATCTTTTTTCTCTCAGTGTCTAATCTTTTGACTAACTAGTAATGGAGCAATTGCACAATGAAGGTTATCCTTACCACTTTCACACTGAAATTTATTCTTGCAATCAACTTCCACTATGTTGCAGAGCTTAGCTGGGAAACATGGACGGGAATCCACGAGTGGCTCGGTACAGGCCTCACCCCCAAACTGGGATGGTCGCAAGAGTGTCCGTGTACGAAACTGAAAGGCAGAAGAAACAAAGCTAGGGTTGTTTGGGTGAGCTGGCTGTGTAGCTCCAGGCTACAGCAGCCTCAGAGCTGCTGAAGATTTGTCAAAACCAGAGGTCTGAAGGAAATAATCAGTTACTCTTGTCCTTATATTCTACTGCACCATCATCCCAGTTAAGGCAGGTAGGAAATTGATATCCAAGAGCATCAATAGCCCTGATGGAGCATATAAGAATAAATAAACAGGAGACAACTTGGTCTTTATCATTGAAGAATTCAAAAGCTCAGCCCCTGCATCTTCAGTTTTAAACCTATAGTAGGAAAGCATGTATGAAGAGGCTTATAGGGATTTTTCCTATTCTTTACCACCTCTACTGAAAAAGATATAGTCTGAGTAGTGTCATGTATCCCCAAACCAGGTGGCTTGGCTCCTACATGTGGGTCCTCTTGTCTGAGGAGTACTGGGTGATTGTAGAGGACAAAAGTGCTTTTCCTGAAAATTTCTGTTACTAAAAAGGATCTGGGAGCAAAATCTGGAGCTCATTGGGTTTTCTTTCACCAAGTCAGTACCCTCCATGCAGAACAATAAAGCTGAAGGATTCTAGACAAAGCACTTCAGATATATTTGCCACTTGACTTCGGGGGACTTCTGATGAGAATTGTCTGCATGTGACTGAACAGTTACTCCTCTAAGAACTTTTCCCTCTGTAAAAACATTGTTCCTTGCAACTTCTGTGTCTACCCTCCCTGTGGACAGACCCTGGAATCAAAAAAATGTGGGAAGATTCTGGGAAAAAATCAATAACCCAGTGACTAAGAAGGCAGAGTGTGAGGAGTAACACCAGGAAGCTCTCTAGCTCAAGAGAACATTCATTATACTCTATTTCTGATCCATTACATTCACTATATTATTTGTATGAGCTTCAATTTCTTCATCCTTCCTCCTCACTGGGAACTTGCTTGCACTAGTCTTCACTCTTGCCTAGTAAATCAAGTCCTCCATTTGGTTGGTTGTTCCTATTTATAAAGATCACAGGCAGTGATCTTTATAGTTTGGAGGGGAAAATGAATCATAGTCCACAAAAGTACCTTTTTGCTTGAAGAAGCACATACGTTGCATCAATATTTAAAATCAGTAAAATGATTGAAGCTTCCTGTTTCCCAGTTTCTCACTGTTTCTCCTGCTCTGCTGTCATACTGTCCATACTAGTTGCAAGACGGGAACTCACATGTGTGATTCACATCTCAGATCTAGAAGAGCTTTTTCATGTCTTTCTCATCCTATATGAGCATCAGAAAGTTATATATGTATGTAAAGACACACAATGTATGACAAGGTTTTCAGGATTGCTTTTAAGCATGGATTTCTGAAGCTGAGGAGTATACTCAAAGAGTTATGTGTCTGCACAGAACCTCAGAACTGCTATCACAGGCAGCTTCAAAACTCAGAGCCACTAGCCATGTAACTACCTCAAACAATCTGCACTCCACTCCCCTCTACCCTCTACAACCTTAAATTTGACAGGGCTTGTTTTCTTTGGCTCAAATTCACCTGAACATGACTTCTCACTTCTTCTCTCTACACTGCCTCACCTCTAACCCTACCATCAGTCAACAAAGGCTCAAGAGGACAAAACACCATCCTAGGGCTTTGTCCCACCGACATTTAGCACATCCACCTGGTTTTATTTTTGTTTTGTTTGGTTTCGTTTTTGTTTGTTTGGGGTTTTTTTGTTTGTTTGTTTGTGTGTGTATGCTATGAAGGTTGAGAGATAGTGCTTTGTGTCTCTCAACATGAATCTCAAACTGATCCTGACTATCAGTGTAAGAAATATCCTGAGCACTTCTAGCTAGTGGTGCTTAGGATTTGTTGATTAACTCTTTTCAACAGATGATTCAATTCTATTTTTCTTGTCTTTAGAACATACAGAATGGTATGGATAAGCTAAGATTTTGTGACTTTCTCCTGTTTAAAGAGACATTCAAACTTTATAGCTTAGTTTACACTTTATGTGAAAAACTCACCTTTAATTATGGCAGTGGAAACTTTGAAACAAGTTCTCATAAATGGATTTACTCTATCACCCCTTTCTGCTTTGTTCTGCTTATTTTAACTTGTTCTCTCCATCTTCTATGGTATAATTCATAACAAATTTCCCTTGTTAACATAAACTGCCATTTTGCATATCAGGTGTCATAAAATTGAAACCAGGAGATCTCTTAAGTATAATTTCTTGAATTTAACCCATATAATACATTTTCTACCTACTTGTTTTCTAATGCATGGGTCACATTCAGACCAAGGGCCAAAGTCTCCCAGCTGACAGTTGATGGGACATGTTTGCTGGTTACATGCACGGGATTCCTGCTTTGTGCACAGCTGGTCACAGAAGTTTTGGCCGTAATATTCATCCATTCTTATTTGCCTAAAAAAAATTTAGTGAATTTTGCTAGGAAAGAATAGACAGGTCACAGATGTTCTCTAACTGTGGGTGAAGGCTGACAAAGTTATTTGAGCCCAACTAAAAATGTTCAGAGATAATATTCAGTTGCAGAATGTTGATTACAAGAAAAATCCAAATATGCCTGAAGTCTAAAGAGCAATTATTTTTGTTACATGTCACTTCAATTGTCCCAGAGAATAGGTAAAGACAGACTCAGGGGGAAAAGAGGAGATTTATCACAAGTTTAGGTGACACTGCAGAGCTGCATCCAATTTGATGCTGCTGAATCTTTATTTCAATTTAAATGTTGTCATAAAAGGAATGCTGCACAGAGGAAGTTTCTGCAAGCTTGCCATGCTGGAGGTCACCCCTCCCATGGCACTGTTCCGTGCTGGGCAGAGCTCCCAGCCCAGGGCACTGAACCCCAGTCTCATGTGCTCATGGGGGCTGATTTCAGAGACCTGGCTGTTCTCACCTCACTACATGTATTGGTAGATGTTTGGAGGTACTGTATTACAGTATTATAGAACGGTCTGGGCTAGAAGGGGTCTTAAAAATGATCTAGTTCCAATCCACCATGGGCAGTAATGTTCTATACACATAATTCTGTAGTTTTAAAGCCTTGCCATTAAAAGATAATCTACGTATCTGTAGTACACTTGAAAAATAAATTTTTTCTCAGTATATTATGGAAGGTAGAGCTTTAGACACAGGTCTCCCTGTGCAGCAGTGGTGCTTTCACAACAATAAATAGAAACGTAGAAGTAATGAGATAGCTTGGCCCTACCTGTGCCTGGTCTGTGTGCCATAATTGCAGGTTTGTGAGCAGGCAGACCATGATCCCCATGGGTAGTGTTCACAGTAGCATCCCTGGCTGCTCCCAATCACCAGGTTCAGCAGGACCAGGTTCGTTAGCACAGTCTTGCCCATGATGAGGGTGTCCATCTACAGCACATGGACAGGCAACAATAGCTCAAAAAACTGTCACTTACAGTTATGTCACAACTACTTACAGAGATGTCTGTTCTAATATGCAGAGTCTATAAATCTGGTTCACAATACAAAGCTGCTAAGCAGTTCACCTAGAAAAGGGCAATCACACATGAAAGACATTTAGGAGTTCGTACTTTGAGAACCACAAATTACAATGACTTTTTTGGCCACTTTTTTATCAGGAGCACTTACCATGACTGTGCATTATTTCTGTTTTAGAAGTTAGAAACTATTTTGAATGTGACAAAGGTGCTATTGGTCTTCATTGCTTAGAAGTATTCTCAAAAATACTTTTGAGGAAAAGACCCTATGAAAGAACTCTGCCTATAAAGCAAGTAGAACTATAAAAAAGACCTTAGGAGTAAGCAGCCCCTTCTACTAGCCTGTAATAAATTAGTTTTCTCATGCCTGTAAGCCACCTTTGCAAAAGTGTTTTACTGCAATGAATCCTCCCTTCTCAAAGTTTTGACTAGTTTGTTGAAACTGCAAACCATCCTTATTCAAAGCTCACCTGCATTTTCTACCAGCAGCAGAAAGAGAACAACTAGTCTATTTCTCACTCCAGTGGTCAATTTAACTTTATTTGATGAGACAAAAGGTTATAGGCAGTCTTCAGAAAGTAATAATGCTTAGTAAACTAAAAAAGGCATTTTGCAGACAAAATACTTATTAATTGAAAAATGCAAAATATGTTTCCCTCTCATAATGAGATTTAATCAATAATAAATTTGATAGGTTAATACAGTAAAACATTATAATTTTGGTTTACCTCAAAAACCCCCAAAACCCAGTAGGAAATTTCAAACTCAAAGTATTTTTTAAAACAATACTCCAAAATACTTTATTTGAAAAAGTTTGAAATTAATCATGAAATTGTTTTCTCTTTAAGGTTTTTAGCTATATATTCTATCGTAATTTTTACACTTTCCTGAGAAAAATAAAATTTCATCAAGTCAAAACATTGCTTCCTCCCCTGCTAAAGAAAGGTAGTAAGTATTCACACAGCTGCCATAGTAAGAACCACTTCTTACACAAAAAACTCATAAATGAGTAAGCCTTTCAGAGATATCTAAGTATAAGCAAATCCAAAATATGGTAAAACTGAAGACAGAGAAAGGTGAAGTCTTGCCAGTAGACCAAGAAGAGAGCAGATATCACATCTTTTTTCCATACCTGAGTTCCTGGTTTCTTGGACCAACAATGCCAGCTTAGAAAAGAGATGAAGCCCTATAGAATAATTACTTTCTTCATTCCTTCACTGTGCTGTACATAGAAAAACACGGTTTATTTTCAGCAGTAAGCAAAATACCAACCAATCAGAGCATTGGAAGCTTATCAACAGCCATACAAAAGTAAGAGAGAGTGATTCACTATCTCAAAGAAAAAAAACAAAACCCTTAGAAGACTTCTCCAAATCTTGCAACCTGTGTACATTGAAACCAACAAAAAAACCCCAGACAACCCCTTCATTATTAACTCACTGTAAGACTATTAGCTGCAAAGTCAGTCTACTTCGAAGACTGGTGTGACCTTGGTGTGGTTTGCTGCAGTCTTTCAAATGAAAGCCTGGAGATTTTGTTTAATTTGGTTATTTGTTAATGAAAGCAGATCGATCTGGTGGCAGGAATGGTCAGAAAAAACCAGCCTCTCCCCTGCACCCCAGGAAGCAGGTGCTCTAAAGAATTGTGGAGGAACAGCTCTTCATATAAGTGCAACTGCCCAAGAGGCAAGAGGAATCAAAATATATTTGGTCATAGTGCCTCAATGCACTGCAGGTCTTCTTATGCTGCCTCACAGAGCCACACAACTTCTCTGCTCTCAGTTTGAAGCTAAGAGAGTGAGAATTTGATAAAAAAGTCTTATTCTCAGAATTAATTCCTGCTTTCACTAGGACAAAGAGTCCAGGCCAAGGCAAAATACCTGTCCACTGCTGCACCATCTCTGCAAAAGTGGAGCTCCCAAATAAAGCAAAAATCCATTTGGGGTTATTTACAGGTCTTTGCCTTATGCCCTTGGTGGTGAGCTCTGGACACTGACCCTGGGGAAAAGCTGCTAGCAGGTGAGAACTTATCAGAATCTCTGTCATGCAACTGGGGCAGTACCCTATGACTGAGGTGCCAGAGCAGGAATTAAAATGGAAAACAAGAGAATATACCCATGCAGAACAGAAACAGCAATGGCAAGCACAAAACAGATAAGCAATTTTCCTTAAAAAACAGAGTATGGAACAGAATGAAAAACCTCCCAAATACCCAGTGTGCATCCTATCCAGAGGGCAATGCTGCATTGAATCCCCCTTCACTCTGTTAGACTGGCAAGAATATGTCAGGACTTCATAGTTGTTAAAACATATTTCCCAATTTGTTGGGATCCAAGGTCATATATATCCCCAAAAAACCAAAAACATCTCAGAGCTTTCTGCAAAGTTTCATTTTCCAATTGTGTTTGCAGGGTGTTTTTAATTCTGAGTTTGGCCAAGAACTGTTGTTACACAACTTGAGCACACAGTTAGCAAACTGATGTTCTGCCAGATCCTTATTACATTGTGTAAACTTGTCATAGAAAATCAAAATAGCTCCATCGTTACTGTTGGGTGGGATTCTTAAAGTTATGTGAAAAATACTATGTTCACCCTTCACAGGGCATCTTTAAAACCTCAGCACTTCCAACTTGCTGAGGGTAGCTCTTCCAGCCACAGTGGGACCCCAAAGAGGAGCTGCCTGATTTCTCCCAGGTTGCAGAAACAAACCAGAGCTGTGAGCTGCAAGTCAGTATTCACAGTAGTGAAATGCAGACTGATGAAAGCTTAGAGCTGAGAAACTGCTTGTACACTTTTTCTTATCAGGAAAACAGTCACTTTTTTTTTTTTTAATTTAAAAGTATTACAAAGAAAAGGAACATCACACAGTGCACAAGCAGTCTGTGCCATTTGTAATTAGAGACCAAGACAGAAGACAAGCACCACAATTAACATTAGAAGAAATGTTAGGTGAAGACAGGTACTGCTAGACTTCACACCAAAGCCAGGTCTTGAGGATCACATAAGGACACCCATATTGAATCCTTAGATAGGAGCTCATGTGAACTTATCTCAGTTGCCTGGATCTGATGGGCCACAGCAGCAAAGAGTGCTGCTTGGGCTAACTTGTATTTTGGCAAACTGCATGTAGCTACAGATGTACCCCAGGAGGCTGTCAGCTCATCTGCAAGCTGGCAAGGTGATGAGAGGAATGCAGGGTGTAGACCAGAACAGTAGTGGGCACTCCTGTAACTAAAATGACAAGAGAAAGGAGTTTTTCCCAAGCACGGCGTCTTGCTGCCTGTCACTGCAGGAATGCACTTCATTTTATATTTGTTTCTCACAGGTTTTGCCTACAGAATATCCTCAAAGAAATCTCACTGTCCCTGCACTAGTTAGGTCAGCACATGCGTATGTGCATCTTTCCCTTACACCACAGGACCTGTTAGGGCATCTTGAATAGCACACAATACCCCAGTGTTCATGTTCATTTTCTGTTTGTACTGTCAGCTACTTGCCAGGTTTCCTCATGAACTTTTAAAAATATGAAAAATCAAATAAGTCTGCTTCGAGATACAAGCGCTTAGAAATTCAGTTAACATTATGGCTAATGATGGCTCATGCAAACAAGATTGCCTCTTAGACCTGATTTTCATGTAGAAAAGCATCAGCACCAAAAGATATTCTTCCTCTGGACTGTGGTCCTGCAGGCTTTGATACCCATATGATACTGAATCTTACCCAGCCTCTGGTCTCAAGTCCTGGTGCTATATTCCCCAAAAACCAAAGCACTACCACTGAAATCAAATTGGGAGCAGCCCACAGAGGTTAGTGTACAGATGTATGCCATTTTATAGCACTCAGACTTTGGGAATGTCTATGCACATATTCATTACATCATTTTCATTACTTCTACAAGAAATATTTATCCAGCAAAACAAACATAACATCCTTTCATCTCTGCTGCAATGTGTTTATAAAAGATCATTTTTCAAAGGATGCACAAATGTTGTCTCAAAGGGAGCAGAGGAATCAAACAAGTATTCTGACTGACATTGTAGCATTTCTAGTTGGGCTTCACAAGGTTGTCTCGTCTATTTTATTTTCACATAAAAAAATGTGTTACCTAGTCAACCTCTAACTCCCCTCTTAGAGCAGTCCATGTTCCTACAACAAACCTCTGCTAAAGGGAGAAACTCTAGAACTGTAAACAGGAAGGAACAGATAGAAGGGGGCAAACACCACAACATTTTCTGAGAGGTAAGCAAAACAGAAGTCAAACAGCTCTTCTGTATAAGTGACAACTCCTGATGTTTTCCAGATCCCCAATGTGTAGAGATGGGAAAAGACATTCATCCTGTCTCATAAAATTCACGGATGTGGGTTGTTACCACCTGCTTCCAGTCCTTTAGACAGTGAATAGTAAGAGTTTACTTCACTGCATCCCTCACCTCACACAGATCTTACAGACAGCTTCATGTGTCTGCTTTATGACAAAATGTGGTGTTTTAAGAGCATAAAGTGATACTATTCACTAGACAGTTTTTCCCCCTCTCAAAATCTTCCTAAAAACAAAGCATAAGAGAAATCTCTCATCCGTATATTGCAGCTCAAAATTTACTATCAGGACAGACTGGAAAGAAAATACACCTTGCACTTAAATGTAATAACTCAGTAAGTTGTTTTCCCTCCCTACATGCCCACTGTGAGAAAGGATACTGAATCAAAAAAAGAAAAAGAAAAAAGACACCCTTAAGCACAAAAGGCCATCTGAATGACTTCAATACTGAGCTGTTTTGACACATACTGTGGCATTAAGAAGAGTGAACCATAAAATATCTTTTATCTCCTCTCCATCACCGGGCTGCCTGAGGACAGGGGTGGCACTGCTGCTGGCATGGCACAGCAGTGGCAGGCAGCCCTGCTTCCAGCCAGGTACCCATCGCTTGTGCTCAGCCTCACCGGGAAATCTGTGCTGCTGCCTCCTCCCTGCCTGCCACTGCAGATCTGAAGGAGGTGTGGGATTGAAGAGCAGAGCCAAAGGCTTTGAGAAGAGGGGTCGTATCAGCACAGAGGGTTCTGTGAAACAGCAGTACCTGTGAAGAAAAACAACTTCTGTCCAAGTACTGGGCAAGCAGATTTCAGATTTTATGAGGCAGGATTTGCAATCAGCTTCCCTCTCCAGCTGCTTTGTGGAATGAACAGTCAGTCATTCTTTCTCTTATACAAAATGTTCTGCTTCACTGAGTTTAGTTGGTAAGCTGAAAGTATTTGGTGCATCAGTAGTAGCCCAGGACTCAGCACTGATTCATGACCACAAGACTGCAACAGCACATTCCTCTAAACATATAAAATACCTCTTCTGCCAGGGCCAGAAATGCTTAAATAAAAGGTTTTATCTACCACATAGTGGGAAAAAAAATTATGAAGAAACTAAATCCCATGTTTCATGCTTGTAAGGCACCTTACCAGCAGAGGAGAGGACAGGGAGCCAACGCTACACAACAGGCATTCTTCACTCAGTACCCAACCACCCTTGTGGAGTGTAGGTGGAAGGTCAGTCACCCTTCGCACAGCACCCTGCTTCTAAACCAGCCACCATGGGAGGAGCAAGCAGTACATGAATAAAGACAGTCTGAACTGTTCTGTCCCAGGAGAGAGTCACTCATGCTCCATGGCACAGGCTGCACCATAGCAAAGAGCCTGCAGCTGCCATCACTGCAAGGCTTAGGAGGAAAGTAAAGAGAAAGGAGAGCCAGGAAGCACCTGGCTCTAGCCAAGGACTCGGGAGCACAGGTGGAAGGAAGATGTGTGAGTTGGGCTGCTGGACCCACTCCTTGTGTTAGTCCAGGTGAACATCACCTTTCTTTACAACATTTCCAGAATAAATAAAAGCCATCACTGAGTAGCTACTATTGAAACTGTCTGTAGCTTGAGGAATTTGCATCTAAAGAATGTGAAAAAAGTTATTCACTTAACTATTTTGTTTCTTGATTAACACTTCGCAAGTACCAATGAGATGGCATCATTACTGACCAGTAAAACATACTCTATTGCTTTGATCATTATATTTATGAGAGACCAATTTAAATCTATGTCAAAGTTGCAATGGATATTGCTTTTTAAAGATTTCTTATTAAAAATACTCCCTATTTTTTTATTAATGTGAAAAGTTGACTATATGATGACTGATATTTTATAAGGGGAAGAGTTTTTCCCTTTTTCTTTTTCCTTCTCAAGAAAAACTAGAAATTTTCATTTGAAAAATGCTTGAAATTAACTTGAAAAATATGGACTATTTTCTTTGCCTTGCGTTTTTCCCCTCACAGTTTTCACTTCGAAATAGAACTAATCCATGTTGTGCCCAGAGAAACATGAATCACAGATGTACACAGTTCCCTTTCAACAACTCTATGAGTTCTCAAATTAAGGAAATTAAGCTTGACAGGTACATATCCGAACAAAATTTCCTCAATACAGTTATCCTTCAGGTTTTCATGCTTCCAAATCAAGTAAGACTTAGAACAAACCTGCAATAACATTGAGAAAAAAACCTATCCTAAAAGATGCAACAGAAGAATCTCTTCTTGGCTTGAAGAGTTTGCAAATCAGTTAAAACTGCCAAAACTGAAACTTATTAGCCTTTTCTGATGTCAAAAACATGCCCCTTCCTCATACTACTTGTAATAGTTGGAGGTCCCTGCTACTTGGCCAGGCAGTTTGCAATGCTGCTTTTCTCTCCTGCAGTCAGGAGCTTACACACATCCTCTGCGGCTTGTCCATGAAGAAAACAGGATTTTCTGTTACTGGTATTTCTATTTTATGTGCAGAGCAGGTGTCCCATAGCTTGGGCCCACAGACACAGGCAGCATCTTGGGGGAGTCCTTTTGCACCACCCGTGGATGTGCTGCCTGGACCAATCTATAATTAATATAATTTATATTTTAATTTATAAACCTATAAAATTGCATTACAATAATAATATATAATAAATATTTTATATAATTACTGATTTCTAAAAGCACATAATTTACCATGGTAGATTCCTCTGTGGAGGACAACTGAAAAAGGGGATCATGTGTCAGCACATAGCATGAGTTACAAGTGTGTGCCCCAATTCACCATGGAGGAACTGTAAAGGGCAAGTTTCCCCAATGAATCCAAAGGAGATACGTGACTTCACCTTCACAAAAGTGAGTGGTTTTGCTCCATTAAGTCTTTCAAGGTGTGCTGGTTTAGAGTTAAACCAGCAGGACAAATCTATTCGACTCAGAAAGGGACTGCAAGTCAGAATGACAATTTAATGAAAGATCACAAAATACACTGATACAGAAGAAAAATTCTTTTGTGCAACAGAAACAGAAGTACAGCCCAGTACAGTTGGTCAAGAGCAGAATGGAGCTCACCCACCCCTGTGCTGAACACCATGTGGACCCCCTGAGTTCAAAGAAAGAAGAAACCTGCTGGTGAAAATGATGTTTGCAGTCCAGTGGCAGTCTCAGTCCGGTTGAGGCTCTGGTCTCCTCTGGATCTGAAGAGAGCTCCCAGTCCCAAAACCCCAAGCTTATCTCTGCTTGGGCTCAGATGGGAACACCCAGTCTCTCACCCAGGGTGTAGAGTTTCACAATGGGTGATTTACTGTTTGATGTGAATAATGCCATATTATTGGCACCTGTGATGGCGCATTAGCAGACATGACCCCTCAGGTGGGTGTGAAGGCAGGAAAACGTCCTTATCCTACAGAAGTTCCTAAACACCCATCTTGTAGCCTGAGGGGTTGGGTGTGCCCTGGGCAGCTGCTGCAAATGGGCCATTGTGAGCAGTTCATGAGAAAAATGCCATAGAGGCTTTAGAATACACACCCACACAGTGACAAACTGATCCTGGCTACTAAAACCAGGACACAAGGACCATCCAGATTACCACAGGTGTCCACTGTGGCAGAGGAGTGAATGCAGGAGAGGGATGACAGATTTTTTTGCCACACACTCTTGTTCTGCTTCATCAACCTAGTTTATGGTTCATGGTGGGGCCATGAGCATCAGTGCACATAAGCTGGCACCTTTATCCTATGCCAGTGTCTGTCATATGGCAACATCTGCAGCTGCCTCCTAAATTTCTCCCAGTCACTGTTTAAAACATTAAGCAAATTAACTCTCTTTTGGTACCCATAGGCACTGGAGCACTGCAATGAGAGGTGGTTGCTGGTGTCTGAGACAGTGAATAGGACTCAAGATTTGGAATCCCTGAAACATCAACCAGCAGTTATGATGGAAGCTGTGAAATGGTAGTTGTGGAGTGCTAGCAAACAAAAGGGACAACAGAGCTGTGAGGCACTTGTACCTCATAACTGAGCAGGTATTCTAGATAAAAGACTGGAGAAAATACGTGTCATTTCATTCAACAAGTAATTCAGCAGCTCGAGTCAGGCTGGTGGCATCACGGCTACCTACATACATACCTACAGCCAAGGAGACAGCATCTTGTACCATACCTGATTACACTGTTACTAGCCACTGTTCTCTGTCTGCAGTGAGTGAGACAGTGTGTATTCCTGTGTCAGGTTTGCTCAGCTCCCGGCCAAACACAGCTGTGAACAGGCTAGCTCTCCCCACCCCACTCCCAACAAAAGGGAAAAAAAGCTAGTAAAAGGCAAAATTAGTGAAGGAATATATATATATTTATAGATATTTTATATATATATACAACTAAATACTATGTACATATAATACAAGGATTCCAAACAAATCCCAAACAACCCCCAAAAGGGAAAAAGGGGAAAAGGGGAAGGGGAAAAAGGAACAAAAAGGGTAAAAACAAAACAATCCCACTCAATCAAATCCCAGGAATTAATTCAGTAGAACAATTAACAAAGAGAAGATCTCACCAACTTCCCTTAGGAGAAGTGAGTGCCTTCCCTCCTCTGTCGACAAAGCAGCTCTCAGCCTTAGCTCAGAGAGATAAGCCGAGGCCTAAACACTGAGAACTGCCGGCTCTGTGTCCACCCGACAAGGGAGAGAAGAGAAAAAGAGACCAGACAGGAAACTCCCTCCTGTCTTTATACACCTGATTATGTAACGAAATGATATGGAATACTTCCTTAGTTTTGTACCCCGGTTTCTAGGGAAGGCCTACAGACAAACTAACACAATTCCCTGCCTACCAGCTTTGGCTGCTCCCTAGAAAACACATCCCAAAAGCTGACCCAAATTATGGGGAATTATTACATGGGGAAAAGGCTCCCTTCCAGGCCACTGGAAACACGCTTGGCAACTACAAGAGCCATCTGCTGTACAGGACTTTCTTGCATGAGGGAGGCAGGTCTAGTAATGAGTGTGCATAAGGCAACTACTAGAAAGGGAAATTTTCCTTTTCAGGTTCCACAGACTTATTTCAATTTGCATCCGGCCAGTTGGCTGGTAGATCTCAACTTCCTGAAAGAGGTAACATGGTGCTGAAAACAGTGAAGTTAGGAAGATTCTTCCTGACAGAAAACAGAAGGATAGAGAAAGCTTCAAAAGAAACATTACGAAGCAAAAGGGATCCCTGATAAACAATGATAATTACTATCAAACAAGTTTGATAATCATCTGTCAAAGTATGTGCTAAGTGACCTCACTTGAGTAAAACAGCATCTGAAAACCAACCTACCTGGAAGAGGTGAAGGGAATTGAATGTACCCCTAACTGGAAAGTCCTAGCATAATTTTCCTTTCTCTACCGAATCCAAATGAACCAGAATTAGTGGCAGTTTCCTTGGGGTAGGGAGCTGTGGACATGGCTGCAGCTGTTTTGCAAACAGGGATTGACCTGTCGTGTGAAATTTCCTCTGCTCTCAGATATATCTCAAGTTCACAAAGTTCAGCCCAGGAGAGAGGTCAGTTTGGCATTTATCAAAGTCCTTTCTATAAATGCTTTGCTCCCAGCCAAGCACATTTACAGGGACAGAGCCATGGAGCCAGGCACACTGCATTTGGCCTTTCTTCCTGTCAGGCACAGAATGAGAAAAAGAACAAGAGTGGAATATCTCATCTTATTTAGGACAGTTCATGTAGGCCATTAATGCCTAGGAAGGAAAAAAAAAGGATTTTCTTTGCTGTCATGTCCATTTTTCACAACATAAAGGTCCTGTGTTACATGAAAGCGCAATCCTGTAAGCCTGAAATGTATGAATGACTTTACAGCCCCAAACAGGCTCTTTGAGTGACTTAAAGCAAATAAGATACTGAATTGGACAATCACTAGCAAAAGTCCTGCACCTTCACAGAAGGCAAACTTCACCACTAGGGAGCTCCAACAGACAAAAGATTTTTAGAGCTTTTCTGTGTTGAAATCAAACTCCAAACATAAAATACAGAATGTGTTTAACACTGACACAATAAATATTTAAAACTGTTATTTTTTTATAACTGCCCAACAAGAAAATAGATGAATCATAAGTAATGGGGCAAGAGATTTTAATTTATTTTATCGCTAGTCAAGACCTGTAAATTGATACCATTCAAGAGCGCTGCTAATTCATCTTTGCAGCTCATGGATATTTTTTCCAAGTTTCCATACGATTGGTAACTTTATTACAATAAAACAAACAAACAAATATCAGTAACAGAAGTTGTCTTTCTCCACCAGATATGAACTTTCTAGGTCAAATCTGAAGTATATTACAGAACTGAGAAAACAAATAGCTTGGTTTTTTTTCTGTGGCAAAGCATGATCAGAGGCTCCTGTCAGTGTTCAGCAGTGACTCAGAGGTAGACAAAGAATTCAGAGCTGTAACTCAAAGTCCAGTCTGCACGGCAGAACTGACTGACCAGAGATGGTTGCTAACAGCTTACTCCACACAACTTCAGTTCCTCTTGCTCTTGCTAGAACCAGAATTGTAAGTCCTTATCCTCCCTTTCTCTCCGAGTTGGACACAAAACATCAGCATTGCTGTACACATCTGCACAGAGTGGAGTGACATTAAGATGGTGTCAGACTGTGCTCTGGCTATTCTGGTTTTGTCTGTATGCTCCATCAGCCAGTTTCCACTGGAGTATTCAGGAGCCTCAGAAAAATTAAATGAAAGCAAGACCCAAGGTAGAAGATGGCTTTGTGGATAGAGATCGAAGTGTATAATAAACTGATGGTTAATATAATATTTTACATCCTATTTTCTTTTTCTAACACTAGAAGATGGGATTAGACTTGATTACTC
The DNA here is from genome assembly GCA_013399695.1 of Formicarius rufipectus. Lineage (NCBI taxonomy): Eukaryota > Metazoa > Chordata > Aves > Passeriformes > Formicariidae > Formicarius > Formicarius rufipectus. The sequence goes on from VXAU01005298.1 coordinate 200,861, forward strand.
AGTGGCTCAGGAACCACTCAAGTTGTAGGTCTCCCTAGTCTTCATTTTCCCCAACAACCAGGATATGCCAGTGCCCCCCACTTGGGGAGCAGCCCTGGCATACCTCACACTGACTCCCATAAAACAGAGGCAGTTCAAATGGAGGCTAGTCTATAGCCACTGCTCACAGGGGATCTCCTTTATGTTTGAGCAATGACTGCATGGGCATTCTCCAAACAAACATACTTGTGCCATAGCTGTCTAAGGATGCATGGTATGAAGCTCTACAGACCTGGTGCAGTGGATATTGGCACACTGAGAACTCTTCTGAAAGCCATTTTGGTTATTATATGGAATCTAAACTGCATTCATCTAGCCTGCCATGGTAGCCCATTTCCAGTTGGATTAAGCTCAACTCCTACAAATGACACATTATTCCTTACCTTGTTCCTTCTAGTAGTCACATCACTGTAGTGAATATGCTCTAAATATCAAAAGGAGGTGTCGGGAGAGGCAACTGTCAGAGCCTGATGAAAGAATAATGTTTACCTATGGATGAAACTGTTTGCTGCTGCCACTAACACTTGCTGTAAACCTTGCCATAAAGCTGCTGTTTCTGCAAGTTTATATATTGTTTAAATGTTATAGTTAGGACAAAAAGATATATTAGATAGGTAATTAATACCATTCTCTTACTTCTGTATGTCCAAATGTTCTGCTTGGTTCTGGAAACCCCGGTTACAGCCCCCCTATTGGTTCATGTACCCCAAAAACTCATTCGCTAGCCAGTGGAGCAATGCAGTTCCACCCTGTGGTGCTGAGCCACACCCAGGTCTTCCTTATAAGTTATGAATCCTCCTTCTCATTTGCTTTTGTGTCGTGGTCCGCCCCTGACACCACCCAAGTTCTAGCACCCTCCGAACAAACCCTATAAGTATCCCATGCTCTCCTTAATAAAGTGTTCACACCCATCACACCCTTCCCTGCGTGGACCGATGCTTCTTTCCCTCTCGGACCGCGTCAAGGAGGTGTAGTTGATATCAGTAGGAAAGCTCTTGCTCTCTTTACATTGCCATGACATTTACGAGTGACATTCGTGACCACACCCAGAAGGACGGCTTCTGCACTATGGTGCTGCTGGGGTGGCCAGGGATGCCAATGCCCAACCAGGGACTCCTTCATCCATCCAAGCATTGTGTGTTAGAGGACAATGGGGATGGGAGCTGAAATGGGGCAGCTGAGATGAAATGAACTGAGAACAGTAGGTACATACCTGATTTATGGCTGATACACTCTGCAAAGCCGGATAAGAGAAACCATACAGAAGGTGAAAGCCTTGAGAGTTGCTGGGTACTGTATGGGCTGTATGATGCAGCAATGAAACCATGTCCTGTGTTGGTGGAAGATTCTTCCTTTTCAATATTAGAATTATTAAATCCTATCTTAAAGACCTGGCTTCTGACCTCCCTTTATAGCCACACCACCCACATAAATGTCTACTCTCCCAGGTGCTTGTGAACAACTCAGTGGAATGAAGTTTGGTGTCAGGCAGGGGTGCATGAAAAGAATCCCAAGCTGAGGAGTCCCAAGGTCTGTGTCAACTCTGTCGTGTTTTCACCCATGGTGTTTCTGAGCAGACTTAAAAAATCAAACCACAGCTCTTGTCAGCTGTGATGCAAATGCTTGAAATCAGGGCTCCTGAACACTGTCAGTCTGGAAAGCTTTTCCTCTGGCTGGTACACACATGATACAGTCTCTATGCCTTCTCATTCATTGCAGGGCAATACTGGCTACTAAAGAGCTGAAGATCAACTTTAGCTTTGCAGAAAGCCTGTCTGTGTCTGATAGGAGTGCCTGCCCTGCAAGTTCCCAGGGTCAGCAAAGACAACTTCAGCAATTGGGCAGTGAACTCCAAAGTACACATGCAGATCAGATGGTCTGTGCTCGTTTGCACTCATGTCCTGAAATACTCATGTATGCACTAACACATTTGCTTGCAGTGACCATCGGCTACCAGCATCTGCTTGTAGTAAATCTTCTCTAAGGAAGTGTTGTAGGGATCCTACTGCATTTGTTTCAAGGACTCAGACTCCTCTTTACTGCAACCATACCCATGGAAAGGAGAAAGATGGGCTAAGCCTCCCCATGTCCCTGTCCCAGCAGCAGCAGGAGCAGGAGCTGGCTCTGGACGCAGGCTGTACTTGAAGGTATCGGCTGCAGCAGACAGTGCTGTTTGCCCAGGCTCCAGCACAGCTGAAGCCACATTTTAGGAAAGGCCCAAGAGAACAGGAGGCACCCTTGACCTAGTACTAATGAGCTCAGACACAAATGCATCACTATAAAACTCTTTCAAAATCATTCAACTCAGCTGAGGTATTTTTGCTTCATGCTACTGCAAATGGGAAATGTTGAACTTTAATATGCTTGCAGTGATTGACAGGCTCATGAGGGGATCCAGAGATATCCCACTGTCTATCTGAGACAGATTTTAAAACTGAGCTTACAGTAGTCAACCCTTCTTTAGAGACTTAATGAGTTTAATGATCATCCCAGTAGACCAACACTCATGTTACAAAAATAAGCTCAGAGGACAAAGAGTGAATTCAGGTAGGTTTCAGTCCCTTAAGTGAGCCCCAATCAGATGAAAGATGATTTATGGTGTACCTGAATATAAGCAGGAGACTTGAGATACTTCTGTAATTATGTGTGTGCCCTTCTCGGGAAGCAGTAGCTATTCTCATATCTCAGTCCAATAAAGTAAATGTGAGAGACATCTGTGCTTTGTTTATAGCTCCATTAGCCTTTCTTGAACTGTAAATTACTTGGCAGTGGCTGAGACAAAAGGGAAAGGCAGGGATGGATTGCAAATGAAAAGTTTGAAGTTCACAGCTGATTCAAGTCTTTCCAATTTTACTGCCTAAAGTTATAGTCCCTTTGAAAAGTTACTCCATAGCTGTAAAACTCATTAGTAGAAATCAACACATTTAGTACATGTTTAATTGTAGAACAGGCTACTGTAAATCATATTTTTATATATATTTGCTTTATACCCTTTCAAGTGTAACGATTTGCCATGGCTACCTTCACCCTTCTCTCTTTCTTACTCTTGATCAGTCAGTGAGCAAACTGGGTTTAGGGTCTGCCTAGTACACTTGAAATTTTCAGAGAGGGGAGTTAGGAGCAATAAATTGTACTGCCATTTTCAGCCCCCCGGTTTAACCACAATGACAACACTAGGAGAACAAAAAGGCCAAGCAGTGAGGATCAGCAGCAGGAGGCATAGTGTTGTAATGGCATCTGGAGCATTATCAGCAGCACAGTTGCATGAGTAATTGCATTAATTGCCTCTAATTACACTCTGTGACCTGAAGCAGGCTGCTTCCAAGAAACGTGACACAGAACAAGTCACAACGGGTTTAGAAAGTAACTTGAACAAGTATGGGGTTAGAACTTTCTAACCAGGGCTGCAGCTGGAATTACAGATGTGTGAACACGTATTTCTCTACTTGTTTTACATGTCATTCACAACAGAAGCAGTGGAGCACACAGCAGATTTTTCTTCCTAAAGTGAACCCTACACAACGGGCAAATCTGGAAATGATACTTTGCTTTTCCTTTCCTGAGACTAAACATGACCTTTTCCTTCTGCCATTAGTGACCCTAAATTTACAGAAAAGCTTTAGACATGGCAAGTTTCACCACAGTTCCTGCTGGGTAGTAACATCTGTCTGTCTGTCTGTCTGTCTGTCTGTCTATCTATCTATCTATCTATCTATCTATCTATCTATCTATCTATCATCTATCTATCTATCTATCTTGCTGCTGACAAAATGTGAGTTGTAAGTTACCACAGCTTTCCACAAATAGTGGAAGGAATTTTTTCTCAAAGTCAGCTCTCTCTCCTTTTTAATTGCAATTCTGAAAGCACAAAACTATGTTTACATGTATGGATTTTTGTGGTGAGGCAATTCTGTTCAATACTGGATGGAATTTTCTGATGTAAACCAAAAGTCAGTGAAGTAGTTAGTTGCATTAGAAAGGCATTTTTTCAGCAGTCCACCCAAGCCCTGGGATGGACCTAAACTCCCAGTCCAACATCCCCACAGAGCCAGGATGGTTGCAGGTGCACACATGCCTCAGTGCAGGCAGACAAGCTGCTGAGATGGCTCTGCTGATGGAACCAACATGACTGTTGCTCTGTCACTCCCTGTGTCTTACGGTGGGGTGGAGCTGGTGATGTTGCCATACCATCTTTACATTGCTCACCTTCAATTACAGGAGCTGTGCTCTTCTCCATGACTCAGAATGTTTTATTCATGATACTTTTATGGTAAGACAAACCACAGGGAACTCTGATGATACTGGAACTCTTTTGCATGCTAATGGCTAGGGTTTCAGCTGTGTGTCCCCAGTTCTCATATTTTACACTGACATTCTGTGTCCAAAGCAGAGTTGCATTCTGAATGCTTTGCATGTGCATTTATCAGCGTGTGACCTGCATGCAGAGTGCAGTTGGCTGTATAAATTTAATGTAAATGCCTTGGTTTGCAAAAATAACTGCATGCATGAGTCCTTCAGCAGCTGTATGAAGATGGGAGAAAAATTATATGCTACATTGTGTGCTCAGGCACTCATTCTGCCTGACACCCTCCTTCTCACTCTTCCCACTGAGTTCCTTCAGAATGTGTGATGAGACCCTCAGGCTCACTCAACTCCCAGCTTGGCTGCATCTGGCAGCCTTAATCTCCTGAGCTGCATGATAAATCACTGCATATCCAGGAAAATAAAGGGTGATCAATGTTATGCCTACATGATCTACTCACATTAACTCCTCTGTAACAGAGGATGTGTGGAAACCCACACAGTTGTACTGATGAAGAAGGCAAACCAACTCCTTTCTTGCCCCCACTGTGTATATCCATGCAGTCACAGGCTGTTCCTTCCCCTGCCAAAGGTGTCAGTAAGACCTCAGTGAGTAATTTTTGATTTTATGATCTTCAGCCTTACATGTATGGGCATATTTTGAGGTGTTCAAGAGGTGGATCCAGCAGGTCACACTGTGATTTTGTTTTAAGACTACCTGTCACACAGCCCCTAGTTTTATATTTATTTTTAATTGTCTTAAAAATTTACTGTAGAAAGCATATGCACATACTTGTGAAGGAACTCATTGGTTAGGTGAAATGGCCAGCAAACACAAGAATCAACTGGCAGCCCTATCAGGTCCACAAAATTCTGCTGACCTACTTAGCAAGCAGGAGGTGAATAAAGGAACTTCAAATCCCCTAAGTCCCCATTTACAAGTAACTGAAATCTTGGTCTTCCAAGAGGTTTCAAAACCAACAAAACCACTTTGGAAACCAGCTATAAGTTTCTGACTCCCTCAACAGTCCTTGAAAATCCCAGCCTAAGGTCTTGCTCCTATTTCCATTGAAGCAATTAAATTAATGAAATTCAAGATAGTGCAGCAGAGGGAAGTGTTCTCCAGACAACAAAACACAAGGTTAGGAAATCAAAATTACAAAACCCAGTCCCATACCTCCTTTTCTATGGATTGTGCACTTTTCTTGCCGTTTTCCTCATCTATTTTCAGACTTGTGATTCTTTTCCACCTACTTAAAAAAGATTTGTTCACCTTCATATCCCCTATTTTTCGGCTCTACATCCACTACACAATTTTCAGTTTATTAATTTTCTCGGATAAAGACATTACTGACATCCAGGTCTGCTTCTCATCACATATTGCAGAACAGCCTGGACTCCCCTCTTTGCTCCCTGCAGCTGCATGAATTTATGCTGGAGAGAGATGAGACAGTGCTGCGCAGAAGCAGGGAATATGCCAGGAGGGGTTTTGTTCTGTGGTTGTGAGCTGCAGGGTGCAGAATGCGAGGAGGCTGCTGGTGAAGATGCAAGCCCACAGTGCACTCCAGGATTTAACTGCACAGGAAGGAGGTCTCATGACTAACACAACACACTCAGGCCCCTGGTTCATCAACATTGCTAACTGTAGGCATTTTGAGGCTTTCTTTCCTACCCACACTTCCTCCACTAAGTCTGCCTATTCCCAGTTTTTGGGCATGGACAGTCCTGCTTCCAGCTTCTGTATATGTTCCTGGTATGTAACCACCACAGCTGTGACACTCATCTTTTCTTACCCATGTTTATAATGCAGTTTCTGTCTGCCACTGTCCTCCATGGCTCCCCTTCTCTCCATCCATCCATCCATCCATCCATCCATCCATCCATCCATCCATCCATCCATCCATCCATCCATCCATCCATCCATCCATCCATCCATCCATCCATCCATCCATCCATCCATCCATCCATCCATCCATCCATCCATCCATCCATCCATCCCTATATCCACTCATCCATTCTGTTTGCAAAGAGGCTTGCCAGCATTCTGGACTCCCCTGCTCATGGTTTCTCCTCCACAGGCTGCTCCATGCTGCCATCATATCCCTTTCCACTGAGGCACCACAAACAGCATGTAGGCCTCATGGTAACCATGCAAGTGATCTCCCAAGATATGGTTGTGGCTATAGAAGTTCCTATTTCAATGTCTGAAATCAGTCTTGGTGAATGAACCTGGAATGAGCTGAACACTTACTGCAGCAACAGCATTGACAGGCTCAAAGTACATTACATGAACTCTGGCTCGACACCACCTTTGCCCTGTAAAGATACTCATAATTAGAGGTTTTTCAGCACTGCTAATGATGATGAAGAAAGTTGACTGCATCATTGCAATAATTTAGCCCAAGGGAACCTGTAGAAACAAATGATTCAACATATATCACACATTTGCCTTCTTTTTATTGCTATTCACCTCAACCAAGAGGGTCATGCAAAATATCTTTCATTTCATTAAAGGCAATTTAAGTAATTAATGTCCAGCTGACACTGTGGTGTTAAGCCTGCTCTGCAGAGGGTCAAAAATTGGCCAGTGACCTGAATTTTGCATAGAAACAGTGCAATTACAATGTTATAGCCACAGTTATCTCCATCTCTAGGTATAAACAGGCTATTACTTCAGACGAAGATTAGGAAAGGTCACATTTACAAACAAGGTCATAAACTGACATTAGGAAGAACAAAAAAGGACTCTTCAGTTTGAAATTATTTAGATATTTTGTATTCATAGTGGCTGGATTTCTATAAAAAAAATTAAGAACAAAACAGGTGAGAAGCTTCTCTGTCAGTCAGCCTCAATGAGTAACTATGCAGAGGAGGGATTAGTAGAGCAACTAGAGCTGGAAGTTTGGAGGACGTGATAGCCAAGAGGACCATGTTTTGTATGACCAAGCTCATGTAGGAATTTTAATTATTTTTGAACAAGATACCTAAATAAAGGGGGGTTATATTGTCACATTTCCTCAGTTTCATTTTTCGTATGAATGGACAAAGTGAGATTCATCTTTATTGACAGGACTTTGGGTTTATTATTCTGATAATTTTAAAAGCCTGGTGGAAGAGTTAGAAAGGTTGAGCATTGGAAGGATCCATTTCTAAACATACAAACAAATAAATAAATCAATTACCCAGAGTGTGCACTATCTAATCAAACATGATCCAGCTAATACATCATAGCAACTGTGTCTATAGACTGCCTATTTCTAGAATCCTTACAATCTGCCTAAAATGAAAGATGATGTGACCCAGAGTTTTGGGACTATTAAATTAAATAAAGCAAAACAGTACCAAAATTATATATGGTGGATTTGTAGGACACATTGAGCACAGCACTGTACAAGAGGGAGCTTATGCTGAATGTTCTCTCAAGGGAAATCACAACTTATTTAATACAAATACTGCCTTGGGCATGCATGCATGTTTATTATAGTTAGGCTTGATGTTTTCTCCTTAACACAAGACAAGAATGATAAAGAGTTGCTACTATAATATTGATTTAATTTTTTAAATATCACTTGAAGTCTCACTTCACCTAAGAATCACAAATATGAGCAATAACTGATCTTTTTCAAGTCCTCAGGGATAACCATGAAAGTCAGATTTGTAATAAGTCACAGCAGAACCTTGTTATCTGCATTCAAGGGTGTGATTTGCAGCTCCAGCATCACTCTTTGTGAGGGGGGAAAACACTGGTTTTTAGTGCTTTCATATTTAGTGCTAAATCCAGGGTTAACATACAGTCAGACTGTATAGATCAGTGTAAGAATTACTGTACTTTTTAAGTCACAGCAATATAACTTTTAAATTGCAACACTGCTGAATTAAGTACCCGGGACTTACAAGATAAGTCATGCCATCCTTAACAGTGGTTGGCACTGGAAATAATACAGTGAACACTTGCAGATCAACCCTTATGGACCTCAGCACAAAACAAACATGTCTTGTGTTTGGCTTCTTAACATGAGATTTTATAGGTTGCTACACTGCTGTAAAGCAGCAACTTATCTTGATTTAAGTCTTGATTTGTTCAAAGTACCACACAAACACGTTTCAATGTTTAGCTGGTGGCACTAAGGTAAATTGTGCACACAGCCTCACAGCTGTCCACACTGCACATTCTTTGCTTTTCAAAAGCCCTTTTTCACCTGATTTGATCCTTGAGCAATACCGTGAAAGGACTGATGTAACCCAGATCCTCTAAATCCAATCAAAATTCAACGCATTTAGTTTTCACAAGTACATTTTTGGGCAGCAAGGGGATGGGGAAGGAGAAGACACTGTCCTGAAAGTAGATGTTTTCTTCTCCCTCCCCCCACTATAAGAAGTCCATGTTAGACTTTTGGTTGAAAACAGAAGAACGAGTAGAGATGCCTGGGGGATTGCTTAAGCTTAGTTCACAATTAGCCACTGCAAAATTCCTGTAAAATTCTCAATACCAATGCAACAATTTTTCCATGGGATGTGCAGGTCAGTCTGACTGGAACGATTCTTAACCACTGATGGATTCCCAGGAGGATGGATTCAGTGTAATTAAACATAAGTGGCACATAATCATAGATGAGACCCAGGCAATAAGCTAGTATGTATTCTATTTTTAGGAACTGCAACAGGACCACATGGATTTCTAAAACCAAAAACTGTGTCCTTTAAAGGCTGACACTTACTCAAGCCCCAGGTCTGGTCTGGAAAACAAGCTCATTTCAAAGTCACATGTCTCTCCTGAAGTTTCTTCTTTCTTTCAGAAATATACAAATACGCTCAGAATTTGCACAGTTCATCACATTCAAAGCAACAAGATTTGTGTGGCTTGGAGACAGTGTTTAAAAGAAAGTATTCTACCTGCCAACTGGACACACAGCTGCAATACAGAGGCACCTGGACTTCTTATGGAGCCATACTTATATCCTAACGTACCGGGCAACTATCAGGAAGGTGACACCCAGACAGGAGAGCCAGCTGCACTTTGGCAAACAAACTTCGAGATACAGTGAAGAAACTGAAAAGCCATCTTCATCTAGCATAAAAGTGTAGTTAAAAGGATCTCAAATAACGCAGCTTAGATACAACAGTCAGATAAAGAATGATGCCAAAAAGCACAAAATAAATGAACTGCCTAGAGGCAATTTGGTCTTTAAGCAGCAAAGGTATTTATTGCAGCACTGGGAAGTGAGGTGGTTCATACCACACAAATTCGCTTCAAAGTTTCGGTGAGAATCAAGGTAATTTATGCAGTTGACATTCAAAATTACATCATCTTAACATACATATTCATACAGTTTTATCATCTGATTATCATATTCATAGGAGGTGGAGTTCAGGTGGGGCTTGGGGCGGAGCCTTCCAGAATCTTCTACTGGCACAGTTTTTAGGTGGTCATTCCAGCCTTCAGCCTCACTCTAGGGGTCGTCTTCTCATCTTTCTCATGCTGAACTTTTCACCTTTCCTTGTTAGATAACTCACTAGCTGAGCAGAGCAAAACTCCTTGGCTCATGGCCTCTCAAATGCCTACCTTATCGATATTTATGACCACTAGGTCCTAGGGAATAGTACTCTCAACTTTTATCCAAGGTTTTTGGTCTAGCAAACAGAACAGAATGAACTACCCACCAGATACCAAGCTGAACAGTCAGTCTGCAATTCTCTCACGAGACAGTTAACTCTTTTTGGGCCTTGCTTTTGCTTCAAGAAAATGCTGTTGTTAGAGGACAGCTTGAAGGTAAAGAAACTGGCAGTCATATTGTACTTTAAAATGTCCTTTGCAACATAATGTAGCAGAGTTTGCCTTCCACAGCACACAGGAAGCCTGGTCTTACCCTTGGGCAGCTGTGCATGTCCTGGACCCCAAGACCCCACCACTGCTGTCCCTAGCTGCCTGCAAAAGGCTTTACACTTTTGCCGTGTGAACATGAAGCACTTGCAAATTAAAGCATCCATCATATCTATCCACTTTGTAGACACATAAATGTCAGGCAAGATCCAAGGTAGAAGAGGAAAAAGTGAAAACAGGCAAAAGAGATCAAAACCAGGGCATGTCTCTAAACCAGAAATACTGTAAGAGGCAAGCACAAGACAATCACATGTAAAAAGATGGCACCTGACGCCTGAATGGCTGCTCATATTCAACCACATATAGCACAGGCAGAATCAATACCTGCTTTTACTCAGAAAGAGCAATTTCAGTTTGGAAGGTCAAGGTACTCTGAACCATCTGCCACACAGGTTTTGTGTAGCATTTTGATGAAAGGTGAATGAGAAGAAACAGGAGAGAAACTTGCATTGTTGTCTTCTTTACTCTTCTGAAGTTACCCAATCCCTTCATAATCACAAAAATAGCAACAGAAAGATTCCCAAGCCATTTTGTTCCCTTCCATCTTGTCCAATTGTTAAAAGAATATGGACTTGAATCAAGATACTCTGTTTTCCACATCTATTGGCAGTCTATGCAACATGAGCTTCAGGACGAAAGAATAGAAGAGCTTCAGAGCAGCTGGCACATACAACACTTCCTGAGTAGCTGCCGGGAGCTGAAGGCCACTGATCTTGCACTACAAAAGTGTTTGTCTAACATGATAGAGAATAGCAACTTCTTGTTGAAAAACAGTATGTTTCTGGAAGCAAACTTCAACAAGGTAAAAAACCTAATCCCCAATGAATAGGTAAGCTTGCATGTTATAAAAACACAGGACGATTCCTCTTTCAAGAGCTCATCTTTCTCCTTTAAGTGCATGTTCACATGAAAATGCATTTATGCATGCACTGTGTTTATAGGGCAGAATCAGAGTTTGTTTCTTCTCAGAGAATAAATATATATATATAAAAAATACATAGATTTAGAGACAAATCTTTGTAAATATAGTTTGGTTCAGTTCTTTTACGTGGCTCTTCAAAAAATTGATGAAGTTCTTGCAACTCAGTATGATAAATTCTCAATGCATAAAAACAGTACCCAGATCATCAATGTTACAGTATTTACCACTTGCCTTTAATTAAGATGGAACTTGTGGAAAGCTTTAAATAACTGTTGTTTTTATTTATTAACAAACTATTTATGAGCACGTGCTGGGTCCCATGAGGCACAGGAGAACTGAAGTTACTACTGGTATTTTGCTACCTTGAAATTCCACTAAACCACTTCCATCCACTCACCTGATCTAACCAACCCTCAAAGGCTGTAACAGGAGATGCTGGACACTGCCATTAAACACCACTGGTTAACAGCATAAGGTTTTTTGTCCTATTTGGTCCATCATACTCCAGTAAGAGAAAAAAGAGCACCTTATAAGAGTAGCAAGTGTTTGGTTCGTTACGGAAAGTGAGACATTCTGGTCCAATTCTCTATTATTCTACTTCATGCTATGGGACTAAAAGTTACTACAAGTGTCATCATAATTCTCCAAGCATTTCTTCTCAAATATTCTTCTCAAAGGTCAAGAGATTTTTCTCTGAATGTCTGGAAAAAAGGCCAATTAAAAAGAAGTATCAGGCATTTCACTGAATAATAATGTATATACAAGGTCTCAGTAACAGTAACTTGGTCTTTTCCATTAAACTTCTTTTTTACTCCAAAAGTTGCATTTATTTAAGCAAATAATAAAATCAAATCTTGATTACATGAAGAGGATATCAGAGGAAAAGCTCCTCAGAGCTCTCCCTTGTCAAGCTTTATGATTACAGGCAAATTAACACACTTTACACATATTTGTTAACTGCAGCCTTTGCACAAATGATTCGTTCAGTGTACGGAAAGAGCAGCCCTAAAAGCTGAAAAGCATCTTCTTCATAAATTGTTGATTTACGTTTCTCTTTGTCATGTCCTTTTAGCAAGCTCTAACTTGGGACTCAGGATTTATTAAAAATAAAAATAAAACCCCCAACCAACCAGCCAACAAAAAAGACCAAAAAACCCCCCAAAAACAACCAAACAAACAAAATACAAAAAAAAAAAAAACCAAAACAAAAAAAAACCAAAAAAACAAAAAAACAAAACAAACAAACAAACAAACAAAAACAACAAAAAATAAAACAAAACAAAACCATAAACCAATGAAAAACAGAGGGAAAATGACAGACATTTGAGAACAACAGTAGTCGTATTTACTTGCTTCACCAACAAACAGCCCAGGAATGGTGGGGTTGTATTTGCTTCCAACGCTCCTATTTCTCATTTTAAATCATCAATTTGCCCTAATTGAGCTAAACTGCAGCCAAATTTTATAAAACCTGAGCCATTTAGTTGAATCTTTAGAAATCTGAGACCCTACCTGATGTGCTTGCCTCTAGACAGAGAGGTGGGGTACCCCAGGGCACCAGCTCTTAAAAAATTATTTCCAATAAAACCCAAAAGCCTAAATTTCTTTTATCTTAAGTACTCTGTAAAGGCTGGGTGAGTGGTTCATGCCCCTCTTCTGCAATAAATGCAACAAGACTTACTCCTTCCTGAAACATCAAGTATACTTCAGTACTTGCTGGTAACATGTGGTACAATAGCCCTCATTAATTTTCACTGTCCTTGACATACACAACCTTGCCCTTTCTGCTTTTCAAAGAGAGTACTGCTAATAGCCCTACCCCTTACCTCCCTTTCAGCTTTGAGTTTGCAAGCTAAAATCCCAATGTTCACATGATGTGGTTTCTGTTAGATTTTGCAAGAAGCTTTTTGAAAGATGTTCCTCCTCCCTTCCCTGCTACACACAGACTAATTATGCAGATGTACAAAAAGGTTCAGCCAAGTTTAGCTTGCACGTTTAACTGTTGTAGTAAGGAGAGTACAGATTACCTGATTTTCCTGCAGACTATGTTGTCTGCACAAACAGATGTACAGGGTAATAATCCTCATATTACAAAAAAGCACCCGGTATCACCATATTAGAGCTTTGGCAATGCAGTAATTCAAATAGACAACAAACTTATCTCTGAAAGGATTGATTAATTGCAGCACTGCTATTTTGTGCAAGTCCATGAATTGTGGGTATGATTACCTGTTAATATAATTACACAGTTAATCATCCCAAAACATTCAGTGTGAAAGCTTGCTTTTCATCTGGAAAAGGCTACTGTGGTCCTTTATTCATTGAACATGGAACACAAAGCTTGTCAGATTGGATTGCAGAGACAAGGCATCTAGGTAAGTTTGATACCAGGCCCGGTGACAAACTGTGATTACAGCTAATAAAGTACCAGTGGCACTCCATTCTGCTCTAAATGATACGCACAAATCTTTAACCCACAAAAATACTTTTACACAAATGTAGATTGAGTATCCAGGCACTCTTATGAAAATCAGTACATCAAATAGATTAATGAAGACACAGCATGATCTTCTCCTCCTAGAAAATATTTTCAGTACCTGATAGTCCTGTCTAGTAAAGGATATTAGGAAGGATTAAATGTGAACATAAATGAACCCAAATTACTCTGTGACCCTATGAAAACAAATCAGCAGGGTGCTCAACAGGGAGCTATCCAAGCAGAACTTACCTGCACATACATACAACATGAACTAACTTTTTACCGATTCATCACCGGACAAGTGCTATCAGGATTTGATTTGTATGAAAGATTACCCTTTTATTTACCATCAAAAGTATTAATTTTTTCTTTCTGTTATGAAACAACTGCTCCTAAGCACTCTCTCGGCACCAAACTATTCACAGCTTCTTCAGATGAATCAACTGTCCACTGTGTAGTTAGTAACGTTTAAGAAATGTATTTTTCATGCACTTGCCTAATCTTCCTTAGGGCTGATGAAAACATTTCACACTGACTCCAGCATTCCATACCTCTAGAAATATTCAGCTGAGGACTCCTCCCACTGTGTTTGTGGACCACCACTTGCAGCCATGATACTCTTGGTTTCATAGCCAGTTATCACATTTCCTCATATTGCCCTTTTCTCCAGTCCAAAGGGTTCTGACCTTGTCTTTCCTGAGGTCAAAGTTTGCCAGAACTTTGCTCACCCTTGTTGCCCTTACTGAGCCTTTTTCAGGTCTGCCACATTCTCCCTAATACTGCCTAACCAAACTGCACTCAGTATTAAGATGCAGATGCTGCCTAAATGAACACATAGTGATGTACTCTGGTTTATTCCTATTTCTTTCCTCATTATCCCTTTATGGACCACCAAAGTAAATGAATTTCATTGCACCATTATTTACAGTTTGTTTCAATGCTGATGGTAACAGTAAGCAGAGCATCAAAAGGCAGACAAATGACAAATACATTTATCAATAGGCTGGAAAATAGACTACAGACATTCACTGTCTGTATTCACTCTTAATACCATATTTAATTTCAGTTAAAATGTAAAACCAGACACTCTTGAAGCAATCCCAATGGGATTATTAAAATGTATTGGGCAATTTGGGAGCTTGCAGTGACTCTATATGAGCTACAAGACTTAAAGCATGTAAAAGGACATCCAGTGTGTTTTATTTCTAACAACTCTTTACCCTTTCTATTTTTCAATGCTGTAATTAGAGGAAAAGCAGAGATGAATTTTATGGGGTTGCAGGTACACAACACAGTGGAAAAGGAGTTTGCTTAGATTTTGGATCATGTATTTAATGAATATGGGCAAATCTCCCCATTAGTGCAAGGAAACAATGTGTTGATTTGTTATCAAGAAACCAACCCTCTAAAACCTTTTGCAAGACCTTTGATGACTCTGGTCAGATGACTGCCAGGGTGATGAGTGCAGCGTGAGAGAAAGATGAAAGTGCTAAACCCTGCTGTTGTTAATGCTGTTGGCCACAGCAGGTCGGATCTGCACCAGGCAGGCAGGGCTTGTATGTTTGGGACTAAGCAATTCATTCAGGTACCACCCAGGAACACTGTCTTCCTGCACTGGAATGCAAAGCAAGAGATGGGCTCCATGTTCCTGAGTTACTAGAAAAACAAAGTCAGAGGACTTAGACCACTGACAAATAACAGACTTTTGTACTCCAAGGTAAGATCTATTCTGGCTGTTTCATCCATGTGGTACCTGACACATCTAAGCCACATCCCAGCTGATATCCTCCAATTCTTCCTTGAAAACTATACAAGTTTCAGAAAAGTGATGGCTACTCAGGGAATGGAAGTGGCTTGCTCAGACAACAGTTTTGCTAAGGAAGAGGATGCTTCCTCACCCATGCAACCTGCACAGGAACAAGAAAAGAGAATGTATCTGCATACATGGAAGGGCATTAATGAGGAAGGGCCATTTGCATCATGTAAATCAAGCAGGAGTCTTTTAAAGCTCTTGTCCTTCTAATTAGAATGCTAGGAGGGAGAAATAGCTCTCCAGAAACCCTGCAAAGTCCTACCTGTCTGCACATCGTTGTTCAATCTTTAAGTTTTTCTATTTCCATGGCATCGTCTGACTCAAATATTCTTATTTAGAGGTGAAGGTGCTCAGATATATCTTTCAGGCCATACTTTCAGGCTAGGGTGAATCTGTGTGATTGTGGTAGAGAAAAAAGACAGTCAGGTCTTGAAGTGCATTCTCCCCTCCCTCAACATACTCCCTCTCCCTTCCCAGCATCTCTGATATTCAATGTGTTTTGTCTAAGATAGGAACATCAGGTGGATATTGCAGGAGGAACTGTCTGGATAATTACACAACTAATGTATTCCAGAGATGGGGGAGCTGTTTGCACTGACTTTGGTGCACATCACTCTGTAAAATGGTATGAAATGATAATGGAGACTGGAACAACTGGGTCTCCAAAGACTGCAGGAAGCTTCTGTGTCCATACACCTCTACTGACCTACCCCCATCCCTTCCAGCCCCTTCATGGTAGTAGAAGGGTGCACTCATTTTAGGATGTGTGAGTAAAAGCACTAAGAGCTATCCTGCTAAATTCAGCCCCATGTTTGGGTTCCTTCTAGTTGATCAGCACCTGCTGTAATTTGTGCCACCCCCGACATCCTCCAATCCACCGGCACTCTCTCCTAAGAGCTGTAGATTTTATTTCAGCTGCCCTCCATTCTGGGCAGGTTTGATAGCTATTAAGGACTATATGAAAATTTGGTATCACTTCCAACATTTTAAAGGAGAGATGGAAGCTTTGTTAATTGACATTGATTTAAACTAAGGATTACATTTACTGATCAGTAACCACTTTAGCAATGATGAAAATTCATTCTGTGTACTGAGCAACTCACATTCTCCTGTTGGTAAGTACCTGTGGGGTAGGAAAAAGTGGTGAGACATTTCAGATAGCAAATTTAATTAATGGGTTTCTGCAGGGAGTCACTGAGAGACTTGGTCATTTCATGGCATCTTCTGGCAGCCTACACTTGGCTCCCTGGGTTTACCTGGGCTGAGTGAGAGGCCACAGAGAGCAGGAGGGCAGTGCACTTGGGCTGGGTTTGCCTGTGACACTGTAGGAGAGGTGGGCAAAAGAAGTCTGTCCTGGAAAACAATACAAACCTTAAACTTCAAGCTGTTGCCATGCAGAAAGGCTTTTGGCTTCTAACACACCACACTCCACTTTTGCAGGATGCTGCAAGGCCCAGCCTTGCTGGCCACACTTCTGGATGCAAAGCAATCTTAATGGGTAGTTGCCTGTGTTCCTCTCTGAGGGGGATCCCTGAACCTCAAACGAGACACCAGGGAGATGATGGAGGGATTGAATTGCTTGTTAGTATGTCCTGGAGCCGGACCTGGGGCAGCAGTCAGACCTCTTCACCGACACCTGCAGGCAAGCAGGGTTTGTTTTGCTTCAGTGGTAGTCAGCGCTCATTGTGCCTACCTTGGCTGCAGACAGCAATGCTGGGAGAGCCCGGGGGAACAGTGAGACAGACTGGCATTTCAGAGATGCAGTTCCTGTGTCACCTCTCCCTCCTTCTCCCAAGATACAACCAATGGCAGGAGTCAGCAGCACAGGCTCAAACAGAGTACAGAGTTGGGTCTTGCCCTTTGGTGCTTGAGGCAGATTAGAGCTGGAGAGCCCCACTGAGGAAAGGGGTAACCAAGAGCCTGCTGTGTCCTAGGCAGCATGAACTACACATCAAAATCATGTGGAATTAAAGGATCCCATAGAAACCAATGAGAAATGACACTCCTACTGCAATGCCCTCATGGGGCAGTCCATGTATGCCCCTAATATAATAACACTGCCTGGATCTACCATGCGACTCCACCCCATAACTCAAAACTGTGCTTAAAAAGACTCCTGCATGTAAAGTCTTAAATGAAGCAATGAAGCCATAATCCAAAAATACAGGTACCAGAGCTTTATTAGATGTTTCACTGTGTACAAAGAAACTGGATTTTATATTACTTTTTCTTTTACTCTAAATACACATTCTTGTCATAAAAATTCACATTTGCTATACAGAACTGTAGGCATTTTTTACACAACATTTATTAAAGTATCATTGAACAGATCCTAAAACGAGAAGGTGCAGCTCTGTGAACCTTTGTGGGCACAACACACGGGGAGCTCCATGTCCTCAGTGTTACTCAACCATCCTTCCCACCAAAGTGGAGAAAAGTCATTCAAATGCATTAATGCTCATTGGGAATAATAAGGCTTCTGTACAGAGACCCTGAACAGTGTCAAGAGGCAGTGTGGCAATAACATCCTAATAATCATCACCCAGATGATCCTAAAGCTACTGATGACTGAGGCAGTCAAAAATTTAGCTGTCCTGGCAAGCCCAGATAATAATTTTCTGGTTTAAAACTGTGGTTTTATCCATATATTTTTCTTTTCAGTAACAGTAATTACACACAACCCTAGGATTCCGCTTTGAGGATCCCAGCTTCACAGAAAAACTAATTGCAGCTACTCAAGGAATCTCTTCCAATCAAACTAACCTTTGTAGGACCCAGGGCTGAAGGAAGAGATTAGTCCATGCCATTTCACAGCAGAAAAAAACCCCGTAAGTGTAACTCCACCTTAGAAGACATACATTGGCCAAGGTGAGGCCCACCTAAGGGGATATGTGTGACAAACTTAGAGTGTGGCAATAAACCATCCTGGGACATCAGATGAGGCACACTGACACCTGATAGCCCCACACTTAACATCTTATAAAACTGTGTGGACTGCTGTGGGGTACTGAGGTTGACAGATCTCTAATATTCACAGCTGGCAGTTCAAGGGACATGTATGCAAAAGTTCAGATAAGGAACACTGAGCAGATGCAAAGGAGAGAGGTGGGAAGATGTTGCATTTTAACTAGACAAAGATAACAGAAGAGGGTCTGAAATCAGACTTCTGCCTTCCCTCAGTCACTGTTCATGTGGGTCTGACCAAAGCTGACCTCACACCAAATGCGCTGCTGTAGGGCAAGCAGCCTCTATCTACTCTAGCCACCCAGGCACAAAATGAACTCCCTCTGTGTTTATTTAGTACATCTTTTGTAATTACCCTTGGCATCATGCAGAGGCATCTTAGTCAGAAACCATGAAGGGACAGCTAGACCTGGCTGTGAGAATGGTAGAGGAGTCATACCTGTAGGTAATGTAGAGGTTCCTATGCAGGTCCTGCCAGCCACAGGGAAATTATTATAGCTTTTTTTTTAATTTAAAGCTGCCATGACTCCTGAAAGCTGAATGCTCTATGTGGGCAGGCCAGGCTGATCGGGCTATCACATTTATAATTTTCACATAAGGAATTTTACAGTCCAACCTACACTGGAGCAGTAGTCAAAGCTCTTCCTGCAAATTTAAAGCTATGTTCCAACACAGGACATGAGCAGTATTGCATAGCATCCAGGCACTTCCTTAAAGCCAGGATATCCCCATCCTCCTATCATGACTGTATTCCAGAAGATGAATTTTAGGCCACTCAATTACATGATCACAATTCCCACTGTCATCAGCAGGAGTTGTGTGTGTGCAGAAGTGATATCTGTAACACACTGGAAACCATGTCTTTGCCACCTTGTACAATCAAGGTAGTTGATCAGGCAAACATCCTATTCTTTATTTACGAATATGTAAGTGAGCTCCAAGTAACTTCAAGTTTAACTCCTTTGTGCCAAAAAGTGAGGAAGTCAGCTCTATGAACAACCCTTGATAACATCTGAAACAGAACTGATAATTATGAGATTTAACAATATTATAGTAATGCATTAAGGCAGGTTACATAACTGCCCTTTTCTTTTAGGATTAATTATTATTTCCTTGTACACTGTAGACAATCCATAATCCCATTCACACATTTACCTACAAAACAGCAGCACAGTAAAAACTAAGTAGACCACTGAACTCCAACATACTTGTAGTCAATACATTGCACATACTATACAGCATATTTTAACCACATTGTTGGGTAAACATACACAATTCAGAACAACATTGACTGTATGTAACACAGAAGCTACCACTGAGATATGGCAAATACATCATACACTATTAGCTTTTACTTCACTGAAAAAGGGTTTAGAATTTTAAAATGGTGTTAACTGAACTCTTGAAATCACCAAATAACCTAATCAGTTGCTAATAAGTGGTGCTTCATATACTAAATTCAGGATAGACAGCACTGGAACTGTGTTTTCAGGGCACTCTTTTTTATTCTGTGGAATTAAGCTCCAAAATTGTAAATTTCGTTTGCAACACAGCATGTACTTATTGCACACTGACTATCTGCTCCCTTTCATCTCAGGGTAAAAGCTTAGTAACTACTCTGAAGTTAGCATAAATGGTCTAGATTTGTATCGTATGACAGAAAGACAGTCCAGCATACAGATCAAACTTTCCATCTCACACATGTATGCATATATATTTATATATATATACATATATGCATACATGTGTACATTCAAAAGAATGGTTTTTCACTACAAAACCAGTGAAGTATCCCACAGCAAAAGAATGCAAATAACCCAGTAACTTTAAAACCAGGCTCCTGCAGTCTGATTCTGATTTACCCCTCACCAAATTAGGCAGGTACTGAACTCCAGGAAGTACCTTCTGTTTGGCCCAGACTGCTGCTGGTTAGATCAGTACTGAACAAAGATGTCTCAACACGTGTAAACTGAAAAACTGCATGCAGCACAGTTGCCATTTATCAAGTATGGCTGAAATAAAAGGATCAAGTAATCAGAACGTCAGAAAACAATGTATATATCATGAACATAGCCAGGGGAAAAATGAGCACAGGAAGCAAAAAAATGTTTTAGCAGTCAATGACATGACAGTTTGAGTAAAGAGACGCTTATGCAGACCAATAGTGTAGACAGGTATTTTTCTTTGATGGGCTGATTACAGTCATCTCATTTCCCATGCAAGATTCCTCATAACAAATATGAAGAAACCTTCCAAATTAATAAGGTCAGAATAACACATCTGACCCAACCCTGCAAGCCCATTTCTGGATGAAATCAAAGAGAGCTTTAGCTGCATATGGTGGCAAAACCGGGCTCTTGAATGGTCCAGTTGTGCTGCATAGTACTTTCTGGCTTGTTCTTTTTTTGGCAAGATCCCCAAACAGTATCAACAGGGAGTGCATCTCTATCAGTACTTACAGTTTTGGGCCCTCACAGATGAAATCTTCAGAAGAGCACGGATAGTATATCCCCACATGCACTTTTTTCTTTTAGTAATTAAGGCAAGTTTGTTTACCTGTTCCTACCATAAAGTGCTGTGCTTCTCCAATAGAAAGATCAACAGAAACAAAAACATAGTTTTTCTGACCAGAATTTAACATTTTGCTAGTACTTTTCCCCATTAATGGAGAAGCTATATGATTTGTCTATTATTGTTTCTTGTCAGAGGATTTTTTTTTTTGCTTTGCTTTTATTTTTCATTTATTTCCAAATGACAATTAGAATAAAACTGACAATAAGCAAACATTTCATAACAATGCTAACAAACTCTAGATAGCACTATACTTATTCATATATACAGGCACACACACATACACACTTTTAAAACATACATCAGAGCATTTGCCTTTAGTACACCTCTGTGTAAGCAAAAAGCCTAGTGTGCCTGGTGTGTGTTTGAGCAAGAGGTACCAGCAGAAATCTGGTGTTGATGCTCTCAGGTGCAACAGAATTTCAAAAAGAATCCAAAGAAAGGAACATAATTTTTACTCCACCTAAAGATTCAGACCACTTTACTATATTAGAAGGATAGATTAACTTGACTATATTTAAGCAGCCAAAGGATCACAGAAAGAGTTTGGAAGCAACAAAACGCAGCCAAATGGAAAAATAAAAAGAGCATTTCAGAGGACATTGCCAATAAAGAAACAAAGATTTTCACATTTCTGTGTAGGACATCCTCATAGGTATGGGTCAAAAAAATACATTTCCACGTTTCATTTTATGTGTCTGTTCCATAAATTTTACTTGGAGAGCCTGTGGAAACCAGAAACAAAGTGTATCAAGCCACACATATCTTGCTTAGTGGTGTGTGAAAGCAATGAAGTCCTCTCTTTTGTACTAATGAAAAGATCAGCTGGGACTCTTAGGTAAATTTCTGAGGCAGTCTGGATAAAGTTTAAACACTGTAAAAGATCTAACTGGCTTAGATCACATCTTTCACTGGGGATGACTCTTAAAGTCTTAACCTATACAGAAGAAAATGCTACAGTAGGAGGCATCATGACTTTATAACAGCTGCACATTTTTTCAAACAAATCTATGATATTGCTGCCCAGAACCACAAATATCATTATGCAAGTGTGCAGGAATATCTTTGTGTCACATGCATACATTTAAATGTATCATTATACTACACACTTAAAATTCTCCTTATAGTACACACACATGTACAAACACGTTTTCCAGGGCATCCTCTCAGCATAAAATAGCAGCAAGTGTTCTTTTTATTTCACTTCCTAAACTAAATAAAAATCCTAAAATACCCCTGCAGCCCAACTATTCAGTAAGACCATTTTGAATTTTCTAAACTCTGATGGAAGATGGTAGTCATTACCATCTGACAGAAACCATAAAGGACTGTAAGATGCCATTCTTTTAACATAAGTTCCAGAAATATCAACGGAAACTTGACCTAAATTCTATCCCATAAATCCCTGCAATATTTCAAAGAGCATTTTCCTTGTAAGACATTACAGCATCTATTCTTTTGCACAAATTAAGTGGTTTTTTTTGTTTGTTTGTTTTTTCCCGAAGTTGTGTACTTGTGTATTGATGTGTCCAGGAGACATGACTGCATTTCATCCAGTTAGGTGTCATACAGTTGCAATGCTCTCAGTTTATAAATCACTAAGTTTTCCATATGTTTTTTTATATGTGTTTCATTAAAAAGTAGGATGATCAGTGATTCTGTTGCTAGAACAGTGCCATTCAGTAGACTTTCAATCTTGTGTTATGCAGTATCATATCTAACAGACAATTTAAGGACTATAAAGTACTGCTGTTAGCTAGAATTGAACTACCAGACTCTTTACCATAGAAATTTTTCACTGATGAAACTGGCACTGATTTTTTTGTAATCAGTGGAGAAGTGCTCTCTTCATAGATGCCTTAAAGAAAAACTTAGACTGTACCTATTTTTTTAAGTGCAGTTTTAGTCCTGCAGAAATCAGGTTTCCACTATGGGACAAAGCACTGCACATCCTACAGTGTGCACAACTTAGTGATCTTATGCTCAACCCATGCTAAACACAAGACATTTTCCTATTAAATTCAGTGGATACTGAATCAGGGTCTAAAATAATAAGATTAATCCTGGAAAGAAGTGATGCTTCAAAATGGCCTGTGTTCCTGCTAGAACCAGGGAAAATATGCACCAGCAGTTGTCCCTCAGGGGTTTGTATTAGGACTAGTGTTATTTAATATTTCCATTAATGACACAGATGAAGGAACAAGTACACATTCATCAAGTTTGCAGATGATACCAAGCTGAGTGGTACAACTGACACACCTGAAGGATGGGATGCCACCTAGACAAGCTTGAGAAACAGGTCCATGGGAATCTCATGAAGTTTAACAAGACCAAGTACAAGATACTGCACCTGGGTCAGGGCAAACCCTGGTTTCAACACAGGCTGGGGGATTAACAGATCAAGACAGCCCTGCTGAGAGGGACTTGGAGTTGCTGGTGGATGAGAGGCTCGATATGAACTGGAAATGTGCACTTGCAGCCCAGAAAGGTAATTGTATCTTGGGAGGCACCCAAAGCAGGGTGGGCAGCAGATTGAGGGAGAGGATTCTGCCCCTCTATTCTGTCCTGGTGAGACTTCACCTGAAGTACTGCATCCAGTTCTGGGATCCCCAGCACACGACAGACATAAACCTGTTGGAGCAAGTCCAGGGGAGGCCATCAAGTTGATCAGACGGATGGAGTATCTCTTCTATATGGAAAGGCTGAGAGCGCTGGGTTTGTTCAGCCTATAGAAGAGAAGGATTAAGGGTGACCTAATTGTGGCATTCCAGTACCTGAAAGGAGCCTACAAGAAAGATAGAGAGGGACTTTTTACAAGGGCAGGCAGTGACAGGACAAGGGAGTTTCAAACTGAGAGTAGGCTGACATTATATATTATGAAGAAATTCTTTACTATGAGGGCGGTGAGGCACTGGAACATGTTGCCAAGAGAAGCTACAGATGCCCCATCCCTCGAAGTGTTTAAAGCCATGCTGGATGGAGCTCTGAGCAATCTGGTCTGGTGAAAATTGCCCTGCCCATGACAGGAGGTTTGGAATGAGATGACCTTTAAAGTCCATTCCAACCCAGGTCATTCTGTGACTACAGAGTTAGGCCAGTATCACATTATCTGCTGGCTTGACCTGAGGCAGAGACATTTGAAAAGCCCATTTTGAGAACAAAAAGCAAGCAAGAGTTAGTCTGTGCTCTGTGCAAGTTACACAGTACATCATGTTTACTGTCCACTTATTATGGTACATAATACACCATGTTTACTGTCCACTGATTATGGTATGTAACACATCATGTTTACTGTCCACTGATTACACGTGTTAGAAGCATGACCTTGGATTCACATCACAAAGGCATTTAAATCTGTAGCTCGTTGATAAATACGATCAGTTAAACCACCTAAGAGATGAAATGTAGCAGCTTAAAATTTTCACGCCAGATATACTGCCCTCAGTCTCCTGGTGTGACACTCACACCATTGGGAATCTTGCTGTGAGCAGGAAGAGGACAATATACATCCTCTTGTGGCAAGTTTCTTGGCACTGTTCACAACAACAGAAGACACATGAATCACATTTGGTACCTCATGGAGAACCTCTAAATGGCCTTCTTTTATCAAGCACTGTAAACATGTTCAGTTTTGCTCTTCACATGAAACACAAAAGTGAAAAATTATCATAAATGATGAAAACATTTTCCTTATGCCCACCCACTAAAGCCCTAAACACTTCAGTGTGTTACAAGAAGATGAGAATTTACAATATAAGTATTTTAGAATACAACCCTTTTTTTTTTTTTTAAATTCTAAATAGCACAACAACACATATATCACAGTACTATCAAGTAGTGTCATCTTCACCTTCATCCAGGGCATAGTTGAGCTTTATGACTGTGCTGATAAAGTCACCAAGTTCAACAAAATCTGCAGTGATAATATTCACACCGCTTTCTCCTGCCTTCTGAGTTCGGACCCACTCCATCATTGCAGGAAGAGCCCTAAGGAGAAAAGAGGAACAATAATTATTCATGAATCAGAGAGGCAAATGCATCAAGGCAGGATTTACCATCCATGACTCCCATTGATCTTACTTGGTTTCTAAGGGAACCGGATGAGAAAGGACACAGGTTACGACTCATCTTTTTGAACTGTTTTTGTTTGGGTTTTTTTTGTTTCGTTTTTTTTTGTTTGTTTGGTTGGTTTTTGTTTGTTTGTTTTGTTGTTTTTTTTAAATAATTTTCATTCTCTGTGAAATAATATGTTGACTGTATTTAAACTTCTCAGTAGAAAAGAATGGAAGGAAGCTCATACAGGCTCAGAGTAATTATTGATTTTGCTGAGGGACAAAGGCATGGACCAGATGACTTTTTGTTATCATCTGGCCATATGGCTCCATGAAGTTGTTTATGGAAAAAGAAGTAACAGAGCACTCAAGCAATTTCTAAGCATGTTTGACACATTCAAGGAAATGCTGAAAATAATATTTTGAGAGATACTGGAGCAACTATGACTTCTATGGTAAAAGTACAGCATAGTGCACACCTTTTCTTCCCCAGTTTTGATATCCCAGCTATGAATTATGTTTAATCCTATCAAATTCTTTCTAAGATGGCATATTTTTATTAAGTCAGACCCTTAGCACAGGAATATAGGCATACAAAATATGTCTGCCTAAATGAGTTTGTGACTGTAAAGAAATATTTCTGACATTATTATGATCTGTGAAAATACCAACTAATGATCACAAGAAACACCTATGGGAAATAAAAGGCTTCTTAGTCCTGCTGAGGAAGTCAAGCAGCAAAATCCAGTTTTTCTAAGAAACAAGTGAATGTAATTTCATAAAAATAAGGCACTGATTTTTCAGAGAAAGACTATTTTTCAGAGAAAGGGTAATTGACCATTGGAACAAAATCCCAATGACTGTGATAAACTCTGCTCCACTTTGAGTCTTTAAATCAAGCCTGGGTATCATGCCAAAATTATACTCCTGGTCAACTTCAAGCTGCTGAGTTAAATAAAAGAACCTAAGGTCTGGGCAGGGCTGCAGTCAGTTTAGATGAACGTCATGTTCTCCCTTTGCTCTAAATGTGTGATTGCCCCTCAACAAGCATCTTGTGCAGCCTTTTTCACAGGTATATGTAAAATTTTGGTCAGACAGTAATTTAAATCAAACTGAACACATTGAATCTTAATCTGCTCTCAAAAGCTTTAGGAAAACAGATCTAAATAAAAGAGAACTATTAGCAGACACAGATTGTACTTGACAGTGACCACTAAAATCAGTCAGTTTTCAAAACAATTTAGTAAAGAAAAAAAACCCCAAGCAGTTATAATTATCCCCCTCTATGATTTTACAGGAGAATGCACAACCCTAACTTCTTTTTTTCACCAAGATATGCTTGAATCCACCCTAAGATCCATATCTAAGGCCAGTAACACATTTTATTACAGTCATTGATTCAGTTTGACCAAAGCACATGTATGTATGCACACCAGCTCGTAAAACTGAACTGAAGCACTCTGGTATTTATGAACCCAGCCAGAATCTTCAGATTTAAGTTTATGTATTCCTGGGAAGCTGCACTCAGTGAAACTGTAACAGGCACAGGTCAGGTGTTAAATACCGAGCAATGCCTGGATTGCTTGAAAAGATCTGCAAACAGCGAGAACCAGGACAGATCTCAGCAGAACAGCATGGACCACCAAGGTGCTAAAAGATGGCTCAGAGCATCTGTAAAATTCACTGCATCTTCACATATGAGATGTACTGATGAACTCTGGACAAAGACATCATGTTGAACTTAGGCAGGCACAGATTTTTCTTTCCTTCCCTCTGCCTAAATTGATAACCTTGTTATTTTACTCCCTGCACAGTCATGTAGTTTGGTTTGTTCACCTGACTAAAAAGCTTAGTGATTGAAGCTCAATTGGGAAATTATAAGTAAAGGTGAAAAAGGTTTGTACTGCTACCACAAAGGCACCCTGAGGAATGTTAAGTCAGGCTTTTTCTAATAATTATTGTGAGCATATGAGAAATTTGAACTGAAACTGAACAACATGTGGGTTCTTAAAGTGATTGATGTAATCCACTTTCAAGATGGCACTATAGGAGGAAGGTGATCTGTATGGTTTTTTGGATTAATTTTTATCATAAGCAGAGTCACATAGCCTCGATCAAATCTTTAAGGTTGGTGGAGTCTTTTCTTCTGCTGACTGTTTTTACAGGATTGTGTTATTTGGCTTTGCTGTGCAAATAAGCTTTTTGTTTGATAATGTGATTCATATGTGACCATCTTTAAATGGTCTCTAGTCTCATGAACAAAAGATTTCCCTGACTTTATCTAACAAAGTGCATATTGGCAAAGGGTCATGCAACTGTGTTCTGTGTGAAATATCAGTGAAACAAAAATAACCTGTTCAACTACCAAGCCTAACTGCAGATGAAATGGCAGGAAGGAGGCATGACTCTCTGTTGAGGGTTGGCTTAATAAGAACACATTAGGAAAGGAAAATAGTGTTTTGATCAACATGGGTAAATGTATGGAGAGCAAACTGTATGGTCTGAAGACCGTAATACATCATAACCAGCTTCAGAAGCAATGAAAGGCAGGGGAGGAGGGGAAAGGCATGTTACCTGTGTTTGATAATGGATTGACATCATGAACCTTAGTGATAAATTTTCTGTCATGAAGGAATATGTAGAATATCTTGTTTCTTTTCACTGATTGGAAACTAGGAGGTAGCAAACTGCTGCACTTCACTCCCAGGGTGGCTAGAGGAAAACGACTGACTGATCTGATGTGTAAGGACCTCACAAGGGAGGGTGGTGGTCCAGCCCCAGCCACCACCACTGCACTTGGGCATCAGCAGCCAGATCCATCCCACCACCCATGGTGCCCAGCAGCCTTCTGGAGAAACCTTTCCATCTGCCAAAAAGACTGCATGAGAAGGGGGAGAGTGGAGATCTGAGTGATAGGGACCTACCTATGCTGGACAATGCCATGCCATGCAGAGATACTTAATGTTGCCGTGTTTCTTCCGAGACCAAAGCTTTTATCTCTAGATGGCACCTCCATGGTCAGAAAGCAGTACGCATAATTTGGGCATGACCTGAGTATCGGGATGGCTTACATCATGATGCAAACATGACCCACATCACTGTTTCCAGCCTTTTTTTTTTTTTTGTTTTGTTGAAGAGCCATGTGATTTTTCATATAGCATTGCTGTAGCCATTTTCATTTACAGCCTTCTAAAATCTAAGCTCAGCTTTGACACTTATTTTATTACATCTATTTTCTCTGTTCTGCTTGCTTGCTCTTATAAGCAGAAATGTGCACAGATTTATTTTTAAATTTTTCTCTTCTTTCAGCAACCATTTTCTGATGCACTGAAGGAACTCAGCTGAGAAATACTGACCTAAACTACAAAACAGGCATAGCCCTTTTCAAAGCTACTAAATATTCAAGACCTCTTTGTTTTTTTTTTAAATCTACCAAGTGTACTTCAATGGCATTGAATTTAGTTCAAAAAATAGTAATTAAACATTCAAGTAACTTAAGTGCAAGCAGTAAAATCACGGTTCCCATTAAAAGTTTCCAGAAAGAAAATACAACCTAATTAACTGCATTAAACTCTGCTTTAAAAAAAACCAACAAAACAAAAAAACCACTACAACAACAAAAAAACCAAAACCAAAAACAAAAAAAACCCAAACAAACAAAATAAAAACAAAAACAAAACTGTTCATAGGTTACTTTAGTTCAGAAAGAGGGTTCGTGATTTTTTTTTAATGTCTGAGTCATCAAAGTCTGACAACATGACAGAAGACTAATGACAGCCGCTATTCACTATGGGACCTCCCATAGTGAAACAGACATTTCCCTCTGCAGAGCTTTCATAGGAAAGGAGGAGAAAAAGCAACTTCACAAACAGTAAATAAAAAGGGCTGTTCTCTGTGTAATGAGAGTTGGATCAGTAAAAGCAGAGAACAGATTTTCTTTTGGAGTGCAAAGAGCCAGTAAGAGAAATGGGTCTCATTCACAAGGGTGTTGATGCTGGCTAGCATTTAGTCCTGTTACCAATACCAAGCAAGAACTACAACAGGTCCCATTGCTCAGGGCAAAGTGACACATGGCATTTCTTCCCTCTGCAGTGAAGTACTCACCCTCTCTCCCTGCAGCCTTTTGCAAATTGGTGTTACTGTCCAACAACAAATAGCTCCCCTCTGCAGGAGGACACAGTGACATGAGCCTGAATAGGAATCCTTACACTCCTTAACCTTTCCCCCACTCCATCCAATTTTAACAGCATTGCCAAGAACACTGAATCCCAGAGCCATAACTCAGCACATGCTGACTTTGGCTTTTTAAGGATGCTGAGATTCATCACCCCAGTGGGAGCAGTTGATGTCTCGTGTGTCACTGAACCATAAAAATCATGACTGGAAAGAACTTTGAAAAGTCATTCAAGTTCATCCAGCCCACTTTGAGCAGGATCAGCTAAACAAAGATCAATGATACAAACCGCTCCTGGAAAATGTTCAATTTAATCGGTACTTACAAGCCCTCAGTGATGGATATGTCATAACCTTTCTCTACATTCAAAGCATCCCTAAAACAGAACCTTATACATCCTCATTACCTCCAACTGGAGTAACCCTAAGAAGATGCCACCAAAAATGATAGCATTAAGCCAGGCTGCTCAAGAGCGTCCGCCATGTCCTCACTCTGCTCCTGCTATTATTTACTCTTTTTCAGTAAATAAGCTTCCCTTCAGAGGATGAAACTTAGGTACCATTCCACACTCCATTATTCTACCACAATTTTCTCTATGGTAAAACTAGCTTAAAAGGTCCTCATTTATATGCCAGCTGTTTATTTCTGCTCTCTGATAAAAATTTGCAATTCTCTCAGTTGTGCTAATAGACCTATAGAGGCAAAATAAAAGCAGCACATGGAAATGGTCTGGATTAACAGAAAGAAAAGAAATATTTTTGCTCCCTCTCTGTCCCTAATTCACTGACAACACTTGATTTACAATAGGTCCTCCCAAACTGTTGAATTGAGACAAACAAGGAAAAAATGAATAGAAGAACAAAGATTTACATGATCTCTGCACAAACAGGCTGGGAAGGAACTTCATGGATGCACTTCTGTATCCCTTAGATCCTCTCTAGGCAGCAGTAGTGTTGTCATAATACTGGCATTACCAAGGTCAGAGTGAACAAAATCAGAAAATTTGGGCAAAATTTGGGTGGGAATTTTGTTTCCTTGATCTTACACTGCCCCCAAGCTGACATGTTGCAAGGACTACCTACATTAACCTCTAACAACACTGATTATTCTTCTAAAAAACTTGGCTGTAATTCAGTAAATCTCCAATTACTTTATAAAGTCTGGAAACACAACTAATCAGATGACACAAACAACTGTGCTGGGGTCAGATGAATCTTTTATTGTAACTGATCTTATCAGCATACTCTGGAGAATCACCAGTGGCCAGATGTCTTCCCTCTCTGATTGAGCTGTTGTTAACTTTCTGGCTATCATTTTTGAAGGCAGGCAGAAATGAGCTCAAAAAGGACATTCCTACCCTTCCTTCAAAGAACATTTCAGCTGAATTTATTGAACCTACATCTCTATCCTTGTACAAAAATGAAATGGGATATTTAATAGCAGCAAATGGTAGTTTCTGCAGGTGAATAATGTTCAACATCCTGATTTTTGCCTGATTCCAAGTTTTTAGCCATTTCACCTAGAGCACTAACTAATAATATTAGGAATGCAGACACCAGCAAAAGGATTTACTGGACCCTGCAGTACAAAAGATCTCACTAAGGAGACAACTTTGGTTACTCTCTTGTTTATGTAGGGAACTGAAATGAAAATGCCAGACCGTTTCATGACTGAAAAAGGCCTTTAAAACAAAAGTTATGCTAGTATGAAAAATACATGATAGTCTGTGGAGAAATAGGAAAAATACTATCTGCTGTGAGGATGCCTCTGTTCAAAGGCTGTTTTTTTCTCCATGATCCAGCAGGTCAAGTTAAACAAGCTCATCAACAGCTCCTCTAAACCGGACTTGTGCAAAGTATTTGACATGGTCGTGACATCCTTGTCTCTAAATTGAAGAGACATAAATGTTGTGGATGGATCACTCAATGGATAAAGAATTTGCTGGATCATCATGCTCTGAGAGCTGTGGTCAATGGTTCAGTGTCCAGGTGGAAAGCTGTGACAAGTGGCATTCCTCAGCAGTTGGTATTGTGACTGATGCTTTTCAACACCTTTATTGGTGACATGGACAATGGGATCAAGTGCACCCTCAGCAGCTTTGCTGATGACACCAAGCTGTGTGGTGCAGTCAGCATACTGGAGGGAAGGGATTCATCCAGAGGAACCTTGACAGGATGGAGAACTGCGCAAACCTCAAGTTCAACATGGCCAAATGCAAAGTCCTGCACCTGGGTTAGAGAAACACCTGGTATCAATACAGAGTAGGGGCTGATGGGATTGAGAGAAGCCCTGACAAGAACTGGAGGCTGGACATGAACTGGCAATGTGCACTCACAGCCTAGAAAATCAAATGTATCCTGGGTTGTATTCAAAGGAGCATGTCCAGCAGGATGACAGAGAGGATTCTTCCCCTCAGTTGTGGCCTGATGAGACCCCATGTGAAGCACTGTATCCAGTTCTGTGGCTCTCAGCATGGGAAGGAATGGACCTGTTGGAATGAGTCCAGAAAAGAACATGAAGATAACGGGCTGAAGTAAAAGGCTGTAAACACACTTCTTGTATGAAGACAGGCTGAGGGCGTTGGGACTATTCAGCATTGAGAAGGCTTCAGGGATACCATATAGGACCTTCCAGTACCTAAAAGGGGCCTACAGGAAAGTTAGAGAGAGTCTTTTTACAAGGGCATGTAGTGATTGGACATGGAGGAATGGCTTTAAAGTGAAAGAGGGCAGGCTTTATCAGGAAGAAATTCTTTACTGTGAGGATGGTAAGACACTGACACAGGTTGCCCAGAGAAGATTTGGATGCCCCATCTCTGAAAGTGTCCAGGAACAAGCTGGATGGGGTTTAGAGCAATCTGGCCTAGTGGAAGGGTTTCTACTCATGGCAGAGGGGCTGGAATGAGATGACCTTTAAAAGGTCCTTTACAACGCAAACATATGATTCTATGCTAATCAGTATGATTGGATGTTAATCAGTTATCGCTCTGGAAATCACAGAGTGGTGATCAGAGAAATCAGAGTCCTGTTCCGTCATCATTCTTTTCAATCTTTTGTAGCTCAAACATAAAGCCTGAACACTCATTTACACAGGTACCTGGATGGACATATTTTACCTTCTTGAGACAGTTGGTCCTGGTCCCAGTTCCACACAGAAACCTGACTGTTCAAGAAATGCCAAGAAGTAAGTGACAATATGCCTAGAATATATAAATAGGAACTGGAACTTATTCCACCACCTGTGAAACAGAAAAACTCGGCTTTACAGAAGAAAATATCTGTCACTGATCAAGGGAATAGCTACAGGTTTGGGGCTTTTTACCTTCCCCATTTTCCAGTGTTTTTTTTAAAAAGTTATGATTTATTCACACACCCATTACACTTGAATCCCTGTATGAAAGCATTCAGATCATGTGTTAAGAGTCTGCAGAACTGGAACTGGATTGTCACAGATATATGTTTTAGCCAGTACCAGACCATTCACAGACCTCCACCAGCCTCAGCCAAGGCTTTGTTTCCTCCAAGAGCTGCCACCATGCATTACCTGGCATCTTTCAAAGAGCTATCCTGTTGAGGAATTTGCCTAGGTACTCAAGATATGGAGCTGCCCAGCTACTCCTCAGTTCACAGTTTCAATTCTGGCAGAAGGTGACTTTTACCAACATTTAGCCCTGCCCAAAATCTTGAAACAGAGATGAATTAGCTGACTCATTATGAAAATTCTATTTTTAAGTAATAGCAAAAGTTAGTGTATGTAACACAATCAGAGAAAGCAGAGTAGCTAGGTGGAAGGCAGAGCTTATTTAAGAAATATCTGGCTGCCAGCACTTGTTGTTGTTGTTGTTGGCTGCACTTCACCAACGAAGATCTTGGGATAAGCCTGCGCAATGGATTTTTTAGGTGAGGCACAGTGTGCGCAGAACTGGCCCCACCCCCTTTACTCCTGAGGTTCATCTTGCCACGGCCGAGCACACTCGGACGGCGACAGCGAGTTCCTCCAGGATTCAAACCGGCGTCCTCAGAGGAGGAGCCGGCTCCACAGGCGGGGGCCTACGCCACTCGGCCAACGCCCGCCGCCTCTCAAGTGTAACATCTCAGATTAACATTAAGGAAAAAAAAACAACAAACAGAAAAGCAATAATGTCAGGTTGTTGAGCAATCCTGGGAGCCCACGTGGGTCAGAGCACCAGGGGAAGACCTCGCCTTGTCCTCTCTGCCACTGAATGACACAAACATGGCACTGCAGCCATGCCTGCAACACAAGCTGGGGCAGTCTGCCAGCACTACCACTCTGCTGTATGACTTGTAACAGAATTTCACACATCATTGCAGTTTCCACTGAAATCGTTACTACAATAAATCTGAATCACTTAAGTAAACAGATAAAATATGGATTTTTTTCAGATTAACAGTGTAGCCTGCAAAACTGTTTTCTTCCTACAGATACCTTGAAATGAAACTGAATTTCACCAATATCTGAATTCTACACTATTGAACACAGAGACAACAAAAAGGTATGAAACTGCAGGCAGCTGTTTGCTTGTTCAGTATATTCCAAAATACATTATTCAGTCAGACAAAAGTACAATAATTCAGATGGAAGTCAATATTGAAAAATGCAAGGAAAATAACCATATTCAAATAAGAGAAATTTGCAGTAAATAGATACATCTTATAGCATTTCCAGGAGTTTAATACTTTCTTATTCTTTAGAGTAAAGGTGGAAATCTGCTTCATTCATGAACCATCAGCAAAGAGATTACAGTGAAGCAATCCACCTAACAAAATTTAAATGGCAAATTATGACAGAAATAATTACCTTGGGAAAAAAGCTGCAGTAAAATAGCAGTTTTTCCTCCTTGCTGTTATCTGGACAGCCACAAGCCAAGGATATAGTAAAGGCTTCAGGCAGTACATCCAAGTAAAAGAAATTGGGTATAATTACAGCCCTGATTTGATTGATGTGATTAAAACAGGTTGGAAAATTAGCTGGTTGAAACAAAATTATATAAGAATATACAGTTTTTCAGTTCATTAAAAATATTAAATGTCTAGTTGATCTTCAATGTAGCCAATTAAACATTTTTTTCTTATTCTTTGGGGTCTTAAAGTTTAAAATTTTAAATTAGATGTCTTTTAAAGAAAAACTAGTTTGAAATTGTCAAACTAGGTCAATATTTCTAAAACATTAATGTAGAAAACATCAAGCTTAACCATTTTCTTACATATTTAATCAAATACAACTAGTCTTCAAGTTTGACCCTGATTTCACATATTGAATCAACAGTGTTCACAATTCTGGTTTCCCAGCATATTTCTGTTTAGCATCAAAATTCCTCCCTGCTGTACCTCTCTCCATCTCAAGCACCATTTCTTATGCTTCCTGCTGTCTATTCTTTTCTTCACCAAGCCTTCATCTGCAAAGCTAGTTTTATAATTTCCCTTGCAAGGCATGTACCAAAGGGACACACAGCACTGAGGATCCTTATTGCATTGTTGTCACGGCCACCCAGGGGTTTAGGCCCCAGCACCCCCAGCTGGTATCCGGACCACAGGCTGCAGGAGTCCACACACCTACAAGCTTCTCCACAAATACTGCCTCATCTCACCACAAAGGAGGACTAGGCTGCTTATTATAATTTATACACTTTCTGGCTTCTGGCTCTGGCCTCCCACAGCTAAACCAGCTTTGTTAATCAGCTGGATCCCAGAGGCACTATCCTTCTAAACAGCATCCTGGGCATTGCTGTGAATCATTTACCAGTAGCAGCCTTCCCTGAGCTATTTCTCTTTCCTTCTACTTATTTCCTCACAACCCAGAATTAACAAATCCAGAGTATTCATATGATAAACCCTGTACTATGCCAATTATAATTATTCCAAATACAGTACCCAGGAGATATTACAAAACAGTCACTACTCTTTTACAGTGAGAAATGTTTGTTCTGGATACAGCT
Organism: Formicarius rufipectus; assembly: GCA_013399695.1. Lineage (NCBI taxonomy): Eukaryota > Metazoa > Chordata > Aves > Passeriformes > Formicariidae > Formicarius > Formicarius rufipectus. The sequence continues at coordinate 236,014 of VXAU01005298.1, forward strand.
GTGGCAGACAGACTACTCAAGTTATCTGCTGGTCCCACGTCCAGAGAACTGTTACCCTAACACAGAGTTCTCTGACTCCTCATACCCAGTAGGGCCATGAACAAAGAATGTAAGAACACCTTACCCAGGTTGCGATCCCCATCCCATGTGTCTCAAGACAAGAGTGTTTCTGGGGCTCCTGCAAGCAGGTTAGCAGGGAGCAGAACACTATGAGGCCCTATCCTCCCAGTTCCAGTGATAAGGCAAGTGCCACAGCCAAGACTGTGCATAGCTGCCTTTGGAAAGGCAGATTACCAGCCAAGACATTCTCCTGTAGAAGGGGGCCTGAGAGGAATCTAGTAACTAATCATCTCTGTTCCTCTTACAAAATCTGACAAAGCTCATCTTAAAAGCAGTCAGCTTTCTCACTCCCACTTTTCCAGCTGTAAGACTGCTGGAAAACTTCACTGCAGGGAGCTCTTCTCTCACTTCCAGCCTAAATTTATTTATTCAGTGTATACCTGTTGCTCTTATTGAGGACACCAGCCTTTAGCCTAAGCTGTTCTTCTCCCTCCCTGGTATTTATTCCCCTGTGGTATTTACAGACAGCAGGCAATCACACATACTCTCAGATTTCATTGTGCTAGGATAAACAAGACAAGTTCTCTCAATGTCTTCAGCAAATCACTCCTTGTTTATCCTAGTTATTAGTCACTCTCAACCTCTGTGACAATTTTATCTACTATCCAGAGCATGGATGACCAGAATTGCATTGAATATTCAAAAAGATATCCTACCCCCAGTTTGGACAGTATCATCACCACCTTTCTGCTCATGCTGGAAATGTCTATGTGCAGGTCAAGATGATACCGCAGTTTTTTCCCAAATTTTTCCCCATGAGGGCTCAATTTTAGCCAACCATTAACAACTATTCCAGCACCTGTGCTGCCTGATGTTCCCAGCTGATAAGACCCCACATTACCAGAGCATGCTCCAAATCACTGTGACTCCTCATTTTATACCACTGAACTCCATTTCATTTCTAAGTACCGATCCAGGTCTTACTCTATGTTTCCCCTCAACTTTCCTCTCTTACAATCGTAGCATCTTACTGTGTGTTGTTAGCAAACTCCACTAGCAGTCTTCAACAGCTGAATTCAGGGTCCTTCTTGGAAAACCTAAGGATGACCAGCCTCTTTGTGGAATGATACTGTTCTCGTCTCTACAGCCTGGTACCTCTAAGAAGTCCAGCTTAATTTCCAATTTTCAAATTCCATTTCAGTCGATAATATCCTAATTAATGCTTTATCAGCTGCCCTTGGCCATACCAAGTCGAGGGAGGTGATTCTGCCCTCAAGAGACCCCACCTGTAATACTGTATTCAGCTCTGGGGTTCACAGCACAGAAAAGACACCTGTTGGAGTGGGTCCAGAGTGGGCCACAAATATGATCAAAGAGGTGATGCACTTCTCCTATGAACAGGGATGAGAGAGCTGGGGTTGTTCAGCCTGAAGAAAAGACTCCAGGGAGACTTTATAGCAGCCTTCCAGTACTTTAAGGGCTTTACAGAAAAGAGTGAGAGCAACTTTTTACAAGGTCAGATAGTGATAGAACAAGAGGAAGCAGTTTTAAAGTAAATGAGAATGGATTTAGATTAGACTTTAGGTGGAAATTATTCACTGTAAGGGTTGAGGTACTGGAAAAGGTTGCCCAGAGAAGCTGTGGATGCCCCATCACTGGAAGTGTTCAAGACTGGGTTGGATGGGGCTTTGAGCAACCTGGTCTAGTGGAAGGTGTCCCTGGCCATGGTGGGAGGGTTGCAACTAGATGATCTTTAAGGTCCCTTCCAAACCAAACTGTTCTATGACTCTTTGATTATTGAAATCCCCAAATTTTCCTGTAAAATTTCCACTGAATAGTTTACAAAACTAAATGAATGACAACATCCACCTCATCAACACATATCCTACTTTCCATTAACCTCTGCATATTCTATTATCACTTTTTTCCCCCTAAGCTTTTCAATTTCGTGTAAAGCAGGGGCTATTCAGACTATTCCCCTGCCAGTTTTAGAATCGGGCATTAGTGTTTTCTGCTGTCCGCTCTAAAACACTATTTTCAGAGGTCTGCTTCAATGTGCACAATGCTCATGCTAGTCTTTCAACTCTTCTGCTACAGAGATTAGATTCTCTGCTTGAACGTATTCACTTCTGACAGCTATTAAGAAACAGTGATACTGAGAGTGGCAAAAGAAGGCTTCAAAAGGAATCCTGACAATTCAAACATTGGTTGATAAACTAACTTCTGAATCCCCCACTGAATACAGCAAAACCAGACACAAAGATACACGGGATTAATAACAGTTATTTCAACCAACTCCCAAGGGCCTATCACCAAGGTAGTAGTGGTGCAGTTCACTTGTTGAACTGTACAAAGAAGGAAATCAAGGAGAAGATAAAATCTGCTTCTTTCACTTCAGTATATATTTCTTCAGACCTCTAAGATACATTTTTAACAGTTGTTACTGGAAGATTCTGAAATCAAACAAAAATAGTCATCTTTTCTTTTAATTCAACCTTACAGCCAACAGTCTTGATAAGTGTAGATGATACCAACAACAGCAGCATAACACAACTGACAGCAAAATTCAAAGCAGTCAAAAAGCTAAGTCAGACTCTTTCACATTGATAGTCCCAAATCACTACTCTAGACTACATCTGCCAGCATGCTGTCTGCTTTGACCTCAAACAATTTTAAATTTTAGAGAAGGCAATTGGGCCATTTAACTCCTAGCCAAAACAATGAGGTTGAACTTTCATACGGAAAAATTAAGTACTTATTCTGATTTATTTATCTTGCAAAAAAGTAAAAGACCATGAAATAAATCACGGTATTACTTGGACAATAGAATCTCCATGAGGAACTGTGTCCTTCTACAGTGTTTATTACCATGCACTCCAGACTAATTAATGCTGTTAGTTCTACTTTGCTTGGCTGGTGGTACTCACCCTATAAACAGTAGATAAAACTGTAGCTTCTAGTAGTCATAAGTAAAATTGAAACGGGTATTAGGAATGAGAGAAAAAGTATGACCCTATCTGTAGACTGTCACTTGATCAATATCATGGGGTAGGCAAACTTTGAATACTTCAGTGCTAGACATCTGTTGTGGTACTAAATAGATCTGAAACCAATATACTGAAACGAAGAACTGCTGTTGTGTTAAAACTCCAGCATTTAAAAATGCAATTTTGTTTCAAATTAGAAAGCAAAAGCAAAATGTTGGCCTTTCCCATCAAATAAAGTTCAAGACCTATTTCTGAATACAAAAATTAAAAGCTGTGAATATAGAAACAGCAGTAAATATTGTAATTAATACTGTAACATAAATCTAAAGACAAGACAATTAATGGAAGTGAAAATTGAAATGTTTTGATATAAAACATTTTGCTAAAATAGACTTCTCCCTGGGGAAAAACACTGAAAGTAGCATTCCTGGAAAAAGAACAGACTTTAAGACAGCTGCAGTTTTCAATAAAAAGCTGCATCGATGGGAAAAAGAACAAATGGGTTGAAACAATTTACATAAAAATGCACTTAGTGTCATCTAACAAAATCAACAACTGCAGACCAAACTCTTAACAAAAGAAATAAAATATTAACCAATATACCACTGATGAGATCCAAAATTAGCTTTAAAAACAAAAATGTTTTTTTGAGATTTGGAACACTCTTGCTAGTTCTGACCAGCACTAAATATAGGCATACATTTTGAGAAGTCTCATGTTTCCAGTAATACTGGTAACTTCAGAATTGATCTCATATTTTATTTAATGAGAATTCTGTATCACTGAACCACGGTTGCTAAACATCAGGGAAAAGGTAGACTAAAAAGTACATTATACAGCTTGTAAAAATTTACTAGGGGACTGCAGAGGATACATCAACAATAAAGTAAGAATTCCCCTGAAGAGAAGCCTGACTAGGTACTTGGTTGAGAAACACTGTAATAAAAAGGTAATGAAATAACTGAATAGTTTGGGTTGCAACAGACCTTCAAAGGTCATCTGAGGAACATTATTGTCAGTGAGGTCCATCAGGAATCTGAGATGTTGACCACTACCCTCTGGATTGTGACCATGCAGGTAATTCCTTGTTCAATAGTCTATTCACCAAGGCCATATCTCCAATTTAGACAGAAAGACGTTGTGGGGGGCCATGTCAAAGGCTTTGCACAAGTCCACAGAGACGACATCTCCTCTCCACTGATGTAGTCAGCCTATCACAGATGGCCACTGAGTTGGCCAGGTAGGGCTTGTCCTTGGTGAAGCCATGCTGGCTGTCCCAAATCACCTCCCTGTTCCCCACATGTCTTAGTATAACTTCTGTGAGGATCTGTTTCATCATCTTCCCAAGCACAGAGGTGAGGCTGACAGGTCAGCAGTTCCAAGGATTCTCTTTTCTACCCTTCTTAAAGAAGGGTATGGTGTTGCCTTTTTTCCAGCCACCTGGGACTTCACCTGATTGCCATGACTTTTCAGATACCATGGAGAGCTGCTTGACAACTCTGTCAGCCAGTGCCGTCAGAATTCTGGGACGCATCTCATCAAGTCTCACAGACTTACATACCATTAGCTTCCTCTAAGTCATGAATTTGATCTCCCTCTTACAGTAGTTTTGCTCCCCTAGACCCTGCCTTAAGGCCCATCCACTCAACATGTCCGGGAAGAAAGGTTGCCAAGAGAAGTCATTTCCTCCTCCATCACCATGCCATTGAGTCATGCTAGACCACTCCGCTCTCACAGCACAATGAACATCAGAGCTGTCACACCAGCCATGCACGGTGAGTGAGAGTTCCTGCAGTGGCTCATGCATCTCTTGTGGAATACAGACCAAGCAGCACATTCACTATAGAGCTGCTCAAGTCCCTGTTCTCCTACTGACAAGAATTCAGAAACATTGGCCTGGAGAAAATACAAAACACTTAGAAAAATCTCAACAAGCAGATGTGAGTCTGTATCTCAGAAGAGATGTACCCTGAGAAGAGCTGCACAGATGGTATGGTCAATGCTGGCTGCTAGGACAGGAGCCCAGATGGTTACTGAGAGGGAATTACAGAAACAGATCCTTATCATCATCCATCCAGTACATTATTTCATAGAATCATAGAATATCCTGAGTTGGAAGGGACAATGGAAAGTCACTGAAGTCTAATTCCTGGCCCCTCTACAGGACAACCTCAAGAATCACACCAAATACCTGAGAGCATTGTCCTAATGCTCTTGTACTCTTTCAGGCTTGGTGCTGTGACCACTTCCCCAGGGAGCCTGTTCCCATGCCCAAACACCCTCCGGGTGAAGAGCCTTTTCCTAATACCCAACCTAAACCTCCCCTGACACAGCTTCATGCCATTCCCTTGGGTTGTGTCACTGGTCATCAGAAAAAGAGATCAGCACCTTTCCCTTCACTTCTTGTGAAGAAGCTGCAGATGGCTTATGAGGTCTCCACTCAGTCTCCTCTTCTTCAGGCTGGACAATCCAAGTGACCTCAGACACTCACAATATGGTATCTCCTTTAGACCCTCCAGTATCCCTGTAGCTCTCCTTTGGATGCTTATGTTTCTAGTTACTAGAGGACGAAGCAACATCCTTCCTGAGCTGGAAAACATTTTTCAAGCAACAACTCACCTATCTCTCTTATAAGAAATAGCTCAGAAGAAGAAAGAAAGAAAGAAAAA
>VXAU01005298.1:248970-307067 GCA_013399695.1 Formicarius rufipectus
TTTTTATTTTAATTTGGTTTGTTGTTAAGAAGGAAGCTTTAGCACGGTAGGCAAGGATTTAGTCACATGTGAGCCACAGGGAACATTATCCTTTGAGATTAATTTTGAAATCAAGTGACAATTGGCAGTGTATGTATTTATTTTCTGTTTCTTGAAAGCTTTAAAAGAACCACAGGATTTTGGTATCATCTGAAGGAGATCTATTCTTCTTTACTATTAAACCTCAGAGACAACAAAGAGAATATCATGCTTGTCTCAAGTGTCAGAGATAAAATTAGCAATTTTACTGCAAATCTGAAAACAAACTAGATTAGTAGGAAAAACATCTCTACACTAATCAAAAGGCTGTCTCACAACCACCTTTCAGATGTACTAAAGGCAGCTGCCTCACTGTGAAGTTAATTCAATGAGAACAGGGAACGTAATTCATTTGGCACATACTGTTTGCTGATCAAAGAGTATTTCCTGGCATCTAAACTGTGTGTGTGACAGAATGTTAAGTCTGGAAGCATACTGATAGTCCTCAAAGTTTTTCATCAAATCAAAGAAACATAATGTACAAACTTGTAAGCAATTCTTATTTGAGTCATGAAGATGAAACTTGAGCTACCAGGTTTTGTTACACTGAACTGTGGTCCTAGGAAGACCTTAAAAGAAATGGCTTTTCCCTCTCATATTTGTGCTGGACAGAAAGCTTCAAGACTTTTCAATTTCTCCTTCTTTCTAATTACTGTGCCACAGAGCACTACTGGTGACGATGACAAAGCCTGTGAGCAAACCTTATCAGCAGAAAACAGTCCTGGTATATCTTCATTGAATTAAGTCTTAGGAGCATGAAACTGTTTTGGTTTTTTTTTTGGTTGGTTGGTTTTGGTTTTTGTTTGTTTTGTGTTTGTTTGTTTGTTTGAATCGAAGTTACTGTGGACCTCTCATCATGAATATCTGTGCTGTAGAGAACAGGTTAAGGAATAACATCCCTTCTCACTCTGAAATGTACTGCCTTGGGAGACTGCTCTGCTGCAATGTGAACATGTGGACCTCCACCACCACAGACAGTCACGATGGAAAGCCATTAAACCAACCATCTTGGCTACAGAGGAATATTTCACTGTGCTCTTTCACAACACAAGCTACAAAACAGCAGAAAGGAGCATGGTTCCGCTCTCAGTTTTCCTAGTCTGACAGATGCTGTGACTGAGGGAAACCAGGTTCTCCCTTTAACACAGCCACTGCTCTTCAAACAGTATATAATCCCATGACCAACAAACAACTGCAGAAATCAAAACCCAGTATGTTTTACTGACTCTGAAAAGATCTAAACTTCGCTCTACTTTCAAAACTAAGTCAATAAGTAAAAGGCCACTGTATAGATGGATGGGGGCAAAAAAAAAAGAAATTACTACATACTTTATTCAAAAATCTAAAACAAAATTCTTAAATGTAATACTGAATTGAATTTAGGGGGGAAAAAAAAAACAAAACCAACCAACCAACCAACCAACAACAACAACAACAACAAAAAAAAAACAAAAAAAACCCAAAACCAACCAAACAAAACCCCATACTGGAATTATTTGAAAAATTCAACCTTACTCCCCATTTGCATTCAGAGCTTTTAAAATACAATGTGAGGGGAAAACCCCATCCACGTATGGTTACAAAATTGCTGCCAAAAGCCAGATACTGCATTCTTAATGTAAAGCTCTTCATCTGCATTTCTTAAGGAGAAAACAGTGTATACATAAACCTATTCAGTAACTGGTAGCAAAAGCATGTATGTTATCTACCTGGACATAATGATGAGCTTTGTATATTTATTCTGAAAAGGACAGAATAATCTTTTTAAAACTAATTAAGAGATGGTTCAAAGTAGCAAACACAGGACAGCTGGAACATGTCTTGCCTCTTTTAGTATGGATTATTAATTTTTAAGTTACCAAAACATTAAGGCCGTGAGATTGAAGAGAACTATGCAAGTTCCACTATTTTCACTTCATCTTTTAATTGCTCAGCTAATATTTTTTAACACGAACATCACCAAATGAGAACCAGTTCTGAAAAAGTCTGATGTTAACTTCTAGAACAGTTAACATAAAAACTCAGTTTTTATCTACATTATCATACCTTCTAAGCCTGTGTCTTCCTACAGTGTATTTTTGTATTAAAAATAAAAATCAAAACTCAAAATTATTTGCCACACTTGGAAAACTAAAAATTAGCTTTGGAGACAACTTTAAAGGTCCATTTCTTTCATAAGGGCTAAAAGAGTTATGCAAAGAAAGAAACAATTACCATGCAGTAGATGTGAGTTTGTGGGTCATGTGAGAAATCTCACTTAAATTTGGAAAAACAATATTTTCAGGTTTTTCAGCCCAATTATTTACTGAAATTTCAAGTCAGTTACAGTTTCAAAATTTGCTATAGAGAAAGGCATCCTTAGAGTTCAGAGGCTCAGAACATTCAGAGCTCATACAAACATATTCAGCAGCTTTTCAGACTTTATTTTTCCAAACAGCTTCAAGAAAGTATGAGACAGAAAAGAAGAAAATGGGTTTTAATGGCTATTTTATTGATGCAACAAGCTTTAAGAACCACCTGTTAGTTTCCTGATTGTGATACTTCATGTTCTAAAGAACACTCAGAAGGATGTTTAGCAGAGAAAACAAATCCCTCAACAACAACGTGTTTACCAGTAAAACCCATCAACAAAGTAGTATTTCAGCACAGAGAAGTGCTCTTCAGACTCAGCAGAAAGGAGGTTCTCCAGTCCAATCGAGCCTATAAAACATGGATGAAGGATATACCACCAGCTGCAAATGCGGTCGCACAAGCACTTCTGAATGACATTTCACTGCTCATAAAACCTTCTATGTCTGTGGTCTACTATTTCAGGGAAAGTTTTTACCTCTTTTTTTTTCAAGTTAATGGCTTCTATAAAAACAGCTCAACATTTCTCAAAGATAAGACATATTTTCTTGGCAGGCATTGCATCATTCATCTCATAGAAGGGAACAGTGTTCCAAACAGACCTTCCTGTCACAAGCATATTCCTGCAGAGAGCAGAACATTAGCAGCCCAGTGATCCCCACTGTAAACTTTTTTTACACTCTGCACACTTTTAAGGATAGGAAAAAATCCCCCCCAAACCAGCTCTTGTGTCTTGGTATTAAATTTCAGGTCTCCTACCAAGTTGTTAAGAACATAGTGACACATATATGCTTTTAAGCCAAAAATTGGCTGTGATTTAAAAAAAGCCAGAATGGTATAAATAATGCATGTCTTGCACAGGCAGCTTTTTTTTTGTAATATAACAACTAATAGCCTGTCAACACTATTAACACTATTCCATGTACAGAACCTATACAATGGCGTGCAGTCTCTTTCCTGTTTGATAAATGAAAGCCTGTTAGGAGTCAAATTCACTTTAATGGTGTCCTACTATCTTTGATACAATGTAATAGCATTGAGACAGAGAAACTATGCATCTTTAAGGTATGTAAATGTAGTTAAGGTGCAAATTCTGCAGCATCAGGCTTTGTTGATGAGCTAGGATGAACAAATTATTTATCCAATACCTGAAGCCTGGTGCATAAATAAAACCTTATATTATCCAGATCATGCATATAGATTTGTCCACATTCTGTAAAGAAATCCCAGGCAAGACAGTCATGGTAAGAAACTACATTTGAAAACCAAAACAAATCAGCAATACCTGCATTCATTTAAAAAAAAAAAAAAAAAGGCAATCCCATAATATCTCACGCACATCTCACTCACTTGGCACAATCAGCACACCTTACCAGCCAGGAACTTACCTTTCTGTGATCGTTTCTCTGAGACCACTAGCAACCCCCTTCACCACCGTACTAGCCTTTGGTGTCAGCACTACTTGAGATATAAAAAAGGAGCCCTTCTTTCTTCTTTCAGTGATTGATGCCTGGAGGAATTGAATCAGTTTTTCTGGATCAGTTGTGTTTGCCCAAGGAGCTGGCATCATCTGGCCTGGCCAAAGGAACGCTACCTCAACAGCCACTGGACTGTGGTAGAATACCAGCACTTGGTGTTCCTTTTCCCACAGATACTGAAGGGTTACTTCGTGGGCAAATATAGCAGGACACATTTTGTTTCCATACGTGTCTTTGAGCATCTGGACAAGCTTTTCATGATGATATTTCTGCATCCCATAGAAGTGATTGAAGTCCAAAAAGACCACTTCTTTTGGATGCTCAGTGAGAAACGCATTGATCTCCTCCAGACCCTCCTTGACTTTGGCACTGAATAAACCATGAGCGAAGTAGAGTTCATTGTCTGGATCTCTGGGCTTGGTGGAAATTCTAAGATCGAAATACCGTATACCTGCCCCAAGCTGGCTGGTGAAGTTCATGGTCTGTGTAGCCAACCACTTCCTCATCAGCTTTTTAGCCACAGTCCCGAAAACTGACACAAAATTCTGGACTGTTTCCGGCTGTTCAGGGCCAACTGGAGAGGCTTCATCGATGTAGAAGCTAAAAGAGTCATGAGACCCTAAAAACACAATAGAGGAAAAGCATCAGCATTGTATTAATATATTAAAAGTAATTAGTGATTTTTTTCCTTAATAAACATAATTTTCTGACCTGCACCAACATTCACCAACCATGTCTCCTGCCCTTTCCCTCAGTTCCAGTACATTTGTCTGGTAGCATTTACCTCAGCAGCACCTTGAAGGAACTTGAAAGAAAGGTAACGTCTGTTTCCCTGCTTGCCTGGTGCTCAGACACTCTCTTCCAGCTCTTACTTATGCCTTTAAGCTCAACAAAATCACTGGGCTCTGGGCATCAACAGAGTTCTGGTAGCAAAGCTAGTCACATAATAAACCCCTCAAGCCAACAGGGAGAGCCTGGCCCTGCACACTGAATTGTGCACTGCCTAGTTTGCAGAACCAAAGGAAAAAACAAAACAAAACAAAAACCTCCAAAAAAAAAAAAAAAAAAAACAAAAACAAACAAAAAAAAAAAAACCACCAAAAAAAAAAAAAAAAAAAAAAAAAACCCAACAAAAAAAAAAAAAAAAAAAACCACAACAAAAAAAACCCCCCACATAACTCCACACACAGCCTAATAGCCAGCTAAAATAAGAGCTGAAAAAATGCCAAGGACACCAGTAACCTTTCTGACCTTTATTTCAAGTCTCATCTGCTCATACACAAGGTTACTGAATGCTGTTTTTCTTCTTAAATTCACCTCTAAAATTCCTTCCTTTGCTACAATACAACAGTATAGTAGTTGTATATACAAAAGTATATAGTACAGCTATAAGTACAACAGATAGAGCCAATGATAGCATTGCATTCAACTGATAAAATCAGAAATTCTGCTGCATGGTCTTAACAAGAATGGAACATTGCTTAATATGCCTATGTACAGGAATTACCATTTTCTAAAACATAACTGAATGCAATTACGCATGGCACTTCACTATATAAAATTCTCTGTCTTAAGGTGTGTCCATTAAAAATAAAAACAGTCCCAAAACAAAAGCAGTAATTAATTTTGCTCAGCATTTAGACATCTATATGAAAGCATCTCATAAAGCTAATGCCATCTGCATATGATCTGCATGATCATTCCTCTGTGAGGGACTTCATGGAGAGATAAGCTGACCAGAGGAGACGTTTATCACCTTTGTCTATCATTAGCCTGCTGAACACCTGGCAGTGAGATCTGGGACTTTACACAGAAACACCACCCAGCTGCTGGCAGAGCCACACTCCTGCTATTCCAGGCAAAGACGATGCTTCAGGTCAGACTTGCAGCAGCAAGCAGGTCTGCTCTGAGGCTCAGACACACTGCTTGCAAACCTCCTTCAAGGTCAGCAGGATGTGTATTCCTAAAATGGACTGCAGTACTGGGCCCTCAGAGTTCCAAATCCTACACCAAAATGAGTTTAAAGCACTAGTCTTGCCTCTTACTGATCATTTTGCAGGTGCTTTTCAAAACTACTTTCCAAAGCACACATGTTGTAGCAAGAAAGTATCACATTAATGAAATCCTGCCAGTCAGTCATTTCTGAGAGCAATGCTATTTTACCTGAACTTGAATGAACCCTATAAACTGAAGTGACAGCTGTAACATTTTCTTCCTTAACAATAAATTGACTCACGACAAATCATCTTGGACTCTGCCTTGGATTTGGCTTTGTTTAATCTCAGAAATGTCTTTAAATTTTGTACACCTCTGCTTTTCGTAGTTGTCTTTTTGAACTCCTTTTTCCTTTAAATTTTAGATAAATTTTCCATTTTGATGAAGCTTTCTACTGCTAAGTGTGGAAGTGACAACACATTTCTTGAAGGACCTGATTAGATCATGCAGTATCTGGTTACACATTGATATCCTCGGGGACTAGATCTGTATACAGAATTCTAATGGTAAAACAAATGATTAGAGCAGTGACTTGTGTATCAACAGCATTACAGAGAAAATCAATTAGATACATTAAATGTTCTGCTCAATGTAACCTGCACTAATGTAGAAATCAAAGTAAATCCAGTCTTGTTTAAAACAAGGCATAGCTACTGATATTAGCATGGGATGGATTTGGCAAACCTTCACTTTGTCCCTTGAAGCCCCTTTTACTTTCATATGGTTTTATGTTAGATTAAGTGCATATGTAAACATGATCAACTGATTAGAGCAGTAGGCTCAAAAGGTTATTAAGATTAATTGAACCATTTGCCCTTTATTTTCTGAGATACAGACACTGGCAACCGGAGGTTGCAGTAGAGGTAGTAGATAGAACTTGACCAGCTCTGCCAGTATGCACATATTGGTTTAACTACTACTTAAAACTACTTAAGTCAAGAGATGCAGTGCAATTACCACAGCAGACAACTAAGGTGAAAAATTTGTCAGCAGGAAGCTACTGCCAGGCACAGAGAAGGAAGGTGTTTGGGGAAACGCCATCGTTAGAAACACCTGAACATTACATGCAGCATAGTCTGGAAAAATATATTTTCTTAATTAAGGTCTTCATGCACTCACTTGAGCCTGAAAATGGGTATTTCTATGTGGAGGGTGTTTATATATCTCTATACAGAGAAAAGTGCATGGTGCACTGAGAATCTCCATGTTTTATAACCCAAACAAAGAAACCCTATAGGATAATACAAAAAGGAAACAAAGCTTGACTTAACTTGGTTGACACTGAATGAAGTAAATGTCAGCTGTTCAGGAGTAGGTAAAGATTCCCCTTGACTGGAAAATACAGCACATGTTTTGTCTTTCTACATGTACAAGTGATTTGAACAGGTTGTTTAAATATTTATTTCCATTATACACTCATCTTTTTCCTTAAACCTACCCTGTAGGCCTTGACAGCTTACTCATGTAACTCACAGACATTCAAAATCCTTACAAAAATTATTATGCTCCTCGTAGTGAGAGAATCCTGTACAACATACACTTGTTTTTAGCAACCACTTCCCTTCCAAATCTTGCTTTTGTTCATGGCGACATTCCCATTCTACTTTTTCACTGAGAGGTCATCTTGCAGGTTCTTTTTATCACCAAAAATCAGTTTCTATGAAGAGAGGATGCAAGTTACATTTAAGAATACTAATGCAATGATGCCTGCAATCTTTGGAAGGTGGCAGTGCTGGAACATCACCTGTCTTTATTACGATAAGTCTCTACTGCACAGACTTCACAGACTGAGACCTGGATAAGCAAAGAGGGGAAATGACTCATCCCAAGTCATGCAGGTAGCAAAAGATGATGTTCATCTTGTGTGCAAACATATTTTCTCACCAGTTTACTTAGTGTCTAGCATTTTCTTAAAATATTGCATACTGTTATCCCCCTATTTCAACAACCCAACACAGCATAAATCTGAAGAGTCAAGGCAGGTTCGTGGATCAAGACCATGGGGGTAGCAAAGCAGTCTGCAAGTGTGTGTGTGTATGCTACAGACTGCCCAGTAAGAAGAGAAAACTGACACAGCCTTCAAACAATTAAAAAAAGCTTCAAAATTACATGTTTTCACAGGGAAACTTTGAGGCATTTGCTGGAAGAGCAGAACAGCAGAGCACAGGCAATCTGGAGACATCAAATCAAAGACTGCTCTTTTTCTGCAGATACTCCTTTAAGTAGCAAAGGTGCACTGCTGGATGTTGTATGAATTAAGGAAGGAATGGCTACAGACATGAAGGCTGATGATAGCCATAGACTGAGTGACTATGAGACACAAAAAGAATTTAAAACACTCAGGAAACTAATGAAGACAAAAAGCAAAATAAAGATCCTGGATTTCAGAGCAGCAGTCTTGGCTTGTTCAGGAAACTGGTGTTAGCCTATAGAAGTAAAATTACCTTAAATGCCAAGAGACTCAGAAGAAACAGCTGAACTTAAAAGGCAACCTCTCTAAAGGATATGAAAAGAGTGTGAGGAAACAAGGAGGTAAGGCAGGAGACAAGTCTGGCTGAATGGGTAACTCCCAAGTGACATCAGACCTTGGAAATTCATTATAGAAGGTGTAAGCTGGGACAGGCTGCCTGGCAGAAAGGAGGAAGGCAGGGAGGGAGTTATGAAGGGCACTGCTGGGAAGGGAAACCTGCAAAGAATTGGAAGGGCAACAGACTGCTCCTGCAGATATATCAGCAGCACAAGGAAGCAATGAAAATGCTGATCCACTATAAACCAGGGCAAGAGACCTTCTGAAAGATGGAATGCCATCCACAGGGACCTGGACAAGCTCAAGTAGTGGGCCCAAGTGCAAGTGCTGCACCTGAGTCAGGGCAAAGCCCAGTATCAACACAGGCTGGGGGATGAACAGATCGAGAGCAGTCCTGCAGAGAAGGACTTGGGGGTGCTGGTGGATGACAGGCTGGACATGAGCTGGTGATGTGCACTCACCGCCCAGAAAGCCAAACTTGTCCTAGCCTGCATCCAATGCAGCAAGTCCAGCAGGTCAAGGCAGTTGATTCTGCTCCTTTGCTCTGCTCTGGTGAGACCCCACCTGCAGTGCTGCACCCAGTTCTGGGATCTCCAGCACAGGAAGGACATCAATCTGCTGAAGCAAGTCCAGAGGAGGTGGATGAACATGATCAGAGGGCTGGCGCACCTCTCCTCTGAAAATAGGCTGAGAGAGCTGGGCTTGTTAAGCTTGGAGAAAAGAAGGATCGTGAGCAACAGCCTTGCAGTACCTAAAGGAGACATAGAAATAAGAGGGAGAGCAACTTCTCATATGGACAGTCATGACACAAAAAGAACAGTTTTAAACTAAAGAGGAGAGATTTAGAATAGATGACAGGAAGAAATTCCTACTCACAGGGCAGTGAGCCACTGGAACACACTGCCCAAGGAAATTGTGGGTGCTCGATCCCTGAAGTGTTCAAGGACAGGTTGGATGGGGCTTTGTAACCTAGTGTAGTTGAAGGTGTCCTTGCCCATGGCAGGGGGGTGGGAACTAGATGATCTTCAAGATCCCTTCCAAGCCAAACCATTCTTTATTCTGTAAGTAATCATCAAGAGACACATAAAATGTCCACACTAGCCATGATTCAAAAAACTGAAGTGGCCAGTTTCAACTACCAAGTCATTGAATTTTCATAAACTTAGATGTGGCCAAACACTACTTAGATACTTGAGAGTGACTGGTGCAATACCACTTAGATTGCTCGAAAACACTTGCTAGTACTTTTACTAGGGAGAACTGTCTCCTGTTTTCTTTACTGAATTTCTGTAACAGGACAATTGGGAATATTTAACCCACTACAGCTCAACTATGGACATATTTACGGCTTCCCTGGGGGTCTAAACCCCATATTTAAATAAGTGGGCCCAGTGCTGAAAAAAACGTCCCTTAGGGAGAATACATTTTAGTTCAGAAATGTTTCTTTAGTCCCTTGGAGATTTAAACAGAGGCACAGCAAAACTATTATTTTTGGTGGCTAGGCTTAAAGAATCACTGACAAAGCCAGCAAGCACTGTTGAACTTTGCTGTGGCCTGCCCTTGCTTCCCTGTCAGCTGTGGACATCCCTTGTAAACACAGCCTGGTAAACAGCACCTAAGATGGAATGTCACTCACCAATACACTCCTGACAGCAGCAATCACACACAGAAAATCCACAAGTATCAGAATAACCACAGATAGAAGCAAAATCTCACAATTTTTAGCATGTGTTACTCTTTTCCCCTTCTCCCAAGGATCTCAAGCTCCTTTTGTCCCAGTGCTGGAACTTATTCAAAAGCTGTTGGATATGGAGTCTTTCAATACTGTTTTGGGTGTCACTAAAAGCATTACCTGCTGGTGTCTTTCTGTATTTAGGAGATGTCACCCCTTGGTGACTACTGCTGAAATGTCACATGCAGTGCTACATAATGTTTTCAAAGACATATTTATCACTGAAGGCTCTGTAGTGACTGACAAAGTCCACGACCTCCCATACACAGGAGAACAATGTAGATGCTCTTGCAATCTCGTTTGATCAGTTGTCACTGTATTTTTTGGCATCAAAAATTGATCAAATATGGGAAAAACCCTATGAATCTTCAGCTAATCACACTACCATTTCAAGGAGCAGCAAAGCCTACTCTTGGACACTAGAATCAGTGCAAGTCAATATTGTGTTGCAACTCACTTTCTTTTTAAGACTGCTGAGCACTGTTCCCTTCATCAAAGCCACAGCACATCTCAGGAAGTCAAAAGGTGCTTCAAAGAACAATGCAATTCAGACTTCACAATCCAGTTCCCTTTAGTTCAACTGCTTGGGCAATGCAAGCTTTGTTTTACAAAAAACATTACCCAGGACAGAAAAATCAAAGAAACTATGGGAAGAGAAAAGGGGAAAAAATATTATAAATTGGCCAGTGTCACCAAGTCCCCACAGGAAACTGGCTCACTTTCCAGTTGTTCTTCCAGTGCTCATCATCTCTTGCGTGCTCCTAAGCCCAACTGAAGGTCACAGGGCTTAGCCACCTACTCACACTCAGCAGTCCACAAGTTAAAGGCATGGGAAGAGAGGTAGAGACTACCTCAGGTAATGCAAAAATCCAGATAATGAACAAGTCCTGAGCACAGGAATACTGGCATGACCTTACAAAATCAATATATATACATGTATACATTATCATCATGGCTAGACTTCGCGAACGAAGATTTGGGAGGGTTTTACCCACGCTCCCTGCAAGCGCGCTGATGGCTGATAAGGCCAATGAGAGATAGGCAAGTCCGGTTGCAAAAGGCACAGCAGAAAGTTTCCGTAGGTGGTACTATCAGGGCACGGTTCTTTCTGCGTTGTCTTTTCTCCTCCAGACTGATTCTGCGTGCAGTTTCAAAGGAGACAGCAGCGTTATAGAGTGTGTGTCTCCACAACTCCCGACTGGAGGCTGGGGTGGACCACTGATGGTGGTCAATATGGCCAAGGCTGAGGTGTTGTTTCAGGCATTCCTTGTATCTCTTCTTTGGGGCTCCTCTCTCGCGGCAGCCGGTGGCGAGTTCACCACAGAGCACAATCTTAGGGAGGCGGTGATCCTCCATCCTGGAGGCGTGCCCTGCCCACCGCAGCTGCGTTCTCATGGCCTCGATACTGGTGACCTCTGCCTGTTCCAGAACGGACACATTAGTCACGTAATCAGACCAGTGGATGTTTAGGATTGTACGGAGGCAGCGCTGGTGGAAGCGCTCGAGGAGTCGCAGGTGGTGGCGGTAGATGACCCAAGATTCAGACCCATAGAGGAGAGTAGACAGGACAATGGCTCTGTAGATACTGACCTTTGTACTTTTCTTCAGGTGTTTATTGCGTCAGACTCTTTTATGGAGTTTTCCAAAAGCTCTGTATGCCTTTGCTAACCTGTTGTCAATCTCTTTGTCAATCTTACCATCTGAGGAAATGATGCTTCCCAGATAAGTGAACTGCTGGACTGACTTAAGCTCTGATTCACCTATGGTGATGTGGGGGTGATGGAAAACTTCCTGAGGTGCAGGTTGACAAAGAAGTTCTGTCTTTTTCAGCCTGACTTCCAGCCCAAAAAGCTCAGCAGCCTCTGCAAAGCAGGATGTTAAGCGCTGCAGAGCTGTTTCTGTGTGGGCAGTGAGGGCAGCATTGTCAGCAAAAAACAGCTCATTGACAAGGTGGTTTAGGGTCTTAGTGTGGGCCTTCAGCCTCCTTAGGTTGAAGAGGTTTCCATCAGTACGATACCGGATGGAGATGCCGTTATCTTCATCGAGATCTGCTGTGGCCCTTTGGAGCATCATGCTGAAGAAGATCGTGAATACATTATATATCTACTTATATCCTCCAAAAATCTCTACTCGTCTACTTGTATCTCATTCTGCCTTGAAAACCTTGGTTACAATTTGGGAAAAGGAAAGAAAAGAAAACATTTGCTTCCTTCCTGCACCTCCCAGTTCTGACAGCCTTCTACTCCATTCCCAACCCGCACCTAGAGGAAATAAAGTTGCATTTGCTCTCCACCACCAGGTGAGTTCTGGACCAGGCACTGCAGCTGCACATAGCCATCACATGGACCTTGGTGCTGTGCCTAGGAACACAGCACCAGGAGAATACACAGTGCAGCCTTGTTGGGACTGTTACTGCAGGCAAAGTTGTGTGTCAAAGGGACAATCTCAGAAACAGACAGGGGCACAGTAATGCAAAAGTAAGTAAAGTGTTTACATTTTAACATGGTTTGCTTGAAAGCGTGAGAACTACTTTGTATTAATAACCACTTGAAAGTTTTATTTTGTCAACCTCTGCCACGGTTTCTAATACTACTTCTGCCATAGGTGTTAAGTCTGCATTTCCCAGCCAAAACATCCAAGCTGGAGTCCCTTATTCCACATCAAATTAAACAGATCAACTACAATAGATTTACCAGCTACTGGATTGATGGACACAGTCTAGAGCCGTGCATGGCAAAGTACAAACACTCAAAACCCAACACAAAACAACTGCTCTTTGATCAGTGTAATAAAGAACAGAGATTTTATCCTTCAGAGATTTACAGAATAGCTGAGTTCAGAAGAGACCTCTGGAGATCATCTGGTCCATCCCCCCCTTCTCCTGACTAAGAAAAATAAAAATGTATGCAGAGATTATGAGAAATCATTGAAGACTGCTCAAAAACACTCCACTGAATCAGCTTCTTAGTTAGGAATAAAGAAGAACTGGCAGTCCCCCAGTCTGGAGATGGCATTCCATTTCTAGTGACCAATTTTTGAACCTGGAATGCCTCCATGTTTGTGCCTTCCACATAAACGCATAAAAATTTCATGCAATAAGAAAGGATTTGAAACAATTACTTACTCTGCTCCTCTTACATCGCCTTATCACCTATCAAATATTCTTGAGGATCACTTTATTTTGTACTTCTGAAGATGGCTATAATTGCCTCCAAAGGGAGGCTATGATGGTTGGCATTGCCAGTAACTTCTAAGACCATGAAGAACTGCTCTTGGGTCTGGCCAAAGCTGTTACCATTTAAGCTGATCTGAAAAAAACAGCTTGTAGAAAATGGCAGTGCCTGCATTGGGAACTGTTTCTGAACACTGCATTGAGGCCAGATCAGTGCCTCACCTAAATTCTGTTTCTTTTCCATAAAGAACTCACTTCTAAAAAATAAAATGACTTGGAAGGTGGGGAAGGATCTACTTGGTATTAAAGCCCAAGGTAGTTGGTAAATATCACAGTATGACAGGCAAGCTTGGCTATAAATCTGATTAGGTTACTGATTATTCAATTCCTACTAATACATTTGTTGTATAGAATAGTACCCACATGCACTCTCTTACAATTCCCTCCTGCAAACACAAAGACCAGCTCCTGTTCCTTTCAGAACATTCCACCATTTAACTCCACATTTCAAATTCTCAATACTCCACTGGAAAGTAAAGAAATAGAAAAAAGCAAGCTGTAATTATATTTCTAGCTCTCCAAACAGTGCAAGCACATTCACAACTATGGCCATCACAAGGTCAGTTTTGCTAAATAAACTGCTTTCTAAAACAGAAGTTTAGCACATGCTGCCCTCCTGAGAGCTTATTTCCACTCTTATTTAGTAACTTCTTTATTGTCCTGTAATTGTGCGGGATGAGAAGAAGTAATTTTTTCTGAGATGCTGATAAGTGTAGATAGCCTCCCACCTCTTCCCAGTCAAACCACCTCCTGGCAGTTTCCTTGCAGACTAAATGCAGGCAGCACTCAGAAGGCAGCATGGTGCAGGCAGTACATGAATGGCAGGTGCTTTCCAAGAGCCACAGATTATTGTATCTAAAAGCTCCCTATTAAGTGAATTACTAGTTAACCAAAAATATGTTCTAAACAAGGCAGTTTTGACACAGACAAAGGTAAGATTAACATGGCTGGAAACAAGAAAAAGTGTGGCAAGGTCAGGACACAGCACAGGGCAGAGCAGGCTCACTCTCAGGATTGGTCAGCTCAGCGAGCCCTTGCCCAGTGCTGCAGTGGGGAAAGCTCAGGACAGCAGCACTGCTCACCAACTCTTCCCATTCCCACTGCTCCCACAGCCACATTACACTGCTTGCCAAACCGAAGCCAGGCCACCAGAACCTCTGCAGACACCCAAATGCAGTAGTATGAGGAATGTTTTCGCACTGTAGATGTAAAAGTGGAAATGATCCTGCAGAGGACTGAGAGAATGGGTTGGTGTGCTTTCTCCACTAGTTTTTCCAAATGTTATCTAAACCTCTCCTCAATACACAGAAGAAGAGGTGAAGGATGAAGGCAGTGATACTGCTTGTACATATACCATATGCAAAAAAAGAAAAACAACAACAAATAAAACGCCCCATTGAACATTTGTGCACTGCATTGAAAATTTTAAAAGGTGCAAAAGCCTTAAGACTTTAAAAATTTGCCTACAATAAGACACCAGGAAAGTTATTTTTATTTGTCCAGTCAAGTGAAACTCTAAACATGATTTCACAATGGTGTGTGAACAGAAACATAGCAATGCTATGACGAAGGTTTCCTGCACCAGTCAGGCTAAAACTCCATAGGATTTATGGAAGAACGTCAATGCAGACTTACAAAACTTAGTAAATCAGCTCTTAAATTCTGACACCGCACAAGTAACTAATAATTTTTAAAATAGAATTTTTACAGATTGACCAAGCACTTAAAACATACAGTTTAAGAGCCTCAGAATTTACAACTTCAGCAGCAGACTGGATACATCACTATGGCTTGCATGGTGGAGTTCAAGTGCTGTAGCACACAGACTACCACAGCCTTGCTTATACATTTGACTGAATTTATGAAGATTGAAGAGAATATTCTATATCACATTAATAAGTATCACATACAACCTCATTTTGAGTGGACAACTATAATCTGAAGACAAATTAACTATCAAATCAGTTGGAAATAAAATACATGGGAGCAGCACTGTAGCTACTGTCGACTACCCAAACTCCACACATGACAGTTCAAGTCTTTGCTTTTTTTTGCAAGCACTGCAGACAAATCTACTGTTCTATCTTTTCTTTTTGCTCTGCAAGCTCCTTGCTGTATGTTCAGATGCATGAGAGATCTCTATCAGATTTCACATTTTAGTTAAACACTAGCCTCAGAAGTATCATAATAGCTATTTTTCTTCTTAATTTAGGGACTAGCAGACAAGAATGTGAGGCAAGGAAAAAGGGAGGAAAAAATAGCATGAGGTATATCTGATTCTAAGCATAAAATTAATGTGCCAGGAATAGTTTGGGGCGTATTTTGTTCCAGCACCAGCTCAGTCTGGCTGAGTATGTCATCAGAATTCAAGTCATATCTCCTGGGGCAATCATCAGCATAAGAATTGTAAGCCAATAGTTTTGGAACCAGGGAGAGCCTGTGATGATCCCCAGCAGCTCTGCTGAGCATAAGAAATGACATGTCCCAACAGTGAGCACCTTCTGTCCGTAATTCTTGTTCATAACCCTAGTGACAGAACCCATTGACAGGACAGCATGCACCTGAGAAGGCTTCTAAGAAATAGACTGTTCGTCTCTCTTCCTCTTCATGCACACATAGAGCACAAGTAATTCAGTGTGGCATCAAATCAGAAAACATCTGCTTCTTGAGCTTTTATTTTATTTTATTTCTTTTCATGGAAAACATCCTTTAACACTCTTGGTAACAAGAGACATTTCCCTTAAAATAATTGATTCTGATTATACTTACAACTTTCTTGTCACTAATTGTATCTTTTCAGCAACACGGAAGATTTTCAAACCTAATTTCGCCTTTCCCTCATCTCTTGCCTATCCTTTCTTTGATCTCCATTTTTTTTCCTCTGACCATTTTCTAACTCATGAGTGCATTAACATGTCTTTTAGCCTCAGCACAGGTCTTATTTCACTATGCTCTCCCTTCTATTTAAAAAACAGTAACCATTTAAAACCAACTAAACAAGCAAATAAACAAATACCAAACAAAAGAAAAATAGTGGGGTATTTTCTACTAAATCTGAACATCACTACTTAACAGTTCTAATATTTGTAGTTGACAGAAATTACTTGTACAGCATATGCAGTTTCTGCATCCTTACCCATAATTTTAAGTCTAAGAAAAGGAAAATACCAAGAGGTCTGTCTGGATAAAATAACTGCATTGCAAAGTCAGTGGAAGGATGATCCCTTAAATCAGGCTTTTTGTTGTTTTTAAGATCCCTACAAGAAAACCACTGCTATCTCAGATGGATTGTCACAAGAAATTTAAAAGTCAAGATTTTTCAATTGTACAAGTATCAAACTCTGCTGTAAGAACACCTGCAATGCAGAGAATAAGGACTCTGCCTGCGCTATAGTGAGAGCACTGGCACTCAGTTTACCAGCACTGTAGAATGGGATGTCCTAGGCACAATACTGATAGAGTTTCTCATTACCATACAAGAAAACCAGCCTAGCTTCCTTCCTATTTTCTCAGCCACTGAGTTCGAAAACCTGAGGCAAACCTGAGTAATTTACCTGATTCTTGGGGGAAAAAGCTGGAAAAGCAGATGGGAGACCTATTATACCCTTTTTGGAGTCAGTTTGTAGAGGTTTTCACATAGAAACTCTCTTAAAATATAACTTCTAATAATATATCCATATAGAATAGCTGACTGACCATGCTAAGCCTGAGAGGTGAAAAAAGGATGTAAAATGCTTCAAAGGAAGGGAAAGAATAGTGAAGCATGTCAGGTATTTTATATTTTGACCTTCTCTTTGCTATGCACCTTTTCTTACCTGTTTGTTGTCTCAAACCTTCACATTAGACACTGTTCTACTTTTGTGAATTAGCTGGTAGATTCGACAAAGAGCTACAAACAAAACAATTTGTCGCGGTCCGGAAGGGAAAGAAGGACCAGTCCACAAAGGGGAGGCTGTGAACAGGTGTGCACAAGTGTGAACACTTTATTAGGGACGCATGGGACTCTTATAGGGTTCAGTTGGAGGATTCTAGAACTTGGGTGGAGTTAGGGGCGGATCACAACACAAAAGGAAAAGGGAAGGAGAGTTTATAAAACTGGGGGGGGGGTTCTTAGCCTTATAGGGTGGTGATGCATTGTCCCACCGGCTAGCCAGTAAGGTTTTAGGGGTACATGAACCAATCAGGGGACTGTAACCGTGGTTCCCAGAACCAATCAGAACAGTTGAACATACAGAAGTAATAGAATGGTAATAATTACCTATCTAATACATCTTTTCTCCTAACTATAACACTTGAACAGTATAAAAACTTGCAAAAACAACAGTTCTATGGCAAAGGGTATATAGCTGGTGGTTGTGGCACTCTCTAGTTGGCAGCAGACAGTTTCATCCATTGGTAAAAATTATTCTCTTGGCAGTCCCCTCCCCCGACAATAATTCTCTTAGCCAATCTGCTGAATGCAAGACACATCTACTGAGACCAGGTGTTCTGAAAAAAAGTCTCTCTCATGCAAGGCTTCCTCAACTATAAGCAAAGACATTGTAATGTTTGACTTCACATGCACTAGAGGAAAATAGTGAAGCAATTTCCTTCAGACTCTGAGATGCAAAGAGAAAACACTATATCATCCTTCCCAAATCATTTTTTCCCTGCCAATATCCAGAAAAACATGCCTAAGCAGTAGAAGCCTGAACTTTAGGAATTCACCAACTATGCATGTACAAATGCAGTACCCTTCCAGTCCAGGGGTTTCCTCACAGTCAGTTTGCTTTGCTGTAACTCAAGAGACCGGGCAAGAGAATGGACAAGTGGAGAAGTATTACCATGAGGAAGCACACAGGCTCACTCAGCTGGCCACAAACATAACCCCTCCACCAAGTTACTACACCATGGTGTCACTGGCCTTCTCAAGCCCAGACGTCTGCAAATAATAGCACAGCTTCTGCTTTATTACGTATACCACTGTTTTAGAACATGATTGCCTCAGAAAGCAACTATAGAGAAAAAAAACCTTTCTAGGAGATGTCACTGTCTTCTCCACATAATCAGTATTTGACTTTTGCATCCAACTGAAGAACAAGAAAAAATAGTCTCATTCAAAGATTTTTGCACATTAGAGTTCAAGATAACTGTGGTTTTCATAAGATATCATCTGCATAAACCATCAGGCAATGACACATTCTGAGCTTTCTGTCACTCAGTCCACAGTGGGTGTCAGAGAACGCCCTTCTCAGCCAGTGCTGTCCTCATGTCTTTCACTCCCTTCTTGCACCATGTTTTGCTGCTTAGGTTCTCAGGGAAGATCTCCAGTCACACATGGACACTGTAAACTATCTTGTCTAGCAGCATGTACAGAAGATAAAAATGTTACTTCCTGCACACTGAATGAATAAAGAAAAAATTTACACCACTACTCAACCAGAATGCCAGAAAAATAACCTCTTGCTGTGAGGTGGCACCAGGATTCGCAGACAATGTGCCAAGAGACTTTATGGGGGAAACAATGGAGAAATGTACCCAGTTGGAAAAGGTAAACCCAGAGAACACATTTAAATAATTTATTTTGGACTGCTAAATGGAACTGTGAGCAAAGGTGAGCTGTGTTTTCAGTCCTTGACTGTGAGGCATGGATAGACAGATCACCTCTGCAACAAAACAGTTTTAAAAATACATCTTGTCCAAGTTCAGTGCAGTTCACATAGGAACTGTCAGACCAGCCACACTATGATGAGACAGTGACACCTTTCTGTGAGAGGCCACACCTCAGCAGAGTTGGCATGGGATAATCTACGACCTGCTCTGTCCCTCAGGTTCACAGTGTGACTTCTGAATAAGGTTAAGCCCTAAAATACAAGATTTAATAATACAACTTTTGAAGTTTTATGCTTTTAATTGTAACTCTCAATAATCTTCCTAGCTACACAGGTGTCTCGTTTCATTTTTAGCCATGAAAACCAAGATATATCACTAAAGAACAGAAAACAAAACTCTGCAAAACACCAGTTATCAATCTCAGTCAATAGGCAGGAAATGGGACACGCCTGGATGCTATTTTAGCTTGTGGATCAAATAAAAGCAAACAAACAAACCACCACACTGTAATACAGGCAAGCATTACAAGTGCCACTGTTGGCAGAGTCTTAGCTAGGATTGCAAAATATATCTATCTGCCACATCACCTGGTGCACATCCTCTCCAGCCCAGGAACATAAAGACACTATTTATTTCATTTTGCAAACAGAATGAAGATAAGTAAAGGGACAGAATAGGGAGAAATCACATTGTCAATATCTGTCTTCTACGCATCTCTTCTACCATCACTGAAGAGGCAATTCAAAGGTCCCCAAGATCAGTCAGTCTAGAGTCCTGTCAAATACCTTGTAACACCTATTAATCCCATTTCAATCCAGTTCTTCTTGTATTATTTGCTGCTAACATTATCACTGTTTGATTCAGCACAGCAGTCAAAAAAGCCACTACACAATACAGAGGACTACAAGAAATGAATGAAATCAGTTATAAAGTAGGGTTTATGCTATTCCATTTCCTAAATTTTAAGCCCACAGTACACACTAGATTCTCAGTTGGCATTCATGAGTATAGCTCTAATGACTCATTAGGCCAATTTAGACTTCTGCAGATCTGGCTGTTAGTGTTTACCATTTAGCACTAAGAAGTCACCGAAAAAGCACAGGTGGTATTATTGATTAACTGAAAGAACAGACAGATGATCTGCACGTTGTCTTGACTCAGGACACATCTAATTTACACTGGATATGTTTGTGTCTTTAAAAGCAATTATTCGTTTAACTGTTTCATACTAACACTATATAAATATAATACTTCATAGTATTTTATTAACATGTAATTGGATACTGCTGTCATCCTCTGATTTCAGCTGTTTTCATCCCCCCTGTTCAAAGGTTAACTTTAATGCAGTAAAACATAAAAATTAGTAAAAGTATTTTAAGAACTTTTCAAAACATCCAAACACAGAATGTTTTCAGTCTTGAATGGGTCCCTCCAAAAGCCATGTTTTCTCTGACTATCATGGCAATGGCTGCAGTCCACTTAACACTGACAGTGTTTTGGCTTCAATGTGACTCCTCCACAGCTTAGAAGTCAAAATTTTGTTATCTGCAGTAATTTCATAGCTGGTGATACTAGTAAAGCTGATGATATTAGCAAAGCTGATGTTTACAGTGCTATGATGATGCCAGCACATATTCTCTTGTGCTTCTTTTGAATTCTCTAAAAACTTATGTGTCACCCTTATGAGATTGCCTTTACTACTCAGACAGGAATATCACAGAGCAAACTGACTTAACATCCCCTTCCTCTCCACTCTCTAGCTCTATGCCATCCTGAATATTTTAAAGACACTTGCAAAAACTTGATCAAGAGGGTCCATTTCCAACCGAGCTGTGAGAGGATGCAAGTGGCTTGTGTGAAAGGAGACCCTTGGCTTTAAATCATTAAGTAATTCTTTAATGAAATGGCACTGGCAGATAGCATCTTTCTGTGACAGATCCACTACATTGCCAAACACAATTGCTGCTACTGTTGTTTCTCAAGGAGACTGTCAAAGTTACACCCTTATCAGTGTTCTTTTGGGTTTTTTCCTCTCTGCCTTTCCTCCAGTTATATATATATGATGTCAGTAATTTGACAAAATTTGAGTAATTGAGATTTTCTGAAAAATAAAGTCCTGGTTACTATTTTTAGGAGCAACAGTACTGGGAAAAAACCCAATCCAGCAAGTCACTTGCAGTTACCTAAAAGAGGACTGAGCTGGCAAGAGACCAAGATCTTCACATTTAACTTTGTTTAAAAACCTTTTCCACAACACTAACTTCTCTGTTGGATACAGAACTGCCTTCCTGCTGGGACATCACTGAAGCTGTGAAGTATGTAAAACCCAAGTTCCCAGGACCCTCGATCTCTTCAACACAAGGCTGTGATCCAGAGTGTAGTGTGGAAGACAAATTCAGGGCGTAGCTGTGGTGGAAATCTCTTAATTGCTCAATAGTCATTTCTGCAATACTGAAGTATTAATACACTCTTTCCCATCAGAAGTCACCTAGTAAGAAGTAGCACATAGTAACTAGGTATTGGTGGATTTTTATTAGGGCAGTGCTTGGTGCAAATACAGACTCAGTCAATGACGTAACAATATTCTTTCTAATGCCTATTGTGGACAGTAACAAAGTTCCTCTCACCCACAACAACCTCGCTGCACTGATGTTCTTCACCCCACAACCCTGCACACCACAGGCAGGCAGGGACCCCTCAGCACTGCTGCCAGCTCATCCAGCTGGAAACAGCTGGAAAGATGATGGCAGCTGCAGAGTCTGTACTCCATCCTTGGAAGCCCATGGCATTCCAGATGGTGTTGGGATGACACTGCCCTCCCCTTCCACCCTGGTAGCATCCTGAGCAATCAGACAGACCCCACACATACAACAAAAGAGGCTCTTCTGCAGAAGTTCAGTTTTCTGGTGTAATCATGATTGTAAACTCCTCACCCTTGTATGTGGTTAAAATGTTCAATATTTTAAAAAGAAAGTATCAAAATAATTGCATGGCAAATTATTTCTCATCTATGAAAAACACCTGATCTGTAATCTTCTGTTATTATCAACATCAATGACATATAAACAAAGAAGAAAGTACCTCTTATCAGAGGGCACTAAATATACTCATCAAAATTAAAATTTGCAGGAAGCTCCAAAACCTTTCCTGCAACCAGTAATCAGCCATTTTTTACATTATGTTACTGACATATTTTAATTAGCTCTAATTCACAAATTAAAATCACTGTCTAGAAAAATTGTGATGCTCTTGTTCTGAAGCGCTTGTGCATCTTCATCAACATACAGTCACTTTAATCTTACAGAATGCATTAAGGCAAAAGAAAGGATATCTTTTCCCATAGTGAATTATGACACACCTGTCTTCCACTTTGAGTACTCTGATTTCCTGGAAGCCATCTAGAAACTACTAGCTAAAATCTCTGTTCATTGAACACAATGCAGAAAAAAAGGAAAAAAATATTCCTTTGTTATAGGGATATAGTATTTTTTTCAAATACATTTCAACAGAACATAGCAACTAATCTTCAGCTCTTTTGAAAAACCCTTTGAGTGTATCCTTCTATCTTTCTGTTCCCAAAGACCTTTGAAACCTTGATTTGTGGGAATCTGTCTATTGCTGTGAGTCAATGACACCTAGGCTGTTCCAAGTGAGACAGACAGCTTAAAGCCTGGTGGTAGTTAACTAAAACATGCAGTACATCTGCTATTGAAGAACCACGATTTTAAATTTGGAACTAAAGATTTCTACCCTTTGTAATATTTACATAGCTCTTGGTGCTACTAAAGTTTAGGTCTCATTACTCTACAGTTCTTCAAAATTTACAGTTGATTTACGAGCATTGTTCTGGAGAGGTTTATTGGAGCTCAGTTATCAAGTGCAGAGTTTTATGAATTTGTTGTATCTTCTAGGAGAGCTGTAATCTTCCCTAAGTAATAACAACAACAAAAACTTTTCAGGTAAGTGAAAGCCGAAGGAATAATCAGCACAAAACCTTCAGGGAAAAAAAGCTTTTGAATTGCAAGGTACTTTTTCTGAGAAGAGATTGGCAATACAATGACTTCTTTATTTGCTGAAGTGCACTTGAAGTACAGGAACTTCCCACTTCAGGTGCTTAGCTATCCAGAAAAGCAGAAAATAAATTCCACCTTTTGCCTTATTTCAGTTGCATACCCATCTGTGAAGAGGCACAAATTCACATGAAACACTAATTGTTTCCTTCTTCCACAACTCACCATCTTTAGAAGAACTCCAGAAACATGGTTCAATAATTTGCATACAAAGGAGTCAGATTTCATGACACTGATTGATTTTCACCAACCAAGCAGGGGCAGAAGCACAAAAACGTACTCCCCTCTGGACAGTTAATGACATGTTCAAGGATGGTGAGACAAGTATGAATGCAGGCATGGGCATGGGTTTGCATGTGATGCCACAAATCAGTGGCCCATATGGAGGGATACGATCCATGCTGAAACTCTGTCTGCTGCATACCTCATTTAGTGTCTGCACAAGCACATCACCCAAAACGCTCCCTAACACTGTGCAGCACGAGCAGCTGCAGTGAAGGCAGAATCTGGCCCTCAGTGTAGGAGGAAAATGAATAGTGAGCAGAACAGCAGTCCCACCCTCATGCCACCATTTAACAGTTTTGCTGGTATGTGACCTTTTGTTTGCCATCAAATCATCTCCCTGGAAGTTAAATCATATGTTTGTCTATTCAGCAGATCCCCTGAACATTCAAGCCACATATACAAAGGCTGTTCGGATCCTTCCTGCCTCTATTGTGGCAACTCAATAACTAAGACAGGGAGCTCCCAGCTGGGTATGAGCAGCAGAGAAACACTGCATAGCCAGAGGGGAAAGAGATCTCAGTAGAGCACACTTATCTAGGAAAAAAATTAAAGTCTGGAAAGTCAATGACAAGTCATCCCTTTTCTTCTCAGTATCATTAAAAAAACAGATGCTCAAAATAATTACTACCATAGAGATGTTTAAATGTTAATTTGTACAGTACTCTGAGGAGCATACAGTTCTGATTGACGTTTTAGCTGGAAAAAGAACCTTACTTCGCAATATCTGTTTGCTGATTTAAAGAATTAACAGAAGCAGTTTGATAAAAATGATGTCATTCCATTTCAAACTAAGTTAAAGGAAAGATTAATCTGAGATGGGCAGCAGGCATTGGCCGAATGGTGTAAGCTGCCACCTCTGGAGCCGGCTCCTCCTCTGAGGACGCCGGTTCGAATCCAGAGGAACTCGCTGTCACCATCCGAGCGTGCTCGGCCACAGCAAAATGAACCTCAGGAGTAAAGGGGGTGGGGCCAGTTCCGCTCACACTGTGCCTCACCTAAAAAATCCATTGCGCAGGCTTATCCCAAAATCTTGGTTCACGAAGTCTAGCCAACAACAACAACAAAGGAAAGATATACTTTTATGACTTTGCCCCTGAAACTGTATGGTGATATTTAGACCTACAGATTTTCAGGATGGATTTGAATCCTTACCATTAAAAATCAGAAATTGGAAAATCACGATAAAATACTAGCACTAAAACTTCCCCCAGCTGAACAGGTTCTGTTTGCAGGAGCAGCAATTCATTCAGTATTTAATTTTATCACACAGAAGATCATCCACTTAGCTGGTCCGTGTTTATCACATCAACTACCTCATCCAGTTGAAAACACATGAAATTAAGCCCCACCTGGCCTAATTAAGACAGTTGGGACTGGTCATCTAAATTCCTTCCGAGACAAAAACAGGGACCTCTGGTATATATTTACCCTGTTCACATATCTGTGACTAACATGAGTTAGGATGCTTCATTAGTGAATGTAATTCTTCTCCACTCTTTAAATGAGAAAAAGCAGCTCAGTCAGCTGATATTAGGTAAAATGAATCCCAGCATACATATCTCTGCTATTAATGAACATATCTTTAAGGGGAGGAAAATATTATCCCTGTCTTACAAATGACAAATGAGGGTTGAAAGAATTTAGATTTCATCTATACTGAATTCAGAAGTTTAAAGTCTAAAACTGTGACCCTGAAAACCCTTCTGTGGCAAACAGGTAATGAATAGAGAGTCTTCACTTCTTTTCTGTCTCACTGTGGTACAATTATAGCAATTATCCTTGTATCAGATAGCTTGAAGAAGTCCTCAACAAAGAAGATTTCTGTCTTGCTCAAGATAGGAATCAGAGAAACTTCAATAGAGATCTAATACTGGGATGCTTTTGTTATTGCTGACTAGTGCTTACATGCTGATGAGGGGAGTGGAGGTGCATGGGAAATTGGGAGGAGACACAGCCAGGACAGGTGACCCCAATTGATCAAAAGGACATTCCATACCATATGACATCATAGCCAGTATATATGGTGAGGTGGAGGGAGAAGAAAGGGGTGTGGGAGTTGGTGTTTGAAGTGATGACATTTGTCTTCCCAAATAACCATTATATGTAATTGAGCCCTTTTTCCTGGAGTTGGCTGAATACCTGCCTGACATGGGAAGTGGTGGGTGAATTCCTTGTGTTGCTTTGTTCGTGTAAGTGGCTTTTTCCTTCCTTATTAACCTGTTTTTATCTCAGTCCATGAATTTTGTGGCTTTTACTCTTCTGATTTTCGCCACAAACCCATTGCTGGGGGTCAGTGAGGGACTGCATGCAGCTTTAGTGGATACTTGGGGTTAAACTATGACAGATTGGAAAAAGATGCCTACTCTGAAACAGTGTTTCTCCCCCACAATAATAACAGAAAAAAAGGACAGGAGAAAAAGTGATGGTGCTTTGTGGAAGAGCTGGGGGTCATTACTAGAGGGATGCAGGCAAAAACCATGCCACCATGGCTACCAGGACTCACAGGCTGGGCTGAAGTAAGTTTAGCTCTGAAAACAGGTATGAACACCCTGTGTTTGATATTGTGGGCAGGGAGGTGTGGATAAGGACAAAACGAGGGAGAGCCTACAAGACCAGAGTTGCTGCTATAGCTCCTGCAGAAACACCCATAGGGAAATGCATCCTTCCTCTGCATGCTTGCTTATATGAGTGTGTAGGGAGAAACAAACATACATGGCCTTACACACCCCAGAGAGATGACCACAAAACCCACTTGAGTGGTCTCTGTAAGCTACATCCTACTGGGAGAAATAGTGTATCACCCTGTAACACTTTCTGTTGGACAAACTAAAATTGCCATCTTGGTATCTCTCCAACCACAAGACCAGAATGGTGCCCAGTCTTTGGTGTCCTGAGGGAAAGCATTTTTTGGAACATGCTCAGCACAACCCAGGCTAGAATCTACTTGGTATCCAGACAGCAACACTTTCCGGTTTCACAGACTGAGCTACTTGGACTCCATATATTGTTAGATGGCACTAGTATTAGTGACAAGTTGTATTTCTGTACTACGCTTGAAGTCTGCTGCTTCCATTTCAGGCCTGGAATAAGGTTTCTATATCTAAAAGTTTTTCCATTTTTTTTCCAATTATAGCTGGTAGTCGCCAAAAGTTATTACTTTTTCTATATGCCTGAGACTATCACAGTTATAAGGTAACTACTGCAACACGGGAAGATACTGACTTCAGAGTCTGAATGGAGATTGCCCAAAATGAAGAAAAATGAAACTGTATTACCACTTAGTTCTCAAATTTACAAACTATATCCAAAAGACTATACCCTCAACCTCTAAATATTACTCATTTTTAACTACTATATACAAGTAGGTAGAGAATTTCAAACACTGAGAAGTCATCTGTTTCACTCAGCTAACTCAACTCCACAGGAAATAGCTGAAACAAGAAAAGGGCTCCAAAACACTTTAAAAACACATTCACACAATAGAACCAATACTACACAGCAAACCCTAAATACTGGCAAAGTAATTTGCTAACAGACAAAACAAGGGGGGAAAAAAATTGCATTAGTCTGATGAAAACACCCACTGGTGACAATAAATTAACCCTGAAACCCTCTGAATGCCTTGAGAAAAATAACAATAATGTTCGATTGGCCACCCTTGGACACAAATTTGAAGTCTTTAAAAAGATTTCTTGAAGAATGATAAATAAAAACCTAAACCTCTTAAACTTTTAATATATTTTATGAACCATATGTTTCTTCATTAAACAAATCCCATTAATGCTTGATCAACAAACTCAAGTCCCAGCTCTTAACAATACAGGTAACAACCAATCTATGACAATAGTCTGCCTTTTCATCTGCCAATAACCACTAAACTCAAGTCTGCTCTGATATCAAAGACTATGCTGTTCAGGTGGGAAAGAAACCCCAGAAGGCATGTGAACTGCCTTTGTACAGAGGGGGCACTTGCTGGAAGGCAGAGCCCCTCTGCCCCAGTCACACCTGTCCCTATGCACCACTTTTCCTTCTGATATGCCACTGGCATCTCCAGGGAGACACACAGCCTAGTAGGCAGCTCACAGTCCAACTGAAAAGAAAGAAATCTACAAATAAAACACATTACCCATAGGAAAATGTGTTGATAATTTGTCTACGTGTATCTTTCCACCTGAACCACATTGGAAATTAACATTTTCGTAATTTACTTGGAGAAATACACAGAAGGTCAGATCACACTTGTGATTTCTATGGGTTACATTACCTGAGTTGAATGCCAAACACAGTTTGGTATTTCCAAATATAGAGTTTGCATGCATTTTCCTGAAGTCTCACAGCAAAGGGCTGGACAAAATTTGATTGTCCTTGTTCAAAAACTGATTATGCTCAGTGGCATATCCCCTCCTATACACTCCCTCCCCATCCCTCTCCACTCTCTCAACCTTCTATTAGCAGAAAAAAACCAGAAGGAGAGTATAACCAACATCAGGCACATTTCAACTGAAGCCTGTAACAGCATTTTCCCATAAATCTGTAAGTTATTTCCTAGCAAGTATTTATTTATGTGTTTATAGTCAAACAGACAATAGCTTGTATCACAAAAGGTGCAAAAACTGACAGATAGCTAAAGAGTTTCTTAACCTGGTTGTATTCCTACTGCAAAATGTGGCTTTATCTTTGCAGAAAACATAATGCAAAGGTACAACAGTGAATTGAAAGGTCAATCTGACCTTCACTTTGACAGGTTTTAGACATTAAAGGTTAACACACACAAAAGATGTAAGCTCCATCTCAAAGATCCTTTTCCAGGCACTCTTTTGTGCACAGAAGCAATGTTTCTGTATAGAACCACAGGAATAATTTGGTTGGAAAAGGCCTCAAAGATGATCGAATCCAACAACCAACATTCTTGGACTCCGAATGCACCAGAGTGGCGTGAGCAAGACTTAAAATTTCATTTTAACTGGCTTCAGCTAAATTAATGCCAGCCTCTAAGAGGACACTTACATTGATACACACAGTTTGGACTGCAGGACTGCTGTATGATGCCATGTCCACACACTGTGCTCCTGTCCACCCACTCTGGGAACGGCTGGCTTGGGTAGCAGACCTGCGAGGGCTGGCCTTTCACAGCCATCTACAGGATGATGCTCCCTGGTGCCTCTCAACCTCTGCATGCTCCCACCGTGTGACAGAAATGGGTTCATTAGTGATACATCACAACCTCATTTTTCTTGACTAAGGTTCATTTTCTTGTCATTATAGATGCAGCAATTAGTTAATGAAAAGGAACAATCATTGTTAAAAGACTAAGTTGTAATACAAGATCTCAATTGGTATGAACTAGATTTCAAAACCTGAGTGGAGGGGTATCACCTGTTGTTTAATGGGAGACTGCAGCTCTCCATCACACTGATATTTCTGCATTTACATTTCATGCTACAGAGTTGCTACACTTTCCCCTCTGCTCCTTCTCCTGAGAAATATACACCCCTGAAGGAAATGAGAATAAGGGGCCAATTTTTAAAGACAGACGGACATTTAATTCCACCAAAAATGGGAAATTATAAACAGAACATTTTTATGTAGGTAGTACTCATGAACCACCATACTGAGAAGGACATATTTTAAACTCAAAAAAATCCACATTCCTGTTCTAAAATAAAAGCAGCACTACTTAATTACTTCATCTAATTTACCTCTGGCAAAAGCATCAGCTAAGTAAATAATATATTTTAGTGTAGATCTGTAATGCCTTATGGTTTTGGCTTTGGCCAGGTTGACAAATAAAACTAGCATAAACCTCAAAACCTGGGAGGCAAACAGTTATCTCATTAAAGTGCAGCACATTAACTTGCCATCAGCTCTGCTGCATGCTGTGCTGTGAATAAATTAAATCTGAATTCAGAAGAATTCTGACTGTCTGTGTCTGACAAGCTTTATTACCACGCATATACTAGCAATCATCTTCCCAGTTCTACATGAAAAAAAAAAAAACAACCACTGAGAAGGCAAGACCAAAAGAGCCCAAGTTTATCTTTCTGGCAATGGAGTGGCTAACCTTCTAATGCCAGAGATGGCCTCACTTAAATTCTTCAATTGTATACATATAAAAGAAATCAATATTGTGGACAACCACCAGTGAAGCAGGTATTTTGGTGACATACCATTAGCAGTGTCTCCTTGTGGCCATACCTACTGAGGATCTGTTGCTTATGCAAATGCAGTCCATGCTCACTCAAACAGAAATGCGAACTGAGCACCGACTCTGATGGGTTTTGGCTCAGTCAGGCACAGTGGAGGTCACTGAATAACGTATTTTTCCTGAGGCAAAAGGAAACATTTCCCTATCTTCTGAAGTTCCTTGCCCCTGTTTCTTGTAGTGTTACTAATCTCCTTTATCCTGGAGCATGAAGAGGCTCCAATATGTCAGTTGAATTTCATCCATTACAATAAAACACAACACTTAACTATGAAAAGCAGGGATTAACATTTCCATTCTTTTTTGCTAAGTTCTATCTCCCTAGTAAAAATCAGGATTTGTGGCCATCATCATCATCCATTTCAAAATACAGACATAATAGAAATTTATACATTTTAATTAGGTAAATCCATCAGAAAATCAAAACACAACTCAAGACAGAAGTGAGACAATCATCACTCCAGCAGGCTCGGGTCTTCCAAGTCATAAACACACACACAAGCATTCAAGACTGCAGGCCAGTGATCCAACCCAAGGAAGGAATGTGTAACTACATAGCCACAAGTTTTATATCTGTGCTTACATGATATCATTGTTCAGAACTGCTCAATAATAATTTATTAATATATGATCTGTAGCATGAGCTTTTGAAGACCTTATGGTAGAACTTGGGACATTGGCATAAGTAGAAATAGTAGCGCTCAGAAAGAAAGACTTTTGAGGTGCTGGAGCATGTCCAGAGAAGGGCAACAAAAATGATAAAGGCCTGGAGCACATGTCTCTTGAGAAGTGGCTGAGGTAGTGAGGTGGCTTAGCCTGGAGAAAAGGAGGCTCAGGGGAGATTTTATCACTCTACAACTGCCTGAAAGGAGGTTGTGGTTAGGTCGGGTTGTATTCTGGTGCAAATATGTTGATTGCCTCGTTGGAGTGTTGGGTTGGTAGTGTAATGGTTGCAGCAGTATGATATTATCCTCCTAGGTTAGGTTTTTAGTCCATGTATCTAGGAGAGAGGGGTGCCCCCTCCTGCCCTCCCCGCGGTCACCGAGCCCTTAGGGACAGGACACAGAGGCCACGCAGCTTGGAGAGGGTGCAGCAGAGAGAGCTTTATTCAGGAAGCAGGGGCTTTTTATAGTCCTTTGGAGGGGATTCAAATTCTCCAATGGGGGAAAAGGTATTGTTGTGGCTTTGGGCCAACAGGGAAAAGGGAATTAACATAGAGGCGGGGAAAGGTTTCAGGTAGCAAAGGTGGACCACGCCCCTCTGTACTCTGAGGAGGGGTCTCGCAAAGCATCTCTGGGAAGGAGCACATGGATTCGGGGAAGTGGTACACATGGATTCTGGGAAAGGGAAGATGTGGCCT
This sequence comes from Formicarius rufipectus, assembly GCA_013399695.1. Taxonomy (NCBI): domain Eukaryota; kingdom Metazoa; phylum Chordata; class Aves; order Passeriformes; family Formicariidae; genus Formicarius; species Formicarius rufipectus. The sequence goes on from VXAU01005298.1 coordinate 279,871, forward strand.
CCCGGAGGGGAAGGAAGCACATAGCAAAGGTAAACATACATTTTAAACAATATTAAAACATCAGTTCAAGGTCTTATCAGTTACATTCTTAATCCATTCCCACAGGGTTGGTCTCTCCTTCCAAGTAACAAATGATAGGACAAGGGGAAATGGCCTCAACTTGTGCCAGGTGAGGTTGAGATTGGGTACTAAGAAAGACTTTTTCATTGAAAAGTTGCAACAATTGGAACAGGCTGCCCAGTGGAGTCACCATTCCTGGAGGTATTTAAAGATGTGTTGATGTGGCATTTAGGGACATGGCTTAGTGGTGGACATAGCTGTTAGGTCAATGGTTGGGCTTGACATAGATGTTTTTTCCAACTTAAGTGGTTCTATGATTTTCTTCTATTAAAAAAAGGATCTTGGCCTTTGGCAAAGTAAAATCCTATAGCTCCATGCTTATTTAATGCACAGATACATTAAACCATATAATGTCAAAAAGCACACTGGATTCCCATCAGTCAGACTGATGAGGAATTAAAAATTAACCTTTTATTCATCAATATTTCAATGTCCTATTAGGTTTCACTTGGAGAGAACATCCTTAGCATACATCCAATCCCAGCAAAGCTGGGGAAGATGACAAACATTTAACTGAAAAATGAGAAGGGCATTGGATTTGTCTAAAGGCTCCAAAGTCAGAGCCCATTTCACTCCTAAAAGCTATTTTGCTTCAGATGACACTATTTAGACTACAGATTAAATTCATGTATCGCAGGGAGAGTTTTCTCTGAAGTTGGTCAGAAGGCCTGGAGGGGCTCACTCTGCACTGCTGACCACGCACAGGTGGTGCTTTGGCTAAAGCTACTAAGGAGGCCTGGAGGTAGAGAGATGGCACTTGACCCAGGGCCCTAATTCCTAGAGTTTCATCACCTAAGACAAAGTACCAACACCAAGTTATTCCAGGGAACAGATCTCTGATACAGAATTACTGAGCTTAAGTGTAATCTTACAAATACACAAGTTCAAAACACTTGCCTCTGCACGGGGAAGGTGTATTGCAGCTCTCAATACACAGAACTGCCACCCCACAGCAGAATATGACCCCCACGTCAAGATTTCCTCCTCCCAGCAGATTTTTCCAGCCAAATCAGACAGAATATGTACAAGTGCTGAGATGGGGGAAAGGGTGGGAGGGGAAAGAAAGAAAGGAAACAACTGTAATTTTAAAAGGGAGTTGTCCAGATACTACAGTATCTGGTAATTTAAATTAACTTCTCCGAGGTACTTTCATTTACATGTGGTAAAGCAGTAAGGGTATGAACTAAATAATTTGCCTATACAAAGATTCTTTTTTCTTTGCCAAACACAAAGTACAGAAATCACTACTATAACATACCTGAACAGACACAACTTACGTATGTCTTCTGAGAGTTGCCATATGAGTTCTTGTGAGAGTAAGACAGGTATTCCTGCTCAACTGCTTGTGCTCTACCCAGTGTAAGATGCTCATGTGTTCAACACTGCTGCACCCACAAAGAACAGAGGAATAGAGAATTGGAGAGTGGCAATGTTTACTCTGAAAATGGACTTTTGAGCTTTTCATGGTTTCCTGCAAAGATATAAGAACTTTCTAAAAAAGTTTTCCTCTTTTTAGCTTGGCCATTTATCCCTTGATTCGTCCCATGTTCTTTGTGCAGTTTGCAAGATACACTTTAATTCCATCCCCAATCAACTATCTACAGAGAGTTATCAGTTGAAGCAAAAAACACAGAAAAATATATGTGCACATATGCAAACAGAGATGGACACATGTATCAAATAATGCAATGATTAATACATATCCAAACTACTGTATCTACTAACTAAGTGATTAATTTAGCATCATGTGAAACCTTTCTCTTGATAATTTAAAGGGGAAATCTGTTTTCCTGGAATGGAAAGGTTTCAGCTTGTATTCAAAAAGGCAGACTTCGAAACAATCAGGATTCAGCCCAGGATACCTTTTTAGTTTCTGAGATCTCTAATCTCACTCATTCACCAAAAAAGACTAGCAGCTAGTAAAACGCCAAGTTTGGATCATGACTGTGTTGGGGTTTGAGTTGTTTTTGGGTTTTTTGGTGTATTTGGGTTTTTTTGTTTGTTTGTTTTGTTTGTTTCTTTGTGTTTTTGTTTGGTTTTGGTTTTTTGTTTTGTTTTGGTTTTGTTTGTTTGTTTTTCCCCTGTTAGTTTTGTAAGCTTTTTTGTGATTTTGTTTTCTTTTGTTGTTTGTTGGTGAGGTTTTACTACTACTACTCCTGCAGAGAACTTAGGCGTGCTAAGCCATGGGCAGTGTCTGCCCTGGGCATCTTACAATTTACAAGGAAAAGAGATGCACAGAAAACCACTGGTGGCAGCCACAACTGGAGAGAAATTTCATTTTCCAAATCCCTTCCCATGTTAATGTTAATTTTGCATATCTATTCCTAGTATAGGAATAGTAACCCCCAGCTTTCCTACATGGTCTAATGAGGACCTGACATGAAGTAAGGACATATAATCATAGAATCAGCCAGGTTGGGAAAGACCTTTGAGATCATCAAGTCCAACCCTCAATCTGCTACCACTGCAGTTACTAGATCATGGCACTGAGTCCCACATCCAGTCTCATCTTAAAAACCTCCAGGGATGGCGAATCCACCACTCCTCTGGGCATCCGATTCTAATGCCTGATTACCCCTTCTGTAAAGAATTTCTTCCTAATATCCAACATAAACCTCCCTTGGCAAAGCTTAAGATCATGCCCTCTTGTCTTACTGCTGGTTGCCTGGGAGAAGAAACTAACCCCACCTGGCTACAACCTCCTGTCAGGTGGTTGCAGTGATGAGAGTGATGAAGTCACACCTGGGTCTCCTCTTCTCCAAGTTAAACAATGCCAGCTCCCTCAGCCTCTCCTCATGGCACTTGTGTTCAAGTCCCTTCACCAGCCTTGCTGCTCTTCTTTAGACTTGTCCCATCACCTCAACATTCTTCCTGAGCGGAGTGGCCCAGAACCGAAGGGAATACTCAAGCTGCAGCCTCACCAGTGCTGAGTACAAGGGAAGTATCGCTGCCCTGGTCCTTCTGGCCACACTGTTCCTGATACAGGCCAGAATGTCATTGGCCTTTTTTGCCACCTGGGCACACATTGCTCATGTGGCTCAGAACCCCCCTGTCCCTTTCTGCCTGGCTGCTCTCCAGCCCCTCTGTCCCAGCCTGTAGTGCTGCAGGGGGGTGTTGTGGCCAAGGTGCAGGACATGGCACTTGGTCTTGTTGAACCTCATCCTGTTGGATTGGGCCCACCTATCCAGTCTGTCCAGGTCCCTCTGCAGAACCCTCCTGCCTTCCAGCTGATGGACACTCCCCCACAGTTTGGTGTCATCTGCAAATTCGCAGATGGTGGACTTGATTCCTTCATCCAGATCATCAGTAAAGACATTAAAGAGGACTGGGCCCAACACTGAACCCTCGGGGACACCCCTGGTGACCGGCTGCCAGCTGGATGCAGCCCCTCTCACCAGCACTGTCCAGGCTTGGCCATCAGCCAGTTCCTAACCCAGCACAGAGCCCCTGCCCAAGCCATGGGCTGCAGCATTTACAGCAGTATGTTATGGGAGATGGTGTCAAAGGCTTTGCTGAAGCCCAGATAGACTACATTGACAGCCTTCCCCTCTTCCACCAGGGTGATCATCTTGTCATAGGAGGAGATCGGGTTGGTCAGACAGGACCTGCCACTCCCAGACCCATGCTGGTTGGGTCTGATCCCTTGTCCATCCTCCTGTACGTGCCATGTGATCCCACTCAGGATGATCTGCTCCATAACCCTGCCAGGCACCAAGGTCAGGCTGATAGGCCTGTAGTGTCCTGAGTCCTCCTTCTGGTCTTTTTTGTGGATTCACCAACTTCCAGTCATCTGGGACCTCCCCAGTGGGCCAGGACTGTTGATAAATGATGGAGAGCAGCTTGGTGAGCTCTTCCACCAGCTCCCTCATCACCCTTGGGTGGGTCCCATTTGGTCCCATAGACTTGTGAGGATCCAAGTGGCTCAGCAGGTCACTGTTTTTTCCTGGATTACAAGGTGGGCTATTCAGCTTGTTATCTCCATCTACAAGCTCCAGAAGCTAGGTGTCCTCAGGACAACCTGTCTTACTGTTGAAAACTGAGGTGAAGAAGATGTTAAATACCATTCTCACCTCTGGCAAGTGTTTGCTTATCAAAATGTCCCTGTTTATTGCAAGGAGGCTGGATGAAATCACCTTTCAAAGCCCCTTCCAGATCAAACTCTTCTATGACTCTACTACTCTAAGTAACTGTACAAATTCAACAGACTTCAAATAACACATAACTAACCCTTTCCAGCACAAGAGGTTTGTGCCCACAATACAGCACAGAGCAAGCTCCGGCTCTTTGATCTCCAAGCCCTTTGAGTATGCACAGAGGGGAGAGGGACAGGTTGGACCAACCTGTCTGTCAGTCCATTTTTAACAATGTGTTTCAAAGAGCTCACTCCCATAACTCAAGAAAGAAACTCCAGTGACTAAAGCAACTCTCTATAGTAAAAGTGAGTGAGCAGTCTTTTAGTCCAGGTATGAGTTGTAATTCTATTTTCACTCAGATTCAAGGAAACAAGTTAACAGCAAAGCTTTGTGTTCAGCTGGTTACAGTATTTGACAAAGAGAAGGTTAAGCTTTTGGGTACTTTTAATAACCACCTCTCAACTCAGCAGCACAGCTGGTGTCCAACACAGGACTAAGGACACCGAATATTGCCCGCTCCAATATACCAATTAAGTAGTGATGAACTCTAAGAAGAAAAGCCATATGGCATTTTAACCTCTTTACCCTGAAGACCTGTACACAGAGGACAGTTAATTGAGAAGATCCCTACAGGCGAAAGGCTAGCTTGAGAGTTGGAAAAAAAACATGAACGAATGAATTACATATGTACACACACACACATATAAATACACATGGATATACACACACATACACACAGAATTAAAAAAAGCTTTCACACATACATACATATATATATATAAAATAAAAAGTGCGCAGGACTCTTTTGAATCTGAGCGTAAAGAATTACTCTGCAACTGTATAGACACCATTAAAAGGCTGTAATCGATCCCTGCAGTCATTTGTTACATCCTAATCCAACTCACTGTCCTTTTCAGGAATTCAAGAACATGTGGTGACATCAGCAGGACACCCAGACTGAGACAGACAGTAGTCTGCCCTGTGTTAGGGAAAGCATCCCATAGGTGGTTACTTTCAAAATGCCTTGGAAACACAAAAAGCTTCTTTTTCTCAGGGGAGTCCACACACCTTTACTTAAGGTTCATATGGGTCACCTTAGGGCAACATGTACATGGACCTCAGCACTGATCTAATTCTGACTTCTCACAAGCACAGTTTCATGAATTTCAGATGCATTTGAAAATTCACATTTCAACTTTTACCAGTTCCCAGGAAAGCAAAATCACATATGCATGCTACCTGAGTAAGCCATCTAAAATCCCAAACTGGCAGTTCAATATGTGAAATGTCACAGAAAAATATTTGCATCCTGTTAATCTCCACTTGACATTAAGTATCTGGAAGCCTGAAAAATATGTGAAGATATTTGTTTCTTCTGAGTCCAGTGCCAGTGTCATAAACAAGGAAGTAAAGACATCTTCATTTCTTTCACTCTTTCATTGATTACCTTCCAAAAAAAGTACCCTGTCCTTATGTGGTTTATACATTTTTATTCATTATGTTAGAGCTCGGTTGCAAACACTTCTAGGCCTTACACACATTCCAAACACAGATATTAACTTTTCATACTATGTAACTTAGTCCATAGTTTGCTTTGAAACAGTGAATATCGCTGGGACTAATACTACCATCTGAATTTTGAAGACCATATATCAGATTCATTAATTCATTCTCCTGTGAGTAGTGGTGAGTAACCTACCTCATATTATTTTCCCACACATAATTGCTTCTTGTAATAAAGTTTATGCAAGTGTTTGGGGAAGTTCATTGGATCACTGCATTCAAGAAGGGCCTTTTCATAATTTTCATTTAGTATATCCTGAATGTTTTTAAGCTGCTCAACCAGGACCACAGCCACATTGCACCCTATTTACATTCTGACTTTTCCTGTTTTGAGCGTATGAGTAAGCTTATAGAATTAGAGATTCTATAAAATATCCTGGGAACAAAGCTCTATCTAAACAACACTGATGCTGGAAGATTATACTTTAAACAGAAAAGCTGAATAAAAATTACTGGTGAAAACTATATGGTTTTCATTGCTAATTCCTCATCTGTCTAACCCAATCTACTCCACTACCGTCCATGTTCATTCATCCATAAATTCATCCTGAACTGTCCATATTTGAGATCTTACTTTGCCACAGGGAAAATAAACATACAAAGAAGAACCCTTACCAAATATTACTTTTTCTTTCACAGAAGGATGAAAATACCTAATTCCAATGCTACAAAACAATAGCTTGATTTGCAAAAGATTGAGGATTAAAAATTTCACAACTAATGTCAAAAGTAAGAGTATGGAAAGGAAAAATTCTACAAGTCAATAGGATTGAACCACTTGTTGTGTTAATCAAATAAGTAAGTCTAATGACTATGAAGGAAGAAATAAAGTGGGGAAAAAACGTAGTTTTAAGAAATTGCTGAAGCCACGACTAAATACACTTGATGAACTGTGCCACAACTATCGCTCCTGGTTCAGTATGGAAAGCAGTCTTGTGCCAGCCCACATATTCTCAGTATAATGTCTAAGAGAGTTTTTTAAATATCACTGCCTGCTTCTGGCTCCTAAAACCCAAGCTTCTGCCCCCAAAAGCCTAAAAATGAGTCAGTGTTACAGGGCATGTATAAGTAAAGCAGTTATTTAGTCATCCAGGTGAAATTCTTCCTGAAGGAGACAGCAAAACTGGTATTGCAGTGAAATACCCTTTCACAGCTTTGTCAGGAGTATCCTCTGCCTCTTGAAAGTTTTTTTTAAAAATTTTATTTATTTAATTTAAAAAGTGATAATGGTTTGGTTTCTGACAGAGATCTCAGAAGCCTTTCCAGTTCACACAGGTAATAGAAAAAGACTTATTTTTACTTAAAAGACATGTTCATTTCATAAAGTATTTTTTATCACTTAAGACAGTAAGGGATAAGATTAACCTTTCTTGTGTGTTCACCTATCAATCCATGCTTACACATTTTATTGTTCAAGAACGACTGAAAGGTAGTATTTTAGAGGAAATTAATTTTATATGGTTGGTTTACAGAACAGAAAAACCCAATGGAATTGACAGACATATCTACAGATTCATACCAAAATGATATTAGAACTTGATATAGGCTTTTCAACAAACACAGCCTCCAACAGCCAGCTCTACAAGAAAAGTGGACTTAAAGCCCTGGAAACAGAAACATACTTAGTTCTTGAGTATTTCCAGCTCATCTTGGCTCTTTGCCAAGAGTTTCCATCCCAGAGGTCTTACTTCTGATCTAAGTTTGTACTCACCAAAACCTGAAATATATGACATAAGCAGTTAATAAAAAACAAACAAACAAAAACTAAACCAAAAACTAATAAAAAATTAAAAACAAAGAATTCTATAATCCAGATGCCACAGAAAGGGAAGCTTACAACAAGAAATTTGTGAATTTTTTAGAACAGTTTTAAAATGAAAGCTTGATATATGTAGTTTTGGTGAAGTACAGCATTCAGTACAGAGGTGCTCAGCTCCCTGCAAATAAATCCTTTACAAGAAATGTCCAATTCATAAAACGATCCAGACACAAGATCTGGAAAAACTCACAGAATAAAAACCAACTTTTACTGCAGAAGCTTTCTGAACAGAACTGAATGGACACCTCTTATGGTCCTGAAAAAGCACACATCTCTCCATCCAGCATCAAGGAAAGAAGTAGAAGTATTTCAATGAAGAACAGGCAAAGTTTATGTCAGTTTTAGTAGCTGGAAACTGCAAGAGCAATACAAAACAACTAGCAGATCTGCATGCCCCTATTCTTGGTCTTCTCTATGACTCTGCATATGGCCTCTTTTGGACAATGTGGAGGAAAAGTACATGTCACTTTAAACATAGCACCTGGATTTGAAATCAGTGCTTTGGGTTTCATATATTTTGTCATTACTGAAATAATACATTTAAATTGGCTCATGACTGAAGCTAAACTTTTTATTTTTGACTGAGAAAATGTCTACTTTTCCATCCCAAATGGAGTACTCTTTTCTTGCTGTCTTTCATCAACTACTAATGAAGAAAAACATCTGTTACTTTCTACGTTCTTTTCCTCATAATAAGACATTTACTGGAAAACAGGGAAAAACAGTAAGGGGATTTCAGAACAATGTTTCTTTACAGAGCTCTAAGGCCACAACAGGTAATGGCTAGTGATGCTGGACTGTTGCATAGCATGGAAGAAATAAGTTTAAGCCATGGAGTAATTCTATTCAATAGACTCTACAACAACTCTTAAACCTCATACTAACATGGAGTGTTTTTTTCCTCAAAACAACTCTCACTTTTAACAGATTTTACTTCTCAATCTATCAGTTTTTCTAGCAGTCTCATTGGTAAAAACATGCTGTTTAATTTCAAACTGAATATATATGGAGTAAAAATGACATTTATATTTCACTTCTTGACTATCCCCAGAGTATGCTGTGATAGTTATGTTCTTACCAGAGAGCCATTCTGAAAAATCATTGCTCATATTCTTTAATCAGGCTCAGAAACATTTTCATACCCTGTAGGAAGAGACAGTTCCATCAAAAATATGACTCTCACGAGGTCTTTAACACCAACCTTCTTCGTGTTCTTGATGTAGCAAATGGTCTCCTCAGGATTTCATGATTTCTAGTATCAAAATAAAATGTGTCATTAAAAGCTTTAAAAGGACAGCTCATAGAATAACTTATGGGACATTGACTTCAACTGACACCCAAGGATACTGAGACTGAAATCCACAGGCAGAGCAAAGATTTCAGCTGTTTCTTCTGCCATCTCCACCTTCCTCTTCCTCCCTTTGGCTGGAGTAAGCAGTTGCTCATCATTTGCTTTAATTCACGTTTTGAAATCCTTCTTTGACATATTAAACAGCAATACCCTCTTCCTAGGCAATAAGAGAGCTGTGATTATGGAGCACAGCACAGTCAAAAACTACACTTTTATGCAGAATAACACTGCTACACACCTGAACCTTGAAGACCCTTTGAAAGGCATAATGTCTTTATGAGGGTAAAAAGAGGATTGTATTAGGGATGGAAGGGCTGTTCAAGTAGAATGAACAGAATAACAAATACTGTGGTGATTGTGGGGGTTGGGCTTGGTTCTTTCTTTCCTTTGCAGATACAGAGACAGATCAGAAAGTCAGTATCACTCTCTAAAGGAGAAGATGGCTATTTGCTATCATGTCAGCTCCCCAGTAAGTACCATGGCATTTTAACACACACATTCAGAAACTGCAAATTGAAAGTAAGAGGAATTATTTTCAGGTACGTATTTTCACAAAATATGCTTCAGAGAGGGAGACACTAGTCATTTTTACATCACCACCAAACTCTTTGTTTGCCTTCATCTTACAGAAGTATTTCTACAACACAAGACATGAATAGCACCCCAGAACCACACATGGAGAGGCCAGATTTTCTGTCTGGATATTCCAGAGGTTGAGGATGAAATGCTGTCGGAGATGCAAGGACAGTGTAGGCAGTACCCAAAAACAGTGATTCAGCCTGTCTGGCCCAAGTCTGATGGGAAGCAAGCTGCAAGCAGCACAGCTGTTATGGAACTGTTCACATACACCATCTGGTCAGGTGTGTCCCACAGCACAGGGACAGCTAACCTCGAAGTATCACTGTACCTTGAAAAGTAATGCTGCATTTAATTGCTAATATACTTCCTCACATCTTCCCTGCTTTACACTTTCTTCTAGGATAGAATAATTAAAACATGATTTACTTCTCACCTGATTTACATGAATGACTAATTAAGGCTCAACTGCAGTTGTCATCCTCCAGCTTTGAAGAGGTTTCCTAAGGTGCAAACACTCTTGCCAAAAACCCCTCACTAACAAGAAAAAAGGGACCTAAATTTTGCTGCTTAATAGGTAATGATTGCTGCATAATTACAGAGCTGTAATTTAATTGGTTAGGCTCTGCCACATACACGCCTAGACACAGACCACAGGTCACACATCTTGGCTCTTTACCAGACAGAGCTACTCATCATAAAACTTCACTGAAAACAACCACTGCATTTAGACAGAGTTTAAGATGCCCACTGCAGAGAAGAGCTCAGGGAGCATGTCTAGCCATGTGAAAAAGTTCACTCTTCCAGTGCCTGCCCAGGTTTTTCAGACAGCATGGGAAAACAAACCTTACCAAGGCATTAGCAGCATCAATATTTACAAAGTAAGAGTCTTGGTAACTCACCCACCATTTGTACTAGCAGCAAAATCTATGAATTTACACTGCCTCTCCAAACTTGTCCCTGATAAAGAACTATAAATGCATCTTAACTGCTGCTCTCTAAACTACTCCTAAATACTTCCTGCCAGAATGTAATCTCAATTCAAGAGATATCAATGAGAGGTGGATGAACATTTTTAATTTCTTAAGAAGTTTTTGGAAGTGTTTCATGGAGAGTTCCCTCATGAGTAACCCACCACAGACATGCTGCCAAGCTGCAGCAGACAGGTTCATCAGCTGCAACCTGCACAGATTGTGCAGTGCTCCTGGAATCCATCTGACATTATGCACATGCAGCACAACTTTCCCAAGGAGCCCAACAGTTAAAGCTGCTGGAAAGGAAGGGAGATTTGGAGAGAGGTAAAGGTAATGTAAAGATGTGCCAAGCCATAGCTTCAAGACCACAAAAACCTTATCCCCCAGCAGCCCCCAAGTTTTTTACCCATGAATTATTGTCATTTATAGCTCATTACTTACAACTGAGGTTGGTTAAAAAAGACAACATTGCAACTTAAGTTTCCTAAAGATGAGGAAAAGGATGGGAAGAAAGGGATTCTTAAGGTTGGGCAAGATACTCACTAGGTATCATGATAGCCCTGTTTGCAACAAGGTAGTCTTTCCAATTGTGATGGTTTAGAGTTAAACCAGTAGGAGAAATGAACCCAACTCAGAATGGGATTGCAAGTCAGAATAACAATTTATTAAAAGATCACAAAAATACACTGAAACAGAAAAGAAAACTTGTTTGTGCTACGAAAAAAACACCAGATGTACAACTCAACACAGTGGGGCACAAGCAGAGTGGAGCTCACCAACCCTGTGCTGAGCACCACGTGGCCCCTCCTGAGTTCAAAGTAAAAAGAAAACAAGGTACTTGCTAGTGAAAGTTATGGCAGTCTCAGTCTGATCGAGGCTCTGGTCCTCCTCTGGATCTGAAGAGAGCTCCCAGTCCCAAACCCCCATCTTATATCCATTTAGGCTCCGCCCAGTTCCTTCCCCCAGAATGGAGAATTAAACAGTGGGTGATTTACTCTGTGAGATAAACAATAGCCTATATTTGGCATCCCTGATGACCCATTAGCAGATATGACCCCTCAGGTGGGTATGGAGGCAGAAGAACTTCCTTATCTCACAGAAGTTCCTAAACACCCACCTTGTAGCCTGAGGGGTGGGGTGTGCCTTAGACAATAGCTGCTAATGGGCTATTGCAAGCAGTTTGTGGGAAAAAATGGCACAGAGGGTTTAGAATACACACCCACACAGTGGCAATCTGATCCTGGCTACTAAAACCAGGACACCAATCCATGTTTAAAACAGCTCAAAGGGATCATACCTCATTTTCTTCAAATCACATAGAAAGTTTATCTATCCACCATTCATACATTTCCTCTTGTCACCTCTTCCTGATCTGAGCTCACTTTCCAAGTGCTCTACTACTTCTCGCAATGACATACTACCTCAACGGGCTTTACAACTTCACTTCCAGCCTCCATTTGTATTTGTATTTCCAATAAACATGAATACCACATCTCAATTACAGGCATGCCAGACAATCATCTCTATGCTAAACATCATGTTTCTGAGCATGTGGCTAACCCCTGCACTGGTGACTTCTTCCCAGCTGCTTCACCTGTGAAAATCCCAGAAAATGTCACACTCCAAGTCCCTTGCTGCACTTCACATGTTTTAAATCCTCTTTCTGGAAAAAAGAGAAAAAAAAAAAAAAGAAAGCAAGCTGCCTTTCAGTTTATTTTTATCCAAATGAAGTTCATTTCTCTGTGATGCAAGACAGGCTTACTGTTCTTCTTATGTTCTTTTTTTCAGTTGCTATTACCTGTATATTTCAACAATAAACTTGTTTTCATCTAGGTTATTAATGAAAAAAATACTAAATGAAACAGGACTCAAGTACTGAATAAATGAAAAAATATCCTGTCCAGAACCCAGTTTTACCAGTTCAGTGTTGTTTTCACCTACAAGCCATCCAGATTAACTGGACACAAACACCGATACCAAGATTTATGTGGTCTTTCAGCAAGTATCATACACAATGGGACAACATAAAGAAGTTTTAACCTGTTGTTTTGCCAAAGTCATTAATCAGCCCCATCCTCCATCCTCAAAGAAATCCTCAAAGCCTATTTTTCTAAATTCATCATGAATTCATTGTCAAGAAGAGCAGCAAGAAGTAGGTAACAGCAGGCACAGGCCTACTGGCAAACATCATTTTAGGGCTTCAGCAATTCAATATCCTGATTTAAATTTGGCAGCTACTCAAAAAAAAAAAAAAAAAAAAAAAAAAAAAAAAAACACAAACAAACCAAAAAAATCTGTCAACAGTTTTCACTTTAAATACCTCAACTTGGCACTCATGAAGTTTTTCAATACTGCAAAATTGCTTATCTCAGCACCAAATGGTCAGAATACAGCCCCATTCTGTTGTGAGCTTGTGGAGACCTTTTTCCTGCATGGTTCATCACTCACTGTACTTAAACTTCACAGCGAATTCTGTCCCTTTTACATTTTTTAAAGAAAGGCCTGAGATGCAATGGTATATCATTCTCTCCAAGCAGGGGTCCCGAGGACAAAATTTACAAAATATATATTTTTGAAACATAGGTGAGAACAGCAGAAGCAACGCAGTCTTTTCAGAGCCCACAAATAGACCTAGCAGCTGGTGAAATGCCAGCATATAACCTGCTATATAGCCGCAAAACGTGGGGCTTGTTACTGTAAATTTCACTTATTTTCCTCAACAGCAGCGTAATTAACAGCTGTGTCCCCTCTCTCTGAGCACACATTTTCCTTAACTTTTGATGAAGTTTTGGAAGCAAAATCAGCCAGCAAAAGACTCCTGGGCTATGCTCTAGATGCTTTCTGAAGCAATGCTTTGCAAAGAGATGGAACTAAATCTGGCAGTGCTCACCCCCTAATCTCCAGGCAGGGATTTAGGGTAGTAACCTTGTTTGCATCCCTCCAGCCTTCAGGAGGAAGCATTTATTCCACTTTTAACATCCTTTATTATCTCTCAAATGATTTTGGGTGCATGGATGAAACTACTGATGCCTTCATGCTTCCAGGTAATTCCTAGGAGGCTTCCAAGCGCCCACATCTTGTTCCTCTCCCCTCCAGAATATATTAAAGACTACAGGGATACTCAACTTGCTCAATAATCTTCACATGAAGAAACAATCTCACACTCTGGTTCTTTGCACAGGTGACTGAAGGACATATTAAAAACCAGCTGGGTGTGGTTCACAAACTGAGACGGGAAGAAGTGCCGCTGGATGGCACCGGGGAGCATCCAGTATAATGTCGAGGCAATGTTTGCATGTAACTCCAATGGACAGCATGTGCAACTCTTAATGTCACTCAGAATGTGTTGCTAACCAGCCTACCCTTCCTCTGCAGAGCTTGCAAACCTCCCATTTAGCTGGAGTTGCTGTAACACTTTGCCTGCTTTCCAAATCAAGCCAAAAACCTTGTCTTCTCTAGCTCACCCTCTAATTTGTGGAGATGTGCCAAACTACTTATGGTCTGGTCTCACCTCTGACTTGTCCTTCTTTTCAGAGACCACCAGGGAGACGGGCAATGCAATGCAGTGCTCTCTATGCCATCATATCCGATGACTAATGAACATGTGTTGCTATTCTGTGAGAAATGTTTCCTTTCTTTGCTGATACGACAGTGCAAACCACACAAGTCTCATGTACAAGACATAAAAACCTAGTGTGTCAGCTGCCACAAGGAGCTCTGGGTACCCTCTTTGTACTCTATGCTTAGGAAAATGCCTAGTTTAAAGGCCAAGTCACTAAATTAAGATCTAAAAAACTCAAGTTCATTTTCTATTCTTGCCTCAGCATCCTCCATTTGATTCAAGTAATTTAGTTTTCTGGTTGATAAAACATTGAAAATGTCCTATCATAATACAGAAAATGAATCCTTTGCTATTTGTATTTAGTATGGAGGCTGTGGAGGCAGTTAAATGATGCAGCCACTTTCCATGATCTGCCATTTCTTCTAGTAAAGCTTCAAGTATATGTCTTTGGCTCTAAATCCACTTCAGACAAACTCACACATCCTCCCAGAAGCATCAGCAAAAGCCAGAAGGCAGAAGCCCTGTACAGACCAGCCACACCACCATCACTGCTTTCACATGTTACTAGAGATCTGTGTCTGCTGCACACTTCTGATGGCCTCATGCCCAAGGCTCCCAGTCTGGTCCTTTGCACTGTGATGTCTCAAGGATCTCCGGCTCTACTGCTCTTCTCAGTGACCAGGAATCAAAAACTCTATAAACCCTTACCTTCAATGCAATACAGAAATCCATGCAGTGTTTCTGACATCTGCTCTTCTGTTCTTCCCAGACTTATTTAAGCTACCTGTTTTCAGAATACCATACGGTTTGCAATACAACATGAAAATCCAGCCAAGATCAGAGACCAAAGGAAGAGGATTGTTCTCTTCCAAGAAGCTGTTCAAAAAGAGATATGATTAGCCTTGGTCTTCCAGGGCTTCAGAAAATTGACCAATACTACTCTTAAGGAACAACCATGCACAGACTCAAATACAGCACAGGCATTTTGAAGTCCTTTCTTGAAGAGTACTTTCTGTTTCAATATCTGTCTCAATTCCATAGTATTTCCAGGAAAAGATCACTACATCTGACCTAGGAGACAAAATCCAGAAATTTCAACCTTTACTTGTCTCAAGAGTTCTTCAATTACATTAACATCTTAAAAGAGAAGTTAAAATGTTGAAAATAACCCAGCTTGTTTTTGAAATACTTTAGACAAAACATGAGAAGATATTATTACAAATAAATGTTAATACATCATATTTTCCACTGTAAAAAGGAGTAAGTCTGTGAAAGGCCTGCTAGCTCAAATATCATTATAATATAGATCAAACCCAAAAGATTACTTAATGGTATTTTGGTAGGGCACTGTCTCAAAATATTCAATTAGACTACACGCTATTTCCTCTTCTTCTCTATGTAAGAGCCTGATCTAGCTCTATTAGTCATCACAGTGTATCTGTCACTTGATTGTGAAATACAATAGGTAAAATTCCCAAACCTGATTTTTTTTTGTCATTCCCCAATTTATATTTCAGTCATAAGCAAAGACAATAAAATTTTTGGATGAAGCTGAATTGTAAAGCTTGTGATTTTTTTTCACTTTGAAGATAGATTATTTTTCCTGTCATACAGCTATGCAATAATGGTTCACTTAAAGACTGTAAGCAACATAAGCTTCTTCTTCTCGACAAATGCATTGCACTATGTATTTTAGAGGGCCGTATTTAAAGTCATCATCTAATCAGCATTGCTTTCTTCAGCTGCTCAGTGCAATTTATTCATCAAGAGCTAACAGAGGCAGACTCAGTTACAATCTGCATAGTTCACAAAGTAAAAAAAGACAGTTGCAGCTTTGATTTAGTGACACTTCATGCAGATCTGCATTTACACATGGTATAAAGTGGTGGAAAACCAGACCCAGTGAGCCTGATGTAAAAATTTCCCCATCAGTGAGTGAATCCAATAAACTGCTAAAAACCAAACCAAAGAAAGAACCCACCCAAATCACAAAGAAAGTTGAACTTAAGCAAAAAGTTCCCTTCAAACATATTTCCCTTCTTTCCTTCTTTATCTCTCTTGGTTTGCCTATAAGTTGATGTAAATTTTTAAAACACATGAGTTTATCTTAGATAGTAACTTGTAAGCACTGTTTTAATCTAGTAGGCAGGGAAACAGGGCTGCTAGCCTATCCCTACTTACTTTCAAATGCTATTTCCACGTGGAATACTACTTGTTCATATCTCTACTGCCTTTATATATTCTCTAAGTATTTCTGGCCTGTATCCCACACTTAAGACATAGTTCAAGAAATACTTGAAGGGAATTGTGATGTAAAAGGTATTGCATTTTTCTTCTTGGCTTCTGTGGTCCAGGAACAGCATGCTCTTAAGACAATAGCAATTTCAAAATGAAAAGGCATTATCTCCCACTTGAGCTGGAGAATCTGCTTTCAAGGAATTAAGTTTATCAGCACTTATGAATAACTTTTGAAATATGAAAACACTTAATTATTAAAACCCTACAATAACAACACCATCATCTTCCTTCTCCCTGATAAAATTCAAGCTAATTCACAGCCTAGGATAGGTGGTTAAAAGGTTAAGACACCTTCTCTCTCAGCACATCTGTGCAAGAAAGATAAAATCCAATTTCGAAGATTACACTGGTGGCTTAGTGACTTACTTGAGAAGCAGACTGGGCTTAAAGAGGCCACCACAAATGTTAGTCGCTCTAGGGTAGCAGAACACAAGGAATGCTACTCAGAAAGGTATGTTTCCTCCAGTGCAGAGAAATGTTGATTTATATGAGTTGTAAGTAGTCAGAAATTATTAAGCATTGTGAGAATGAAGGGGATGTCCCTCCATGCCCTTACATCTCTGCAGAGGTGTTGCACCTGCTGCCTCCAGCGTAGGTTCTGTTCCTCTGCCCTGTTTCAAAGCCCTAAGTAGCTCCAGAAGCAGGGACCCAAACTTGTCTCAGTCCTCTCTTGTCCCAGTCATGTCTATGCCACAAACCCTCTTGTGCCCTGTTCCCTCTGCTGTACAAACCTTGTATTCTCCAGTAATGCAGGGGCACAGGGAAAGTCTCTACTCCAGCCTCCTTTACAGACTAAGAGAAATAGTCTGCAAGAGGTCAGCAGCTCTCCCTTAAACCCTGCTGGCAAAACTGGCCATCAAGTTATTCAGCATAATTTGGATGCAACTTCTGGGCTCAAAAAGTCCACAGGGAAGAAGAGTAAAGGCATATATATGCAGGGGGAGTTTCCCTCTATTCTCATGTCATCATCATTAAGCCTTTTCTGGGACACAAATCAGAGATGACACTACAGCTGTGGCACTGAACTGCACCTTCAATCTTCTTCAGCACAGCACATCTCCCTGGCCATAGACCTCCACCTCTGCACCACCCAAACACTGTAACCCTGTCTCAACTTGATCCATCTTGCATTTTTTCTTGAAAATATGAACAGGGGTCTCCTGAAAAACTGAAGTCACTTTCCAATGAGAGTATGCCCATTTATGTAAAGAACACAGCCTTAAAGGAAACTGTAAGTATTCTGTGGTGGACAAAGTACTTTAACAAGCAGCTAGGATTGAAATCCTAACATGGACCAGACCAGCCAACCTTTCAGTGACTTATTCTGATGCCTACAGAAAGGAGGATGTGACAGACCCCATCATATAATGGCACAAAAGCCAACAATTTCTCTTCAGTACCACAACTGCATCATCCCAAGCTCTCAAAGCAGTCAGTGTTAGTTTTACTGGTTCACACTCACACTGTTTCCAGCCAGAAGAGCCTGAAGCATTTTCAGCCAGTTCATTAAAACTGATCTTAGAAATCCCAGTTTCTTCAATGTTCCACACTGTGGTTTCTAAACAGATTCCTGATTCTGGCATACTAGAAGCAACAGTATTCATTTGTATATGTGCTGTTCATGCCCATCATGGTGTCCCTTGGCTTGTTTCCCCTATAATATAGCTATGTCCAAAATTTACTGAAGCTGGTTTGTTTTCTCCTTATGTATTGTCAACTCATAAAATGTTTCTCAAAACACTCACTAGGCACCAAATAACACTTGGCTAACGGCACAAGTCCAGCTCTCTCTCACAGGAAGAGCCTGCACTACTAGATAAGCCTTGAACCATGTCTAAACATGTGCTGCCCGTTCCTGCACTGGACTTACTTGAGGTGCTCTTTCCTACTTGAAAGCACAATGGTTGCCAACCCTGCACCAGAAGCAGAGTAAGCCAGAACTCCAACTAAGCAATGTTGCGCAGATTACAGTTCATCAAAACAGTACTTCTATGTCATTGGAAAAGCTGCACTTCCATACTGGAAATGGTGAGAGAACTTGATTATCTGGCAGAAAAGTTGAAACACTAAAACCAAAAATAAACCCAAACAACAAACCAATATATAAATATGGTCCAAACTAGCCAACTGCAAGCTTGGATTTACATACTTCCACGGTCTAATCTAAGTAGTCCTGAATTCAAACATGTAGCTTGTTGACCAAAAAGATACACTGCTGACTCCTGTCGTGTATTCTCACAGGCAGCAAACACAGTTCGTTGCAGATGCACCTGTTGAGAAGAGGTTCTGGGGATCCAAAGAAGCAACACTCTAATAGTGCTGCTTTAGTGCAGTGAGGATGCAGACATATGCAGACAAAAATAGCATCTGATAGTCAATGCCCAAGTTGGATCTTTGCCTCTGCAGAACTTGCAATTAAGACCCTAAACCCACTTTTTATGGCTGAGGGCAACTGGGGAATTTCTATTCAAAACCAGCTTCATCCAGCCTCTGCTTACCCCAGTGTACTAATGATTCATTTCTACTTCAGTGCCACACAGCGTGCCAATGTAGTCCTTACTTCTTTCCAGCAATGGAAAAGCAACTGCCAGGTTCTTTCTGCAATAGCTTCACAATGATATCCTGATCTGCCCATCATATCCATACGAGTTACTTATGAGGGGCAGGCACTTGAAGTCCGAGGGAACCAATCCAAAAGTCTCACATTTTTGGATCACATGATGGGAACCTTCACCCTCACATACGGGATACAAGAGATACCACCTCCCCAGTTTGCAAGACTTCTGAGATAGTATTTGTGAACACGACCTATACAATTAGAACAGTCTTTTAAAATGTGAGGGTTTCAACAGAAAGACAGACTAATCCCAAAATAGGAAATGTGTTGGGATGCCTGTGGTAGAAGCTGGAATCAGTACCTGCTCAAACTTCTCTGCTGTCAAAGCAGCTTTTGGGTAGCATTCACACAGCTGGAAAGCAACATTCCACCAAAATCTCTTATGAGCTCTGCAGTGTAAAACAAACACCCTTTCTCCCAAAGCACAGCCTGGGGACCAATGCAATGTTCCACAACCCATGGAGTAGACTTGCTAAACCAGCTCCTCTCCTGAGAGGAAGACTAGTCTCAGTATCAGCAGTCTTCAATCACCAAACCCAGTCTACAAAGAAGAAAACATGGCAGAGATGTCTAACACTTCTTTTAAGTAGTTTCACAGTTAGTGAAAATGCATCACACTTTTCCATTTCTCTTATACCTTTCAATGGCAGGCATCTGAGTGAAACACCAGAAAAGAATTCCAATCACACACTGGTTCAGAAGATGTACAAACATGCCATTTGTTTTTGGTGTTAACACCCAAACTAGTTTGAAGCTTGTATTTTGAAGGTTAAAGTTCTAACAACAAGATTTAGCAAAAAAAACAAGATAATAAACTCTGAGACTCTAAGATATCAGTATGATTGCGTAACACTACACATAACTCATCTATTCTACATTTTTCTTTCTCTTAAGTCCCAGTTTAGCAACCTTTCATAATTATAAAACTAAGTTGTTGTTGTTGTTGGCTAGACTTCGCGAACGAAGATTTTGGGATAAGCCTGCGCAATGGATTTTTTAGGTGAGGCACAGTGTGCGCGGAACTGGCCCCACCCCCTTCACTCCTGAGCTTCATTTTGCCACGGCCGAGCAGCTCGGATGGTAACAGTGAGTTCCTCAGGATTCGAACCGGCGTCCTCAGAGGAGGAGCCGGCTCCAGAGGCAGCGACTTATACCACTCGGCCAACGCCCACCGCAAAACTAAGTTGTACAGCTGCCAAAATGTTCTATTGCAATACAAATACATTGTGGATAACAGCATGATCACAAGGTAAAGTAAAAGGTAAAATATTCAACTCACAGAGTTTTGTTTTGTTAAAAATAAAAAAGAAAAGGCTACAGAATTTATTTAAAGGCTACATTAGTTCAGTGCCCTTTATCCCAGCTTTTTTAAACTACAAGCAAAATTTATAATCCAGTAAACTTAATGGATAGGTTTTCACCTTTATAGCAGCAGTATATGTCATATCTCCAACCATCTGAAACATCCTAAGTGACATACACAGAAGGGTGCAAATCCTGCAACCACAACAGAGCAAATCCATCTTTCTTCCCATCCTTTCTCTTTTTATAGCTATTCTACAATATTTCGTTTCACAGTTGAAACACTAAGTATTTAAGCATGAGGTATATGAGCTAACCAGATAAGAGATTAGGTGAAGCAAAGATTAACGTTATTTAATATGAACAGAGAAGGCTTAAAAGGTGGCAAAGGATCTGGAAACAGTTTTAGCAATTTGTTTTAAATTAGATCACGGTGTATACTGTGAAATGGTTTTAAAATAGACAGAAAAATAGAAATCTGTAATTTCTAGAAAGAAATAATTTATTTTAGCCTTTCTGTACAGTTATTAACTGATACTATACAGCTGTTCAAAACAATGGAACAGATTAAACCAAGGTGTCCTCCAGTAGGTCAGATGAAAAACCATCTAACTTCACAAAAGTTTAGACTAAAATCCAAACCTTCAGATTTTGAACCATCTTTCTTTCAAATTATATTGTTTACAATGTCCCATGGGCTATACTGTAGGGACTGCCCAAGGAGATCTGTTCACAAATTAAGCACCTGTGATTTGTACCTATATTGAAGAAAGCACAAGATGAACATCAAAGCTATTCTCTCTGGAACTGGCCGCTCCTTGAAGAGCAGTAGTGTTAAACACAAATCTGTCTACTAAATCTGAATACTATTTGTAAGTTATATATAATTAACTTTTAAATAAGTAGCTAAAATTTTAATTATTATGTCCTTGTAGAGCAGTAGAAGAGATTGCATACCCTTCTTAGGGGACTTAAAGTTACAGTCTTCATAACTTTGTCTACTTTGCACCTTGCGCTTTTATCTGCTTGCATAGTTGAGTGTATCTGAGGATCTTCAAAGCCAGGTATACTTTATGTGAAAGGCACAGTTCAGCTTGCGCTATAGTAAGAGCCACATAAAGTTACCAAACATAAAACACATACTGAACCTGAAGATAAGAACTGTCAGAAGCTAAGGACAGTCTGGATACACAGAACAACCAAGAAATTTGCAGATAAGAGATAAAACAAAACAGTAGTTCAATGAGTTCGACAGACAGGTATAATTCCAGATGGCAACAACGATGTTCCCTCCGCCACAGCTGCCACGACAGTAGGTCAGAGAAGGCCACTCTGCTTGAACTGAGCCGTGGGAGACAGAGTGGACAGAGATTGCTGGATGAATAAACAGCCCCTGGAGGGAAACCAAGCAAAGGCAGCTCCGAATTCCCACTGGTAGCAGATGGGCAAGTTACCGAAGAGTTTGAATTATTTGATTTTGTGGCAGTGTGAGAAACAAACAGCTTCATTTTGTGTGTGCTAGAAATGTGTCACAGCAGGAGAAACTAAGGGTGAATGCCACAGGAAACTGCATCACACACTAATATTTCTGAAAGGGCTGAAAATGACACATTAGACTGTGCAGGGCCAGTGAGAGACCATTTTGTGGATAAAAGCCATTGATGTAAAGAGAAGACTATCAACAAGGAGGAAAAGAGCAATCCTAAAAGAAGTTATGAAAGTCAGTTATAAGGATCTTTGCTCATTTTCTGATTAGAAAATACAGCATAAAGCACTTATTTCTGGGAGAAGAACACTGAAAACTTAGTGCAGGGCACACTGGAAGAAGAAACAGGTCTTCCAGATACTTATATGCATGTAAAAAGCTAAGGAGTGACTTGCATTATAGTCTTACTTAGAAATGTACCTGCATCATCAGTCTATGGTTCTAGACGAAGCTAATTTTGTACAGAAACAGACACTGGCAGATGAAGCAGAGGTACTCTCTTGACAGTGGACAGACAAGGGGGAAACAGGTCCTAAGAGCTTCTCAAAGACAATCACTCTTCACTTTTAATCCAAATCCAAACCATCAGATGTTCAGGCTCGAAATTAAATGACTTCCTAACTACATTTAAATGAAATGAAATTAAATTTAAATGAAAATGCTGTATGCCTATGTAACCAAAAAGGAAAAACTTTTAGCCTTTCTTAAGATTAAAAAATTTTCTCACAGGGCGATGAAGCATCTGCCCAGGAAACAAAATAATCACTTGAAAATTTGCAAGCTATTACAATGGAAGTTAAAGTATTTGAATCAGAGCTGCTATGTGAACTTGGCAGTGCTGTCATTCACAAAAATGGCTAAAATATTCCAGGTACAGTAACACACATGTTTTTCCCAAGTCTCCTCATACCATCATCCATCTCCTAGTACATCTTTGATACTAACATACATTCTTCTTCTTTGGAAAATAACTCCATATGAGGTCTTGCTCTTTCTTTTCAGAACATGATAGTGTAAAATACAAAATTCAAGTCACAGAGGCTCTTTCTAAAGGTGGGTAGTGTTAAAAAAATCCACCTGATAACAGCTTCTTATTTAAGATGAACCAGGTTAGTTCTTCCGTGTCTAACAGTTGCTTTGCAGCTGATGGACAAAGAACTTTATCTGTCAAAATACAAAAAAACCTGCAACAATTTCATCTGAAAAACAGTAGAAGCCAATCAGGCTGTGGCATTTCTTTTAGGGAACCACATTAAGCACACATAGCAGTCAAGCTGGTGACACTGTGAAAATAACTGGCACTGAGACTTGCATTGCTCACAGTGCATCCTCAAGCAACAAGAGTACATGCTGAGGTCAGAAGTTTCGTCTGCTAAAAAAAAGCAGAGAACTCTCCTATGTAACAAAAGCCTGAAGAGTCCCAACTCAAAATTATGCACTCAAGGTATATTCTTGATGTTAAATCGATTCAAAAGATTTTATCTATAGCATATGAAGGACAGACATGTCCCTAGCACATATCAGGACTGCTTATATGACAGATCTTAGGGTACAACCGATTTTGCCAGAGGGATTAATTACCTGAGGACGAAAATGCTCTTTTTCATTATAAATTATTCTTATGGAGTTCTCAGAAGCTCGGAATATTAGCGACAGGGGAAAAGACAACATGTATTACACATATTATTTGTACAAAACCTCAGATATATAAAACTAGATACATATTTACAGACTGTGAATTAGAAAGTTTATTGATCAAGTAAATGGATCAATTTATGAGGAAATGCTGCCTACTCATGTCTATTTACTGCACTGCATATAACTCATATATTCAACCCAGAAAAGAAGAGCACATTGACACAGCAGAATACATAGGCACTCCATACCTCACCTTTCAGTCTTAGCTTGGGGACATGAAAATTTAAGTTCTATAAACACGCATTACCTAAAAAACCCTATTTCTTATCCTGGTCAAAGAGGCACAGGATCTGACAAAGCTACATTTTGCCAACATCCTCCCCCAAACATCAAAATCCAAAATCCTACACCTTTTTCTTACTCAGAGTGTTGCAAGTTTAGCCATATAGGTGACTCTTTAACAGAAGAGGCAGTTTACAAACATTAGCAGACATACACCATGGCCTAAATTCCAAAGAATATATCCCTAATTGTCAAAGCAACAGAAGATTAAATATGTGTGGCATTTTCTGGAAACTAAGGGATTATTTTAGTTTAAAAAAAAATGTATACTATTATTTGCTACAAGTATCACTTGAGCAAAATCTGTCACTTGCAGTGCAGGATAACACGGACATAGGCAGCACAATGAAAGAACAAAACTTCATGGTATAATGAATCATCATCTTGGTTGGAAGAAACTCAAACAGAAATATTTCTGATGGACAAAGCTGGCACACATTATTTTAGAGTCTGCCTCATTTACTGGGTTCCTCGAGTCAGGAAAATCAACGTACCTGGCTTGAACTGTGGAGAAAGAAATCAGTAAAAGAACTTATTGAAATACTATCAAAATCCAGCACTGCCTATGGAAGTGTAACTGGTGCTAAATAGTATAAACTTGTGCCTGCGTAAGCTTAACAACTCACCAGTAAAAAAGAGTGACCAATGTTTTTAAATACAGTATGAACAGAACACTGTTTCAACAGTACTATTTACATACAGTAATGACACAATATTATGGGTTTTGTGCTTCTCTTTAAAACAGTTAATACAAGCATATCTGTGCAAAGACAACACAGTATCATCTCAGTTTCAAGCACTGCTACTAAACAATGAAAAATGTCCTGATGATCTCTAATAAAACAATATTTCTCCCCTAATATAGCTGAACACCGTTTGTATTAGAAAAGTCAATCTAACATTTTCAAGCTAATTGTTTTCTTCAACATTTCCATTGGACTGACTGTTTGAATCTGGCTCTATAACTGCATTTCATCCAGCTGAATTAAGGCCAAAAATGGTATGCATAGTCTGCAAGAAAAGTTTAAATCCTGCTAGGGGGAAAAAAAAAGAAAAATATGCCTTTTCTAAGGAGAAAAAACATTCACAATGTAAATAAAGTGTTGTTTACATGATATGGCACTACTTCTATGAATACATTAGTAAATACATGCTAATTTCCAACACAGTTAAAAATTCATGAGTTAAAACTATGACAATTTGACATATGAGGATTTGGATTTTACACATTTCTTGCATTAACTACTTGAATACTAGTTATATGCACACACATCATTAATGTTCGGCTGTGAGCATATGGAAGAAAACTTTCAAATAAATACTAGGAATGTCTGAAACCTTATTTCTCCTTAAAGGAGGAAGCCAATCCCAAGTAAGCCTTTGTACTTAATATTGTATATTTCCACACTGTATGTTGAATATAATAAGAAATCTAAGTGTTAGAAGATAATATTTAAACTACACTGACACCTATAGTCAGTGTGCCAGGACCCCAGTTGACAAATTCATAAGAAATACACTGCCCCCCTCCCCATACGACTCTATTTGCCAAAGATGGCATTGAAAAAGCAAGACAGGAAGATATGAGATTTGTGTTCAATTTACACTAACAGAAGGAAAATATCAAAGGCCTTAACACTCTGCCACTCAAGCCACATGTAAGTTTTGCTGCTAACTTCATAAAAAGCTTGTGCTCATGGTTGTTATGTGAACAAAATCCTGCCAATGCGAGGGATCAGTCTCTGCACTCACAGTCTACAGAATTTGTTCATGGCTTAATGTTGTACTGGGATTAACTAGCCCACTGTAGGTTTGCTTTGGTTTGTTTATTTTTAATTTAAACATGTTAACAATGTGTGAAACTTGTATTATTAATGCCAAAGCTTTGAGAAACATCCACTTTGAAAACTGTGGACAGTTTTTCCAAAGAGGCTGTGAGAAAGTAACAGATTTTGGTGAGATAGATGCACCAATAACAGCCTCATAATGCTTCCTTTAGTCATGGAAGCCACTTAATGGTGATGAACATCAAAGACAATTTTCTGCATCTAGAAGCAAGGAAGTTTGATTACGATGCTCTCAAACCAGGAAAAAGTCTCGAAAACAATGCACTTAACCTGAAAAGCCACCATGAATCAAAGAGACTAATTTCTTATCACAGACAGCATTAAGTAAGAACATTACAGTTTGTAGATTAATGAAAAGTTATTATCACCAAAAGATTTTTACAGCTCCAACATAATTTGATGTTACAATTGCAGAGGCTCTATTCCTATGCCTTGGAGGAACACAATTTTATACAGAACATATTCAACTAGCAGAAAAAAACCAACGTAGCAAGTAAAATGCTAGACACAGCTTGTCTAAACTGTAAGAAACTAAGAGACATATAATTTTAGAAGGGCACAGCAGTGTTTAAACTACAGAAAATATATTCCAGCAAATAGCAGCTGAAAATACATGGTATTAATATCTTTAATAAAAATTCTTGTAACATGAGCAGATAATACCAAAACTTGCAAGAAGTGAACGTTTCTCATGAGAGGCTTTAGAATATATCAGAGCTTCAGCATCTCTGAAATCTCATTCCTGTTCGACACCTCAGGGAGGACGGGATGTTGGTAAAGAGGTCTTGCAAAACGAGGCGCACCCTCAAACCAGAAGGTTTGAATCAATCGCTGGTTTGCATTCTGACACGTATTTTGCCTAAGTCCACAACTACAGTTAATACCTTACAACAAAAAATGCTGGGAAAGCAGGAAAGAATGAGTTCATAGCCCAAGTCCCAACATCTGCCATTTCTCATCTTACTTGAATTTGTGTTGAGACCGAACGCTTCCTGACGGCGACCAGGCACGAAGACGCGCAGTGCCGCAGCCCGCCTCCCCTGACGGCAGCCGCAGCCCTGCACCCGGCCCCGCTCCGACCCACCTCGCCGCACAAGTTTGCGAGGAAACAGGCGGTATGTGGCATTTACGAGCTACGGGAGGTCTACTAACAGGTCTGCTACGCCAGCCCGGAGGCGCAGGCACAGGTTCCCTTCCCACCGCAGGTACAGCCACGCACTCCGCGCCCGCCGCCTCCCAGCCGGGCACAGCGCGGGGCCGCCGGAGCCGCGTCCCGCCGGCGCCTCTCCCCGCACCTGCCCCACACAGCAGCGCGGGGTGGGGGGGACAAGGCGCGGAGCCCCGGGGTAAGGGGACACCGCCAGAGCCCCTCGGCAGCGTGGCCGGGGCGCGCCGCCTCCCCGGCGGTGTGCGCTGAGCGCTGAGCCGCGCCGAGCGCTTCGCTCCGCCGGCGCAGGGCGGCCGCGGCAGCACCTACCGGGGATGGCCAGGTTGGTGAGCGGGGTGCTGTGCAGGCTGCCGGGCAGCGCTGCCATCCAGTCGGCGAAGAGCAGCTCGTTCTTGCCTTGC